>JBBMJY010000018.1:11214406-11224603 GCA_037833715.1 Toxotes lorentzi
AAAAGAGCCCTAGGGGAAAGAAAAGGGGGGTAAGTGGGGCCTGGGAAACGGGTTTGTTTTTTTTTTTGTTCCCCCCCCCCCCCCCCCCCCCATCATTATTTTTTTCCCAGCCAGTCACAGTGGATCTGTTCATCTGAGGAGGACGAGCGGAGAAAGCAAAGAGGATTAGATTCTGTAAGACACAAATCGTTGCACACACATGCACGTACAGACGTGCAACTGCGCACTCGCACACACCTACGCGGACAGATTTAACATGCCATAAGGCAGCCGTGGGGTGTGTATTGAACAAGATCTGTCTGTCTTAACCAAATGACCAACAGGGTGCAGGGCACTCCACTTGTCCACTCTGCCTTATCAATACACTGCTGCTCGGCCTATTCAGCAGCAAAGAGCTTTCCTACGGCTGCTGCTCAACTCTGGATCAATGTTATGAGCAATGCAGACAAACTGCTGCTAAACAGACTGGCCCCTGCCTCGAAGGCCCGCCACCACATCGGCTCCCCCAGGCTTGGATAGTTCCACTAATGGAGGTCTCCGCCAGGGCCCCCGAGGGCTCCTAACCACCAAACAGGCCCCCAAGGATTCACCGCCACCCCCCCTTCTCTCCTCAACCTCCCTCTCTCTCATTCCCCTATGCCTCAGTCATTTCTCCCTCCACATGGTGGTATCGACCTCTTTAATCAGGACCACTGACTTATCCTCATATGTGCATTTGCATGCGTTCATTACATCCATACTAACATGGAGTCTGTGTCTTTCAACTGCAGACTGTAAAAGACCAGCTTGACTGTTTCAGGTAGTGAAAAAAAGGAGAGAAAAAAAATTCCCTCTCTCTCACCCTCCCCCTGAACGTAGCTGGGATCCCTCACCACATGACTCCTGACTAGTCATTCTCCGTGCCCCAGCATTTGTCTTCTTTAATAACAGTGAAAATAGCAAGAGATGAAAAAAGAGCGATGGAAAGAACCTGCATATTTGTCATTTCCGATTGTTTACCTTTTTCACGGCAAATTGATTTTTACATCTCCTGTTACTGGAAGCTTTCTAGGCTCGACTGCCAGGCCTGTCTGGCTCTGGCCTCGGCTGCCAAGCCCGTCTCTGGGCTTTATGACCTGGCTCTGGGGAGGACTTTTAAGGCTTTCAACTCACAAGTCATTGCAATGATACAATACTGCTTTTGTCCTAACCACCTTTGTTGTTTTCTTTCTCTCCCTGCCGCCTCTCACTCTCTCTTTCTTTTCTTCTCTTTTCATCTCTCATTCCCAAATCCTTTTTCATCAGCTGAAAGTGAGTTGCAGAGACTCAGTCCTTTTTTCTTGTCCATACCTGTTTGTTTGCAGAAAAGGTGGACTTGTTGCATCATGACGGGTTGACTATCAAACAGAAAAGACGCGCTATAGGACACACACACACACACTAAAACCCTCCAGCTGACATTTGAGGCTTGCCGTGGGGCGAGCCGGGTTGAAGGAGGCTAGAGTTTCACTGTGGTGGCTGGGCGGTGCGCTGTGGTTCGGATCTTCCTGGGTTCTGGTAGGACTGAGGTTTGCCTGCAGGGACCTCCAGTGAGCCAGGCAGCAGGCCTGAGCTAAACTGAGGCCAGAGCCAGGAATAGTCCTCAGTGCAGAGGGCAGGCCTAATGGTGTGTTTGTAAGGGCGAACCCAAACAAACAACCTGCAGTTTGAATTGAAGGACTGAGGGAGGCTCAGGCCAGATGTTGTCGAACGGGAGAAACACACAGAAACACACGGCGTGTATGTATACAGAGAAAGCAGGAGCTGAAATAGACTTGTGGCAAAAGAAGTGCACCGCGTACCTCCAGACTAAAGTCATGGCATCAGCCTCAGCCCCCGCACACATGTCTGGACTTCTGCCTTACACACAGCCTCTGTGTGTGTATTGTGTGTGTGTGTGTGTGTGTGTGTGTGTGTGTGTGTGTGTGTGTGTGTGTGTGCACACTCATTCTAACCAAGGTTCCACAGTTTCTCTCTATATTCACACTAATGAGACACAACGGCCAGAAAACCTCTTCTGTAATTACTCCCCAAGGAGGAAGGTTTCAGCATGGCCATGGTGCATAAACAAATACACACTCACACACACCCACACACAGATATACAGTATGCTGATACATCTGAAACAGCATGAGGCTGACATTTAAATGTGTTCACCTGTTGAAAAGTTTGTATATGGGAGCATGTGTGAGAGTGAAAGAGAGAATAATACCAGTAATAATCATATCATTGTGGAAGGTAAGGACATCTGCTAATTAGAGCTCTGCCAAACAGGTAATTGTGTGTGTGTGTGTGTGTGTGTGTGTGTGTGTGTGTGTGTGTGTGTGTGTGTGTGTCTGTGGCATTTCATAAACAAACATTAACACCACTGACCTCACAATAACAACCTTAACTCTGACTACATTTGAGTGGTTGAGCTCAGTCCAGTCTATTGTAATGAAAAATCTAAATGGAGATTTGCCATAAAAACTCTAGTCTTTATCTAGGCTTTACCTGAGTGTGTGTATCAGTGTGTGTGTGTGTCAGAGCGAGAGAGGAGGAGACTGAAAGAGAGAGAGATAATGGGGCATACATAAGGTCAGTGTTTTTATGAAATCGCTGTCTTTGTCACGCTGCATCAGCTCAGACTTTTCTTTATTTAATAGCGCCTTTAATTCAGCCAATATTGGCCTGCAGCAGCTTTTAACAACTACAATAGTCTTATTCAGCACGCATACACACTCTCTCTCACACACACACCACACTTGAAAACCTGCTCACAGTCAGACAAAGAAGCAGAGACAATATACGACAAAATCAGGCAATCATTTTGTCTGTCTGAGAGTGAATATTTGGGAAAGGAGTCTTTGAGGCGCGCACACACTCCCTGCCCAGTGTTTGTGGTGGCGGAGCACAGCTGGTAACATCTGGATGTATTTTAGAAGTGTTTACATTTCCAAAATGCTGAAAAACTACACAGAAAGGGAGAACGAGAGAGACAGAATTCTGAAAAACACTGCAGGTGCCAGAAGAGTAATAAAGAAACGAGCAAGTCCCAAAAGAAGATTGTTTAAAATCTATCACAGTGGAGTTAGTTCACTTACATATACACACACACTCACACACACACGCTCATAACCGTTGGCCAACTGCAGTTATTGCCATAATCCTAGTCCAACAATAACTGACATCTGGTGCACTAATTGGCAGGCTACAGCTTCTCCGTCTGAGTTTTGTCCCATCAAGCTTCCCTTACTGCAGCCGCTCAAATGAAAACTGAGACTTTACGCATCAGCTTCACTTCTCGGTGTGTCCTTACTGCTTACCAGCTGACAACCACTCTTACGCACTCACCGCCACACACAACACAGCAATTTCCACCGACATGCGCACACACACACACAAAAAAAGCATTACTACAGACACGCACAAAACAGCTGCATTTCCATTTTACTTCCCCTAAATGATGAAAACACAAAAACAGTTGGACTGCATTCAGCCTAATCAAGACTGACACTGAGTACAGCTCTGTGAGATGACGTCAACGACGAAGAGACGCACACACAAGCGGCATACACACACACATGCATAGGATGTGATTTCAGTGATTGGGTGTAATTTACCAGTGTAAGTTGAAACCAGACCGGGCAACAAGAGTGATCCCTGCTAGATCAAAAACAAACCATACACACTGGGGTGAAGGGCAATACACACACACACTTATCTACAGCGACACAGTCAAAGTACGCTGAAAATTAATACACTCACTGTGACTTTTGGATATAGTAAAAGGCCCAGGTTGTCTGAGGTGCTACAAAATGACTAAGTGCTTGACTTGACAAGAAATGAGTATTTGAATGTTGTCCCACACAAAGTGTCCCTGGGATCACTGTAATCCGCTCAGGTATGCCACTTTCCCATGGCCCACCCTAACCTCAACACACACACACACACACATCCACAGGGCAGATTATTAAAGCGACCTCGTGGCACATGGAGGTTTCTGATGGATTTAACATCAGGAATGACTGTTAACTTTTAGGACTAAAAAGACTTGGAGAGACTCCTGAGAAAAGCGAAGCTCTTAGCCAGACACATGGATCACATGACAACTGGGCCGCGGCAGCAGGGACCCCTGGGAAAACGGCACAGTGCCATCGCTAAGATCACAGACTCAGGAGCCAAGCAGTAATGATGCTGTGCAGCTATATCATATTTTGGTATGAATATAACATTCACATGTGCGGAAGGCTGAAGAGGATTTTGCCATGAATATGTACATCACAGTCAAGTAGTAAGAAAAAAAAGAAAAAAAAAAGATAATGAGCGTGAAATAAATTAAACCTATTAAGAGGAACGTATGCTCAAGGTGACGGAAGAAATTAATTTGGATCAACTATTGAGACCCATACCTCCACCCCGCTATAGGATTTCTACCAAACTAATTATCACGCTCCACTTTCAGAAATAATAAGTAAAGTACTTAATAGGTTAGGATTCACCCCTGCATTCATATGTCCATTTAACATCCCTGCTTTCATGCCCACACACTCTTGCCTTAATGCAATTTCACATCCGTGATTTAAAATAAGGGAAGGAATTATATTTCAAGTGGTATGAGGATTAGAATATACAAGCAGTGATATTAAAATACTGTAAGGTCTTCTATGTGTGTGTGTGCCAAGCTTTTCTGAGTGGCTGAAGAGGAGGTAAAGATGTTAAATAATGTTTTTGTCACAGTTTAGGAGGACGGAGGAATTACAATGAAACCACAGATCTCTGATTAGTCTTCTCTCACTGTATATTAATTTTTGTTCCCTCTCTCCTTTATGCTGGTTAGGAGTTTAATTTTTAAACAGAGCACAGATATGAAAAGACCCCCAAGTGTGTGCTCCTACGCCAGCAACAGAAGTCTGTTTATCTAGGCAGCCATGCACTCCAATTATAACAACATCCAAATGCAACTATTGTTTCATTTCAAACATTCTTTAAAATTAAAATCACTTTTTTTGTGTTTTTATCCCCCTACTTACGCACCACTGAATTAGCATTTCAGCGCCCCCGGGATATGGAGAAAGTGCGAAGTCAAAATGCAGGTTAGGCCAGTTTTGTTCATTATCAGTGCTGCAGAAGTTAGGCATAAAATAAATAAATAAAAAATAAAATAAAAAATGAACAAGCCCTTAAGACAGGCTTTATCAAAATTATGTTTTTCATTACTTATTTTTCAAAGAATTTAAATGCAATGAACATGAATCATGCATTTGTGAGGATCTTTCTGTGAACTTCTTCTTCTTCTTTTTTTTCATTTAAAAAAACACCATCCTGTCCTTATTTCTCCCGGTGTGATATGTCACAAGGTTTTGTGTTTCTGTCATTTTGTGCACTGTGAAAAGTAAAAGGGCAGTATTCAGAGTGAGAAAAGGAGTCAATATCTTGATGAAGTCTGAGAGGATTACTATATGTCACTTCCTCTGAGTGCAGTTCACACCACAGAGCGTACTCCACACATGCACAGTGCCAACATGACCACAAACACTGCCTTTCTCCAAAGGCATCAGCTCAGCTACTGTCAGAAACATGAAAATAAAAAATAGATATAAAATATGGAGAGACTGAGAGGGGGAGTCTATTAAGTGCTGTGGTTTTCTATTAAACTCTAGTGAAGGTGGGGGAGAAAAGGGGAAGAGGAGTTCACATTATCTAAGAGAATTCCAATTAACACTCTCCCCCTCAGTAATTAGCTACTAAAATAGCTAGCGAACAAACCCGAAATCCTAACCCTGACGCCACCGCACTGCCTAATTAATTCTCAAATCAGGAGCATCTGATGCAGAAAAGAACCTGATAGTGTAGATGACAGACAGACCGGTCAGAGTAAACCAGGAGGAATACAGTTAAAGTGTAAATTTAAAAAAAAAACTAAACTGTCTGTCTGTTGTGCGAGCTTGCTGTTTTTGTTCCTCATCATTTCCGCTACGTTCCCGTGTTACTTTTCTTTTGGACTCGTGACAGCGCCTCTATATTTTAAAAGACAAAACCGCTATAGTAGACTTACTGTAACAGAACTAGAGTGGAGCTAATTAATAGGTACACTTAGTCAGAAACAAAAGCCTCAATGAGGGAATAAAAAGTTGAATAAGTGAGATAAAAAAAGAGATAAAATAAAAGAAGGAGAATATTGAGAGATCCAGACTGAAGAAAATGAGGAGAATGAGGGCGGGAAAGCTGAAGCGAGGGACATAGCCAGAGAAGCTGATATCTTTTAGCCGTCTGCCGCTCATTTGCTCCTTCACTGGTCAGTTCTTCCACTGTTTAATGCAAACAGATGAGGCCTTTTCTCGCTCTTTTTCCAAATCCTTTCTTTTTAACGGTGGCTTCTTGGCCTCTGCGGTAACGTCAGCACAGCGTCTATTAAAACAGCATGTGTCCCAGACTGCTACACACACACACACTGTAACACACACACACACACACACACACACACACACACACAGAAAACCTTTGCACTTGGATGATTTTTGGTGAACTTTTAACCTCTTTCCATGAAATGACATCTGGAGCATGGGGGGGTTAAGGTGTGTCTAAAGTTTTTACAAATATTGCCATGTCTACGTACACAACAGATACGCAGACAGACCCTATACAATCAGAGACAGGTATCAGTGTGAGCTATATTAAGATGTCATCTATCTGTGGCTCCTATCAGTGCTTAGTGCTGATGGATAACAAGATAAAGATAAACTCAATCAGCCAATAACCGATCCAGCCACAAGGTGGGCTATAAGATCCCACTATTATAATTCCAACCTAATTCATCTGCTTTTCAATATTCACATGGTGGCCTGTTTCAATTAGACACACATACTCACACACAGCTTGTCGACAATACTGTAGCTCCAGCAATATCTTTTAATATGCCGAGATACCCATCAGGTAGATTTTACACCGATTTCTGCAGCTAACACACACCCTCACACACACAAAAAGCTTATGTAAACTAAGTCTCACACACATAGACACAGTGGCACGTTATAGAATCACAAGCTGTCACATGCTGATCTGTATCTGGACAAGTCAAACTGTGATAAAGTCACTCTACAACTACAGCAATCGATGGAAGTAATTTATTTACCTCACCAGGCAATTTCTGTTCTGTCTTCAGAGAGAAGGAGAGAAGGAGGAAGAGAGAGAGAGAGAGAGAGAGACAGGGAGATTTGGCAAGTATGTGTGAGTGGTGTGTAAATTAATCTAGCAGCAGTGAGATCCAGAGCCATGTAAAGTCCATAAAACAAGAGGAGGTTAAAGCAGCTCACATCATACACAGACACATCAGGCAAAGGTCCAACACCAAAACCACTTCTTCCAGAGAGAGAAGAGACGTGAAACGTCATCTCAGTTCCATTAATATGATGTGCTATCCCTGGATGCCACTAAAAAGAAGAAAAAAGAACAGTTAAGAGTTCTTTCTCTTTCTTTTTCTTTCTTTCTTTCTTTTTCCTCCATTCAAAAGCAACACACGCTGGAGAGAGGCCTGTCCACGGTCCTTAACTTTAACTCAATGAAATAAAAGGCACTTAACTAACCCCTCAATGATCGATACAAACACTGCTGCTGGCTGGTGCTCACACACACATACACACACACACATGCAGACACACACTTATCCCACCTCCTCAGATGCTCATGCATATGCATGTCCACTGTGATTTATGCATCCTGGCGGGGGTGTGAGCCTATCTGAGAGCAAGGCCAACACACAGGTCAGCTCATTTGTAAATCAGTTGCCTATTTATGGATGTGTATGTGTATGTGTGAGTGTTTGTGAGTGTGTGTGCATATCTATGGATGTTTGTGCCTATGAATCTCTGTGGATGTGCCAAAGTGTATAGGTCGGTAGTAGAATCAGGCTCATAATCACTGTAGCGCCTTCATTCATCGTATTTATTGAATTCTTTCCAGCTTCTGGTCGTGGTGAGTGTAAATCACACCAGTTCTCCAGTTTGGGTTGCCTTCAGTTCAGTGTGTGTGTTCCAAGTCATGTCCGCTGAGCACTGACTACTTCTGCCAACCACAGCTCTGACCCCGCTCTTTGCAGCAGGAAGTCACAGAGCTTTCTGACCTCTCTTATTATTCCCAGGGAAGGCTGGGGGAAACGCCTTTAGAAAAACGCCTTCCCATCAGAAAGACTGTCAGTTAATGGGGTCCCCATGGTCTCTTCTGCCCTATGCACTGGATTATGGGTAAAAATAAGACAAGATCTACACCCAAAGAGGTGTTAGGGGTTAAACGTACGTTAATTTGTGGCATAATCTCAGCACATAGCCTTCTTTGCACACAAAGTGGAAAAAAAAGTGTGTGCTTTCCTTTGTGGAAATTCAGTGGTGTTGCTCCACCCTCCTCCCACCTCCTCTGAACAACAGATTTGGGCTAATAGGGCAGCTGCTTGTCCCCCTCCCCTAAAACCCTGCTATGCTGCTCCCCCTGCACCCTTCCACCCTGTCTCCCTTCCCAAAAAAAAGCCCAGGAGGAAGCCTGTTGTTTTCAACTTGTTTTTGACATGGCTGGTGAATGGAAAAGTTCAAACTGTTGGAACGCTCAACGCGTTTAATTTGTCCACTATTTTCCTTGAGTGTTGCTTAGGATATATCCCCAGATCATTTAGAATATAGCAATGAAAGGAATAAAGTACAGTGTGCCACGAGGCTGTCTGTTTATCTATCTATCCATCTATCTAGCTGTCTGTCTTTCCTTTTCTGTTTTGCTACGTTGTCAACACAGGCAGCCGTCTCCCAGAAATAAACCCCGCATTAGGCTGGCCAGCAACCATGGTTTGTAACGTCATCACTCACACAAAAACAGTTTATGCACTCCACGATGCAAAAAATATAATTTGGAAAGACTACAGCAGGAAATGAACAAGTGCTTGGATATACAAAAAAGGAAATGTGAAAATATTGCAAGCTATTGCAACACAAAAAATAATACCAGGGGAAACACTATCAAGATAAAAACCCCTCAAACACACACAATCAATCCCTAGTGGTGTGTGAAAGTGAGCTCACAGAAATGTTTCAATGGATTGAAAACTATTGTGAGTGTGCGCCCAATCACATAAGACAGGAGGGCCTGACCTGCATGTGTGTTCATTTATGTGGCAGTGTTTGTGTGCCAGTGCATGTCAGTGTGTACGTGGCGATGGGGTCGGGCTCGGGGCGGGGGGGTGGTTGGGGGTCGGGGAGTGCCAATGGGTGTAACTGGAGCCAAACTGTAAGCCATATGCCACTCTCTGCTTCTGGTGCCACCCCCCGACCCCCCGCCCGCAAACCAGAGACACACACATACTTCCATGCATGCTCTCTCATGAACACACTTATATGTACACACATGCACACACAGGCTTCCCTGTTTAAAAAAAAAAAAAAAAAAAGCCCCTCCACTTCATTAGGAAAGTAAACACAAGTGCTGTCTGAAGTGGCTAATTAGAGACTAATTACTCCCTGCTCGTTACTAATGCAAATTAGATTACGCTGCTTAACTTCCTCGTGTCCACAACGCTGCTGTTAATTGAGGCCTTTTGAAATTAAATTACCCGCTAATTAGCATATCAAAACCATTAATTCTGAGCAAGGAGGGAAAAAAAACAACAACAAATGCCAAGTTTTGCTAATGAGTTTTGCTAATTGAATATGTACGCTCAATACAGGGGTTTGTGCCAGGAATACCTATTCAGCTGATCAGCACCCACGTGCACGCGTGTCTGCATGCACGCGTGTCTGCATAAGTAGCCACCACGCATCATAAGAGCAGCATATAATTAAAGGAACCGTTCCATGTCTCCAGATGCTTTGTCTGTATTTCCCTCTGAACGCTCGACTCCACTGATGCTCGGCGTACAGGGTGCAAGGGATACAGCGGAGACACAGAGAAAAGGGGTGTGAGAGGGGATGGATATTCATCTCATGAGAGGTAAAAGAGCCACTGTATGTGAATGTGGAGTGTGTGTGTGTGTTAAGAGTGGTATGTGAGCAGGGTTAGCGTTTGTCCAGGCTGTAAGCCTTCTTTGAAGTAAAGAACTCTGTCTCTCTGCTGCTCTCCTAAAGCCCCAGAGCCCCTGCGAAGAGAGGGGGGGGAGGGAGGGGGGGGGGGGGGGGGGGGGGGGGGGGGGGGGGGGGGGGGGGGGGGGGGGGGGGGGGGGGG
>JBBMJY010000018.1:11224703-11238790 GCA_037833715.1 Toxotes lorentzi
GTTTCTCTGTTGTTCTCCTAAAGCCCCAGACCCCCTGTCAGCCCCCCCCCCCCCCCCACCCCCCACCCCCACCCCCCACCCCCGACTGGCCCCTCTTCACCTCAACTACAATACCTGTCCAATTAGGGAAACACACACAGGCATACACATTTTATGGCCACTAGCAGGTGAACGGCCCAATCTTTCCTTCAATCAAAGCTGAATCAGTTTTTTCTCTCTTCTGACTGAATAGATGATTTGAAACTTTGCGGATTAGAAATGGCGAGCATATTTATGGCCGGGCCTACCTGCTTATGAATACGAGAGGAGAGACACAGAGAAGCCAGGAGCTATTAGCTACTTTAATCTGCTGACGAAATAAAAGAATCATACATCTAAAGATCCATCTCAGCTTTGCATGTAAAACCAACAGAAATAATGTCATTTTGAACAACTCCCCTTTCCCTATTCCTAAATACCTATCCAATCAGGGTACGTGAAAAGCCCCATTCAGGTTGGCCCTTATAAAAGTTTCATCTTATTACACTTTCCAACTTCTCATTTCATTATCCCTATAATGGCAGATGAAAAAACGAATGGTAAAATTGAGAGGTAGCCATACAAAAAAATTAAATAACCATGATAATTAGATGTAAAGATATTATAATTCCTTTAACAGGATGCATAGAAACTGCTGCTCGACAATATTTGCCCTAATTGCTAGAATTATCATATTAACCAGTTACCATTTGAGTAAGTTGATTAAAAAATTGATTATTCGTCTATTTCTTTTAGGAGTTTCTTAATCAAAATCTAACATCCTTGAAAAATTAATTTGAAGCCGTTTCTTATCAGTTAATTAAATCGGGTTGGAAGTCATTTTTTCTGTGCGGCATGATTAGAACGGTTCTGTTCTCTTCTGTTCAGACACCATGACGTTAGAGGGGGAACTTTTCACTGTCTCATCAAACATTCACAACCACAAGAATAGGACTTCTTTGAAGGGCCCGCCGTCTTTTTTTTCTTCCAAACCTCTGCCTTTCTGATAAATTGCGCTATACCCAATAGATCTTTCTTTCTCGTTAACACATTCTCATTAACGGACAGAGAAAGCGAAAGGAGAGGGGAGGGGAAGGGAAAAGGGGAGCAGCGTGGAGAGGCAGAGGGGGGGAGGGGGGTGGTGGTGAAGGGGAAGAGGGGGCTGAAGGGGGGCCAACAGGAGGTGGGAAAAACAGGGCAGAGATAAACAAACGGGGAAATGAATACACTGACAAATTTTCGTACAGAATGAAGAAAATTAAATAATATAAAGACGCACACACACGTGCAACGTTGCCTGGGTGACAGCCTTGGGGTGGCCTGAGCTGAGACCAAACAACTAAGTCAGGAGCTAAAACAAGACCTGCTGTTACTGTAGGAACAAAATGCCTGTCTGACCAAAAACTGTTCTCTGTCAGTCATTTAATGTTGGTAATCCAACTCTTATTTTCTTCAATTTGTATAAAATATCCATGAAAAAAGTATTTGACAGGTAAATGAAATGTATTTCCATGAAATATGTAAGATCGGNNNNATATAATAGATTTCACTTGGTTCCATATCAATTCAAATTTGCAGCTTTAAAAACTACACATCAGAGGGTGACTTCACCTCAGAAAACTACTTTTCTATTTCTGGAAGAAGACTAATTATAAAGCTCTGCCCCTGGGAAAGAAAAGCCCCTCTTGAAGGAGAGAGGGAGGCAGAGAGTCCATTCAGCACTGGCATCAGTGGAATATAAGTTTGTCTCTCTCTACTTCAGCGAGCAGCAGAGCAGAACCGAACAGATACAGTGCGCTCCACTCATCTGTCCATCCCCGACTCCTCGGGGAGGTATGGAAGGATTGGAGGGGGAGGGAGGGGGTTCAAAAGAAGAATTAAAAGGAGAATCATTGAGGATACAGAGCGGTATGGTGAGTCTCTCTGATTGGATAATGAATTGAATAATTATTAGGGCCCGGCTAGTAAAGTTACGCAGAAATCTCAGCTCGTCAACAGCCAATCAGCATGCTCCCTCATCAACCAATCAAACCCCCACCCCAGGGGGGTGAGGCGGCAGTGGTGGTGTGGGGGCTTCTATTTGCTCTTCCATCTGCCTCTCTCCCCATATTTCTCTCTCTTTTTTCTCTTACAACACGTCACTCTGTCTTTGGTACAGCTGCCCTCATCTTTCTCCATGGGAGACAGAGAATTCTCAAAGCCACAATTACCGCACAGAACTATCAATTTCCCCTTCAATTAACCCTGTGGGAAGAGAGGGGACGAGGGAGAGGAAGGAGAGAGCAGAGAGGGGGATGAGAGATTCAAATTTGGGATGAAGAGGGCCACCTTAGTCCATTCCTCCTCTCCCCCAGCATCCTCCCCCCAGGGTGCAGTCATGTGGTTTGGGATGAGGAGGGAGAGAATTACACCTCCTCGGGATGAACTTGACCCCACTGCTGGAGGTCAAACAAGTTACTATACAGTGCAGGCCCCCCATCCTCATTACCAGCAAATAGGCCCAGCCACCGTTCCACTAATGCAGACTGTATGTTAATAACCAGCGTTCAAACCACAGCGCAGAGCTGTCGAAAGCTAAGAGAGAGATAGACTGAGAGGCAGAGCAGCGAGGAGGAGGATGGAGGGAAAGAGGGGAGAGAGAGAAAAAGGACAGAGAGGGGGAGGAATAAGGAGGGGGCGTGAGCCAGGAGTTGTGTTTCTTAGATCAGCGACTAAGGGCCTGCGCCTCACAACAACGGACGACTGTGACGGCATGCTTCCCTCTGTGCTCTGCTCCCCCTCTCCACCTCTTCTTTGCTGGCTCACTTCCCTTCTCACCTCCTCCTCCTCCACCGCCAAAGAACCCCCCCCACGCCCCAGTCTCTGAGCGAACCCCTGGGGGAGCCGCTCAACCAAACCCAGCCTTCAGCAAAGTTTCACAGGCAAACTTTTCACAAAGCCTCCAATAGCCATACGCCTGCCTGACACCATGGAGCATTGCAGGGTTTCATTGCCACTCACCCTCCCTCCTGTCCTCTTTTTTTGTACTTTAGTCTTTCGTGCCTCCCTCAGTCCCCTCCCTCGTTTATGCTGACTACTTTCCGAGGCTAATGCACTGTTCCTGACTGACCTTTAGACAATGGAAACCTGCAGCAGCAGAAGTTGCCGATTAGGTCTACAGGTTGCATACGGCAGCGCTGACCTTCACTGGGCCAAACCGGCATTGTGGTGTCTGCTAATCCAACAGCCCAATGGCTGCCTTTCAGCGTGGTAAAACACGTCCTCAGTCCTCGAAGAAAAAAACATTCCTGTTTTCTCCATTACTTGCTGATTTTTAAATACTTCAAAGAAACCTCTCATGCTGGAAATAATGAGGAAAAATACAAAGAAGAAATTTGTTAAGAAACAACAAATAACTGTCATTTGTTGTTTTTGCCAGTGAATCGTGACTAAAGTGTTTTTGTGCAGGGCCAAGGTGCTGTGCCGACAAAACACTGCACTGAATTTCATTACAATCACTAAATGGACTGAACAAAATTTATCAGCATAATTCAACACATTTTCCTCACACTGAATATAATGCTTTGAAAGAGTGAAAGCACACAATTCACTGAGTTTACAACTTATTAGGAATTATTAGGAATTTGCGTGTGAATGTTCTACAGTAATTGTTCCCCGCCTCTCGTGCATGAAATTTGCTTGCGTTCAAAGGAAGTAAAAATATTTTACTTAACAGAAAGATTTAAAGAAGAAAAATTTTAGTGTGGAATTTCTCTTTTGAGGTCTCTAAATTCTGTTTTCAATTTCCAGTAAAATGAAGCATTTTAGTCATTTTATCTCACACTTAAATAAATAAATAAGTGAATAAATAAACAGCTTCTTAGAGTTTGATGAAAGGGCTATTGATTGACCTTGCATTGAGTCTTGTCATGTCAGTCATAGAAAATAAATGATTCGTATTGAAATGGGGCCAGAGGAGAGGGAGCAAATGTTGGAGGTAAACTGTGATGACAGCTTGGATGTAATGAAGAGGCTGAGGGAACACAGAGCCGTGATAATTAGAGACAACAGGCATGACAGGGAGAGGAGGAGAGAGGGAGAGAGGGAGAGCGTAGAGCGGGGAGAAAGAGTAGATGGACAGGAGAAAGTGCAACAGAATAAGAGGAGAGGAGGGGAAGAAACAAAAAGAAAAAAAAAAAGAAAAGAGACAGCAAGTGCGGACTCCTTCACAGTGAGTGACTATTGGAGCTCCGACAGGGAAAAGAACACTTTCCGACCAACCACGGACCAGAAATGAAGGCAGCCCTGGCAACTGCAGGCACGCATGCTGTGTGCGTAGCCTCATGAGTGACACACAAACTTCTTTCCTGATATATTTTTATGACAACTGATTCAGGGAGAGGTGTTAAAAAATACAAAGGCCTTGTAGGAGGAACTGACTGTTTGTTGTAAAGTAAAAAAAAAAAAAAGGACTGATAAAATATTCTTTTTTAGTTCATGTATGTCTTGTTATAAGTCGACCAAAAATGTGTGTGGAAGGAGGAAAAATGTCTGGGTTGTGCCTTTGTAGATATAGCGAAACAGTGAGAATGTGACAGCAGCATATTTGAATTATGTGTTTTGCTTTTAATCCAGAAAAAAACATTTTAATTAATTGTTGAAAGACAATATAGTGTTTTTTTTTCCATTCTTAAACTTGAATTGACGCATTGAACTGGAAAATGAAAAACTGTAGTACAAAAAGGAAAACAATTACAAAACTTTCCTTTAATTAACATCAAATCTGATAAGAGTATACATTTGAACAGTATTATATGCAGACTGTTTGAATAATTGGAAAACTACCTTGGCTTGAATGGTAAGCCAAGAATCTAACAGTCCTAAAATCAAAGACTACACTCCTGTTTTACACACAGGCTTTTCCTACTTTTCAGCTCTATTCTTTTTGTTTTTCAGCGCTCTCTGCTTTTCCTTTCCTCTCACCCTCTGACCAGCATTCTGCCGGCAAGCAGCTAACACTGCTTCAAAGGCCATCGGCCCACAGTGCAAACACACACACACACACACACACACACACACTCTGCCTTCTCTCTCCTCAGGAACATGAGAGCTGGCTCTAATTCACAGGCTGGTAAAGCTGTGGTGGACAGCAATCTTGATCTGGCAGGATTAGGCTACTTTTATTTCCCCGAGAGCCACGGGGAGGAGGGGAGAGGAGGTGGAGGGAGGTGGGTGTG
Organism: Toxotes lorentzi; assembly: GCA_037833715.1. NCBI lineage: Eukaryota > Metazoa > Chordata > Actinopteri > Toxotidae > Toxotes > Toxotes lorentzi. Next base: position 11,229,938 of record JBBMJY010000018.1, read on the forward strand.
TGTGTGTGTGTGTGTGTGTGGGGTGGGGGACTCAAATCCTTCTACAAATGTCAAACAACGACCGGTGACCAGAGGCCGCAAAGATACACACTCAAACACACACAAGCTCATAAACACTCCTGAAAAAGCCCAAAGTGCCACCCAGAAAAGAGACTCATCACTCTCTGTCTCATCAGTCTGTGGAAGAGGGGACGTGGGGGCAAAGAGGGGAGGAAAGGAGGAGGAGGACGAAGCGAGGGAAGGAAGGAGGGAGCAAAACAGGGAGGGAGAGAGGAGGGGGGGATTACACAATTATTCAGATAACAGCTGGGAATAATCTAGTGGCAGATGTCTCTCGGTCAACAATGCCCACCGCACACGGGCGTGCGTGTGTGTGTGTGTGCACACACACTAACAGAGTTTCAATGCACAGCGAGCAGCCACAGAGTGAAAAAGTGGCGGCTGATGAACCAGCACGAACTACTCCACAGCACAGATTTTTTTTTTTAAATCAGTCCTTGATGCAGATGAAACAGTCTATAAAAAATAATGAGAGAGAGCCTGTTTTCTCCCGAACAATGAAACGTCTCAAAAAATTAGCACAAGCACAAGTTCGTAAAGTGACGACTTGTTTGCTTTTCTTCTCCTCCGACAGCCGTCTGAAAAACAGAACCTAAAACCTGAGGAATTCTGTCCGCGGAGGAGAGAGGTGGAGGGTCACCCACTGATTGACAGTTAATTGTACTTGTGCATGCACACGAGCACATACACACACACACACACACACACACTCATGGTAAGCACACACACTTGCAGAGCGCTACAGCATCCTTCATGTCAGTGAGCGATCTCCAAGACTCCCCATAGAGGCTCTGGCAGCGACTGCCCCCCCCCCCCGAAAGGGCACAGCCACAGAGTCTGCACCCCACTGGGCAAAGCCTGTACAGTTTCTTCACCTTGAGAGCCACAGCAGAAGGAAGAAGAAAAGGAGGGGGAGGACAGAAGTTGAGAGACACAGAGACCGTGTAGTCTTTCGCGATGGGCCAGATCATATCTATTATACGTACTTTAGAAACGATCTCTGAATATTTCTTCCAGAAGTTTTGGTAAAGTGAATTCCCAAGCTCTTTCCCTGTCTAACGTTAACAAATCTTTGCATGAGGTTACATTTAGTGAAGGAGGAAAAGGAGGGCGGCCCAAGAAAGCAGTGGGAGCGAGCCCTGTCAATCTGTCAACCCCGGCAGCCCATTGTGATTTGGTTTAACACTGGTTAACAGCTCGTCCTGTCAGGGGATGAATCATCCCACGGCGCCTCACATGCTAATAGCTTAAGTAGGCATCCCATGTCCCCCGGAACTAATGCCACAAATACTAATACCATAAAAGAGCTGTGCACGCCAACGCTCCTGCCTCACTTTCGCCTGCGTTAGCCAACATCCCGACACTTTACGGATTAGAAAACATAATGAGATGCATTTAAATGGTTATTACCTCCCCAACCCAGGATGGCAAGGAACAGGGACAAAGGGGGAGGGGGGGATGCTGGTTGAAGTAATTCAAATATTCTGATGCAAATCAAAAAAAAAAAAAAGAGAGAAGAAAAGTCAAAATAAAGCTGATAAATGGTAAAGACAAATTAGAAATCAACTAAAAATGAAATGAGCAAAGAAATCTGAGGTGTTGTGACTGGTCTCGGTTTACTTCAGGAACTCAGAAGAGCGTAGGATATAAAACTGATTTGAATTCAGTCAGGTTGCAGTTGAGTTTATGGACCTGGAAGTGAATCCCTGCGCGCTCCTCCTCTTCTCAGCATTTTATCAGAGAGTTCACTCGTCTGCTCGGCAGATTTTTACCGCCGCAGCCCCACGGACAAACGAGCGCTCAAGAGCCGTGTTAACGCCTCTCTACACTCAGATGGTTTATGAAATGTGTAAAGCGTCTGCGTTCGTCCGTGTGTGTGTGTGTGTGTATCCATAACGTTCCGAGTCTCGCGCTTCGCAGCTGTCACCTACCCTTCACAGCCATCCTTTCAATACACATTAAAGCAGTGCTGCAGAAAGTTTAGTCACATTGTTGTTCTGAGCGAAGCTTTCCACTGATCTGCTCCCTCGGTTCCCCGCTCGATTGACGGCTGCCCTGTCAGTTTGTCGCAGCACTTTAGAAAACACCAACGGCTCTCTGATGAAGTGCTTACAAAAGGTCATAGGGTGGAGGCGATGGAGAGGAGGGGAGCCGACTACTGAGAGAAGGAGGCAGGGGAAAAGGAAAGGGAGACAGGACAGAGTGAAGGAAAATCCATAACACAAATACAGCTGTCAGAAGCAATGCAGAGTTAGCAGGGGACACAATGACCGATGAGAGCTTTTTCATGAAGACGCTGTGCTTGAACACAACAGGCGTCCTCTCAGTGACAACACTCGACACTGCTCGGGTATTCTTCTGCTTCCACTGACCATCTCATTGCGCTCTACCTGGCTGCGCCACTGACCTCACCATCCTCTGTGACTCTGCCACTGTCTCTGAAATCAAACTGCATAGCTGCAACTGCCTTATTTCACGATCTGCTCTCATTCCCCCCAGACTCCACAGCCACAGCCCTTCTCCTTCAAGCTCCAGCTCTCTGCTCCAGCCATGGCCTCAGGTGCCAAGCGCACTCTGGAGAGGCTGATCTAATGCTTCCTCCGCTATAATGATCCACGCCTAAAACCCTTGCGCTGTCATTTCCCTCGCTTCATACAGTCTTTCACTCATATGTTCTATCCTTTTCTCTCTTGCTTCCCTTCTCCCTTCTCCACGTCCCCCCCTTCCTGCCCATAGGAAACACTCTCTTCCGCTCTGAGCTGTTGGGTCACTCCTTCTCACATCCATCAGCTGTTAATGGGCCGGTGCTCTATGGAGCTGGAGAAACATCTCCGAGCCGGCCTGCCTCCCAGGCACCTCTCGCACACATAGAAAAACTCATCTGAAATGCACAGACATGTTAATGACCACAGGCTAAACCACTGTGTCAGGCAAAATGACTACCTTATCAATCAGAGGGAGAAAAGTGTGTAAATTTTAGAGAGGGAACTGTGGGAAGGGCCTGCTGCTCTCACCACATCTGCAATGACAGGTAATCCAAAAGGCACAAAAGGTAAAAGAAAAGGCAGCAAAAGACAACAACTGCTCTTTCTCACAGGTGGACACCTTCCCACTAAAGACCGCTAAAGGCATCTGCCCGCTTTCCTCCTCTGCTGTCCCGCAACCTTTCTGTACGACACCGCCTTCTGACCCATCATAAAAACACATCTCATCTTTGAAAAATGTGTGGGATTTATTTTATGCACACACACACACACACACACACACACACACACACACACACACACACACACACACACACACACACACACACACAGACAGAAAGACACACGCACACACACTCGCGCAAGTATTCAGCCCTCAACTTTGCCTAAATAACCGGTTCAATTAGAACCACATGTATAATCAGGCCTCAGTCTAAAGCAGTGTGGCGGTAGTCTCACTGTGCAGTCAATCACTTCAATACACAACCGGAACATTCCCCATTTGCTGGCTGACCATGTACAATAACACCTTCATTTAATCCATTCATTTGTCAATTATACTTCATTAATAATTTTCTGAAGAGGTAACAAGCAGTAATTGCTATTGTAATGATACTCAGTGATTACATATGGAGATTTGTAGATTTTCAGTTTTTCAGATTTCAGTCATTTTATATCACTGAGGAAAAGGAACTATTTTATTGCATTAAAAAAAATTAATCCATATTTCATTTGAACACATAATTGCACCGCTGTACCTCTCTAACAACCTGTAGAATATCTTATCCTATTACGTTTCCACATTTAAAAGGCCAACACACATGTTCAGTTCAAATGCGCACACCCTGCAATAATGGCAGCTTCAGGACCAACACTTGAAATGATTCCATTTAAAAACATGCTTTCGCTCCCTGCACATAAAAACATTTTCTTTTTTTCTTTTTTTGCTTTTCTCAAACCCCATCTAAAGGATATTGAAAATTTAACCATTTCAGCTTTTAAGCAGGTAATGCACTAAGTGCTGCAGTAGAAGTAAACCTCTGAGTATCTATCACGGGTCAAACCCTACATGTATAGCAGTGTCGTATACGGGTGCTCTTCAACATCACTTTGGAGCCAAAAGCCCACTCAGACTTGTGGGTTTGGGATAGCAGGAGGGCTTTAATGAAGAGAGAGCGAGAGATGCAGAGAGACGGACAGGCGAGCCATGAAAGCTACCGACGCACAGGACATTTAAAACTTCAAATACTGTCCATTTTCACTCAAGCAGGACAGGTGAATTGAGAAAAAAGCACTCTCATATACACACGTTCCCGCTCTCAGATATATACACTCTTCCACACATACATCCACATGCGCTCATGCTGGAGGTAAGGACTCTCTGAGTGAGTTTATGGACTAACACAATCATGTTGGTGGCTTTTAATCCTGCTGAAGGGGTTTTAAAGCACATGAGATTCATAGCCATTATTGCCTGTCTCTAGACGGTCTCACACAAGGTTCCAGTCACACCCTGGCACACAGTCACACACACAGGACCGAGCTGAAAATCATCATTTAAGTAATGTGTCAGTAAGCACAGGAGAAACAATTGTCTGGTGGAGAACAGAGTCTGAAACCGATGAAAATCATCAGTACATGAGCGACTCTTTACAAACAATGAAGGAAAACAGGACGTGGAAAAGACACAGCTGTCGAGAGCATAGCGAGGGGGAAAAAAAAGGAAACAAGGAAAAGTGTTGAAGCAAGTCAGATGAAAAAAGGTGGCAATGCTGAGGCAAACACACAGACACGGACACACAATAGTCGACAGAGAGCAGAGAGAGTCAATCTGTCTCTGACACCTCTGGCTTCCTGCACACGTACACTCTTTTCCCCCAAATAACTACTTCTGCCTCTCAAATACTCTTTTGTTTCATTGTCTCCTATTATATTTTCATGAAAAGGCTGTCACTGATGTGATAGCCTATCAGCAAGCAAATCACCACACAGACATGATAACTTTACAGTGGTTTTATACTGTTAGTAAATGTTGCAATGTTTGAATAGAAGTAGAAATAATTAAAAAAAAAAGATCCTTTTCTGTGACTCTGACCAGTGTCTCACTCTTCTCCCTGTAAGTTTCTCTTTGAGGTTTTGCAAGTGATAATCAATGTGGCCATTTTAAATAAACATTTACAAATAATTGTTATTTTACTGCTGTCCATATTGTGGGGAAATTGTACCGACAACTCTTAAAATCATTCTTTAAACTGAGAGATGTCAGCTGCTGAGCCTTTAGTGCATCAAAGAGAAAACGAGCATCTGAAAGAACAGGCAGCAGTAAAAATAAGAATTATTATTATTAAAAAGAAAATCTGCATCACAAATTATTGATTTTTTAATATATATATGTATTATTAGGATTTTTTTGCCTATTTTTTGCCTACATGTATAGAGAAAAGACTGATCTGAGGTTTACAGCCAGCACACACTGCTGTAATTATTTCAGCACTATTTAAAATTGTAAAAGTAACACCTTCAGCCTCTCATGTCAGCTAAAATGAACAAATGTTAAAATGCTATTCCAATTCCGTTTATTTAAAGAATCCAACATAAGGATGTGTGAACCTCACTGTGCATCAAAAACATTAACACATTAGCATTTTTTTAAAAAAAAAAAATGAAGGTTACAACTTAATGTGGAATTCATCTATGTGAAATAAACTTAAAAAAAAAAAAAAAAAATCTAATTCAGCATACACTTCAGCTCCGAGCCGCCACAAAATACCTGCTTTCCGGTCTGACACCAGAAATGTGACAAGGTCATAAAACGTGATGAAGAGCTTTTTCATTCCCGCTGGATCTTCTATTAAAGTGCAATTAAAAGTGTGTCATCGCGTCGCGGAAATGCCACCACAGAGGACGGAGGAGAAGGGGTGGTGGGGTTCGGGGGTGGGGTTGTGGGGTTGAGGGGGTGCACACAACAGGAGAGGGAGAGAGAGAGGACACAGTAAATAAAATTAATTATGCCAAATGCCCCGGCACCCATCAATCACGGGGCAATAACGCCCGTGTCAGGGTGTGCACCCACACGGCCCTGTATGCTTTTCTCTCAATGACAGACAACTAACAGCAATTAATTGTCATTTCATCTCTCCCTCCTTTTTTTTTTGGAGGGGGGGATCTGCAGTCTTTCCATCAGGCGGGACCTGAGTCCATCTGACACGCGGGGATGTTTTTGGCTGATGTCTGATATTTGATGATGAGAGTTTTACTAAAAGAAAAGAACAACAGCAACAGCTACTTCTTCTTTTTTCTTTCTTTCTTTTTTTAAAACACATACAGTGATGCTGCAGTGTTTAATACTGTGTGTTACACACAGTTACATGAAGAGAAGGCGAAATAAAACTGTTAATCTCATTGTATGTAATTTAAATATATACACATCCGATAGGAAGTTGTTTTTTTTTTTCTTTAACACCAAGAAAATGATTTTCTTCAGTGGTGTAGGCCCACTTTCAGTCGGTTTATGACTTCAAAAAGAAGGGAAAAAACATGGGTCATGCAGAGGTTCTGCTACAGACTTCAACCCCCTCAATTTCTAAATTTATAATACTTCAGTCAGCTCTAAATGTGGACATACATTTCATATTTAATCATCAAATGGATAACCGGTATATTTATTTTTTCGTGCAACCAGTGTAATTAAAGAATTATAAAAACAAACTTAAGATGTGTTACAATGCTCTTATTAATAACTGTCTGCATCCCTGCAGTTTGGATTCGATTTGTTTAATATTCACGTCCTAAGCGGAATTAAAACTTTTTTATTGTGAAGGAACAACTTTGCTCAGTGTGTGGCTGAGAAATCATCCAGCTGTATATTACTGTTATTTATTTAATCTGCTCAGATCATATGGAAAATACACCAGGCACAGCTACACTCAGTGAGGTCACACACCGCGGCTGCGATTTCAAAAGTCAAAAAGCGTTTGAAAAGAAAGTATTGTCCTCTGACCTATTGACTATCTCCACAAGAAAGCTTTGGGGTTTTTTTTGTTTTTTTTTTACTTCTCTTTCTTAAGCCAAGGAGTCTGTTATCTTCAGTGAAGGCTGTGATGCTCTTTTTATAATTCTGAACGCCACTGTTTAAATTGTCAGAAACAAAATGCAACTGTTCAAGAAGCGCAACAACAGCGTCTGACGGCTGAGGGTTAAACAGGTATAAAGCGACGACAAAGCACTCAGACGATTCGCTGGCGGGTGTGTTAAATTATCACCACATAACCTGTGTCGGTGTTTATTATCAAATCCCTTAACGAGAATTATTATTAACAGGGGACGCAGCCTGAAAGTTTGTTGCCTCCATTCAAATCCACTCCCGACATCTTAGTTAGTCCAAACCTGTGAGATAAACTTTTTTTTTTTTTTTTTTTTTTTTTGGTTGTTGGTCTCATGAGCGAAGACTTTGGACAATGACACTTTCTGTAAGCACCGGCCCTCCGAGTCCAAGAAACTGTGCTCTGATAGATTACAAGAGTTCAAATTAATTTGCCAAATCCCACTGAAATAAACGGCGATTGAAAAGAAACTGGATTTTTTTCGACTCTGTACATATTCGGCGTGTTAAAGTTGCGAAGAGAGAAACTTATTCCGCCGTCGATTTTCTTTCTATCGGGGAAAAAAAAAGAAATGGAAAAGATGAAAACAGCTACTTCAAAGACGATTTTAAAAAGCGTGGCTGATAAGTTTCGCGTTCAACACACCAGAAAAGACTCCAAGTTAAAATGAAACACGGAGGGAGGGAAGACTGAGAGAGGAAAACTGTGCGCTCGGCCGTGTAAAACTCCACACCACCCTATTATATTATTATTAGGCTGACTTGGAGGAGTTTGACAAACAATGTGCGATGAAAAGTTGAAGCTCGATGCGTGTAGCAGAGAGTTTCAATGGAAGCACAGAGTGAGGAAAAGTGTGAGGAAGGTAATAAAAAAAGCGGGGTAGAAGGAAAGTGTAGATAATGCATCAACCTGTTCTCTTGTTTTCTGAAGAAGTCAACTTTCACGCCAGTGGTTGGACCATGTGGACAGCCCCGCTTCTGCTCCTCAAACCCCCGGCGCGTCCACTCTCTCGCGGCGACAAAGGGGGGACACAAACCGCCGGGACGAAAAAATTAAAAAAAAAAAATGGAAAGAAACAGAGAGGAGAGAGAGAGAGAGAGACAGACAGAGAAATCTAGGATCTAAGACCGCAGGACCATTACTTTGGACGACAAAGCGTGCTCGTTAGTCCTTTCCTTTTTCCCTTTTGTGTGCGTCCTCTCTCCTTGGAGTGGCCCCTCTGGAGTGAAGTCAGAACAATACTGCCGCTAAAACTCTGGCACTGTGCGCAAGTTGCCGCGGAGAAAGCGCGCAGCTTCTCGTCTTGTTTGGTTGCGTCTGCTTCCCCCGCTATCTCTTCAAGAGGCTTATTCAGCGCGTATAACCTCTCCACCGGTCCTCACTTTTTGGCATCCCGTCTGTTGCTTGCTCGTTCGCTGGAAATCAGGGTTGAATCAGCAGGGCTGCGAGTGTGTGTACGAGTGTGGAGTGTGTGTGTATGTGTGTGTTGCGGGGGGACAGTGTGCTGCGCTACCGTAATGCCTGTAAAGCAGGTGCGCGTTTTCATCGCTGCCCTATCCTCGCAAAGCCCTGGCGCACAATAGGAAAACAGCAGCAGACGAGAGGTATCTCTCTCTCTCTCTCTCTCTCCCCCAGTGTGTGTGTGTGTGTGTGTGTGTGTGTGTGTGTGTGTGTGTGTGTGTGTGTGTGTGTGTGTGTGTGTGTGT
>JBBMJY010000018.1:11238890-11271534 GCA_037833715.1 Toxotes lorentzi
GTGTGTGTGTGTGTGTGTGTGTGTGTGTGTGTGTGTGTGTGTGTGTGTGTGTGTGTGTGTGTGTGTGTGGATGAGGGGAAGGCACTGATCTTTTGACCTCTCTTTGCATCCCGGCTGAGTTGTGCTATTGTGGAGGCAGAGAGGAACAGATGTTAGCCTGCACAGAGTTTGAGCTCAGAAACAGCCAGAAACAAAGCACCGTCACCCAAACAGAACCAGTCTACTATGAAACTGCTGGCTTCTCTACACTTTGGCATTTCACTGATACTTTTAGAGTTATCAGTAAATGAATACATTAAATAACAGGCCATTAAATAATGACCTCTATTCTCTTAACAGGACAAACTTTTCAAGTAGTCTAACCGTCAAAATAAAAGACTTAATTTAACAAATAATAGGCTATTTTTTTAATGTACCTTATTGTGATATAACTTGAAATTTTGAATACTGCATGGTCTGGATTGGTTTACGCCAGAAAGAGTTACGTCAACCTAAGAAATGCTGTTCCACAAATAAATAAAAAAATAAAGCATAAAATCAGTTTAAGTGGGTTCACTCTTATTACACACTTACCTTGCAAATAGATAGTTATATTGCGATTGGATACATTTTACATTTGTCTGCCTCACTCACTATGTCCTTTATGTATTTTGGAAGCTTGACAACTCCTTTTGCAGAGTTATTACCACCTTTTTTTTTCTCGTCCTCTCCAGCACATTCATTTACTAATTGATAGCATAATCAGCATTGAGATTACTGTCTCTGATGAAATTTGGAAGTTACATCATACCTGTCGCTGCTAAAAAAAAAAAAAAAAAAAAAAAAAAAGTGAGGGGGGAAAAAAGAGTCCCATAACTCATAAGAAGATCTTGGAATAATTTTGCTTTGACCATTAAATGGGATTCTGCCCTCCTGCCTTTTCAGTATCGAAGCTTTTACCATTGGAAAATGATGGCAGTCCATCACAGCACCACCCAACAATGGGCCACGACTGCAGTAAATCACAACACATTCATTAGAACGATCAATACCACTAAAAAAATATGTGCGTCCGTGTGTGTGCGTGTGTGCAAATATTTGGGTGTGTGTTTGTGTGTGTCAGTGTATACGAGCACCCGTATCTGTGTCTGACAAATTTTTGCCAAGAACACTTTGTTATATGTCTCCAATAAATCTCCGGAGAAGTGACAGGTGCTAATGTGAGCAACTGGATGGTGATGAGTGATGCTTTATCACAAAGGCACACGTTCAAGTTTGATCTGCAAAAATCTGACAGTATTATTAAAAGAAAGTTCACAACTGAAACCCCAGCAGGTGTGTTTATGTTTATTTTAATATCTTTAGAAAAACAAGGAACCTGCATCCTATAACTGAAGGTCTGTGTGAAGCACAATAGAGAGCAGGGACTGAATCATCCTTGTGCCTGTTGTTGTGTAACTGTTGGCATTTTGACTAAAGATATCAATCACCCCCGCCTGTTTGCAGAACCATGATTTGTTTGTTGTTGTTTGTCTGTTTTGGCTCGCGGTTGCATAAAAATCACAAGATTAAACAGCGTACAGGATACTCAGCAGGACACTGTGTTCTGCACGGCCTGAATAAAGCTGAGCCGGGCCAGACCGAAGCAGGCCAAGTATGGAACCGGATTAAAATAGAGCTGGCCTGGACATCTTAAGTCAACACCCTCATTCTTGTTCTTACCGAAAGGAGGAAAAATGCTGTTTGGCCCCTCTCACCCATCTCCTATTCCCATTTAGGAACCCTTCTCTCCCTGTTAATCAGGGGGAATAATTATCAAAGTGGACAGGTAATTAAATTAAAACATAAGTGGCTACATGAGCTGGGTTGGCTGTACTGGCTTAATTAAAGAGAAATATGGGAGCGCTCACCCACAGTGTCAAAGAGCTGGTAAAAATGAGGAAAAAAGCTCCTGCCACCAACTTGAATAACTCAATCCGATCTGTTCAACGCAGGATTTTGGACTGAATAAAACAGAGGTGATTCTGCCCTGTGTGTATGCGTGGGGGAGAAAAAAAAAAAAAAAGTCAGTTTCACAGACTGTGTTGTTTGTTTGCATATGAGAGCAAAAGCACATGTGTGGTGGCGAGAGTGAGGCGAGGGAGTGCAGAATGTGTGGTAGATGCATTAAAAAGCTGCGAGCTTTAGCAGCCATCTGGGAATAATGTCATAAAATAAAGCTACAATAAAATAAAACTTACTGCTGTTGATGTTTACAAACAACCCCCACAAAATCCCCACAATGCCTTGAGAGTCAAACCCAAGGAGAGACCTCCAACACGCGCACGCACACACGCACACACGCACACACACACAGACACACAAACGCACATATATATACAAATAAACAGACCCAGAGAGGGAATCCAGTGCACAGACCAAATTATCCAAACATTCACAAACATGCTTATATGTGCCCACACCCACTTTGGTACACATATGTGTGTGTATGTTTACAAATAAAGACAAAGTGGGAAGGCTGTATACACACACTCACATAAACAACCACACACACACGCACAGACATACACACACAAACATACCACTGCCGCCTCTGGTTATGCAAAGACAACAGCAGACTGTGGCTCAAAAACACCACTGCTATCTCAGGGCTGGGCGTCTTACTATAATAAATGACTGAGCGCGTCCACGTAAAGCTTCTTTTTCATCCCCTGTAGTGCAGTACCTGTGAACTGTACGTGTGTGCATGCGTGTGAGTGAGCGTGTGTCTTGTTGAAGACAGTGGCATCTGCATTAGACTCTGAACTTGCACTGATTGCTGGGAGGATCACAGCCAATGACCACCTGCTTTCTATTAGCCACTCATAAACATGTTTACTGTCACAGCTGCTCCGCCGCACACAACCGCGCGCACACACACACACACACACACACACACACACACACACACACACACACACACACACACACACACACACACACTGAAGTGAACAGAGAGAGAAAGACATGCTAAGAAAATGTGTTTATCACTACTCTCTCCTTGTCTTGGCCTTTAGTTGTAAGGGAATAATTAAGGAGTCCCAGCCAAGGCAGTGCTGTATGTGTTAACAAGCTGTTTTAACACACTCTCATACACTTCTTCCCATATGCAGGGACAGCACCAGAGAGTGAGAGAAGATCTCATTCTATGTCTCAAGGGCTCACTTCATTTTAAAGCGCTTGTGACCCCGCAGTCGAGTCCAGGAACGAGTCTCCAGCCAGGTTTGGAGTGTAAACCTGACAGGTGTGCACTCCTGTCGGGTGGCTCCAAAATAAAAAAAAAAAAAAAAAAAAAGAGTTAAGGCTATCCATGAAAAGTTGAGGAACTAAATCAGAGAAACATCTTCAAAAGGTGAAAACTTCTCTTTGAAAGAAAATTGTCGAAGTAAGAAATAAAAAACCAAAAAACCAAAAAACAATAGTGGCTTTCTTTACTTAAGAAAGGGAAGAAATGTCTTCATGGATGGAGGATTAACTGACAATGTAGCTGTTAAATCAGAGATGGAGAGGGATTTTGGTTGTAATGCAGATCAAATTATTCAAACTTTCTTAAGAAAATGAATATTGCTGTGTTGCCATTTTGTGTTTTAAGCACCAGGTTTGACTCACACCACTGCAGTAAAACAATCATCAAACACCAGATTTTCCTGAAACAGCCTTGAAGTTGGATTTTGGGGGATACACAGCAAAACAGATGCAGATCGCCTGCACATGTGCGTCAAAGAGAAATGGAAATTTCTGTTTGTTTTTCTTATGATGTGGCAATGAAGTAATATGATTTGCCCACATCTGGGGCAGTGACACACAGAAATGTGCACACACACACACACACATATGTATGTATTCCAACGTGTACTTCAGCACACAGCACATTACACACTGACGTGGAGGAAAGGGAGGAAACTGTTGACTACTGTTAGTTTGCGTTGCATCTTACATTCCTTATTTATATTTACTCAAGTACTGTACTTCAGTGCAAATGTGAAATACTCGCACTTTATTTGAGTATTTCCATTCTTATGGCACTTTATGCTTTTACTCCGCCACATTTCAGAGGGAAATATTGTACTTTTTAATCTACTAAATTTATCTGACAGCTACAGCTACTGGTTACTTTGAGTAGTTCAGTCATACGGACCATTTTTCTGCATTGTGAGTTCTTTCACTTGATAATGTAACATTTTGCTAATACACACTATTAAGTTATTTTGACTGCAGGATCTTTACCTGAATGGAGTATTTTTATAATGCAGTATTACTACTTTTGCTTAAGGATTTGAGTACATCCATCCATACTGCTTATGTATCACTATTTGCCACTGATTGTTAATATCATGTGCGCCCTTCTCAGTTTTGAATACCTTATGTTCATTGTTGTGTTTAAGCACTGGGCCAAAACAAGCCATCGGTGCTGGGTACAGTTGGTCCAGTGCTATTTTCCCACAAAATGGGTCAGTATCAACCCAGTTATTGTTTGTGTTTAGTGTTTTAGTGGCCTCCATGCTGCAGGTTGAAGAGCACCCAAGTCGGACATGACAGAACTGTGCCAGTCTTCATGTGTGTCTGTCTGTTTAGGCGTAATTTAATAGAAGACTCTGAGGAAATAGCCCTGAAATCCTGACTCTTCATCTGATCATGTGCAGGACATACAAACATACTGTCAAAAAGACACACGCAAACACAGGCGCACACACACACATGCATTTGCAGAGCTTTCCAGTGCCTCCCTCAGTGCGATCTTGTATCAAAGCAAACAAATGACATGCTGTCTTCTCCTCTCTCCCCCCACTGTCTTTTTTGATGTGTGGTTGTGTAAAATGACACGCCATATCTCTCCAGCTGACATTATCACTCGCCGGCGCGCTCACATCTTCCGGCCGCACACCTTTCCCACAGGACTCCCTACAGCAGGGGTCTTTGTCTCCGAAAGCATCGCACACACACACACACACAGACAGACACGCACACACAAACACTCACAGAAAGATGTGGAAAAGCCTCTGTGATTTTACCTCTGCATTGTGTGCTGTCAGTGACTGGTCCAAGGAATGAGAGAGAGGATAGGATGGAGGGATGGAGAGGAAGGATAGGATAGGACTGGCTTTCTTTAGCCACCTTTTTGGTGTGTGTGTGTGTGTTTTCTGAAGATATGGTGCTTCTCTACCGTACCAGGAGATTTTTTTTTTTTAAATGCAGAGAGAGATGTAACCCAGAGAGCTCTGTCACATTAGTGCGGCCATCAGTGTTAAGCTGACATATGCAACAGTGCTGATACAATAACCAGCTCAAGACTTTATCATGCACGTGGCAATAGGTTGACAGATGGCAGGGAGAAGTATTTGTTTTACTGGAACAAAGTAAAAAATAGGGAACATTTATTTAAAAAAAAAAAGAAAAAAGAAAGACAACCAAAAACCACAGTAGAAATCGTGGCATTTTTGTAGAATTTATGTGGTTAATTCATGAATATGTGAAGGAGATGAACTAACAAAGGTACTCAAAATTTAAAAACATCAAAGTGCAAAGAAAAAAAACAATAATAATATAATGATAAGTACCACCAGGTCATAGAAGTTAAAACAACCACATAAATCTCCACTCTGGCTGCAGAACTCCTTGCCCTTTGACACAGTATACTTTAAAGAAATGAGAACTAAAACATCTCACAACATTTAATGAAAGCACAATAATGCTTTTGACATTGAAAATACATAGATTTCCTTTCGTTTTCTTTCTTTCCTTCTAAATAAGCCACCTTTTCCCCCATAATCTAATGCATCACAGTTTTTTTTTTGTCCTCTTTGTGTCATCGAAAGCTCTTTCAGAAAATGACAAGTTCGTTCATTTGAGCTGGATAAAATAAAACGGTTTATCGTATTTAAAGTTTTCACAACCTTGGAGGCTTCACATCATTGAATGCGTGGTTTCCCTGACGCAGACACAGAGGGGGATTGTTGATGAATATAACTCACTTTTTTTTGTCACTGTACCTTTACTGTAAAGTACTGACACTGACCACAAAATGTGCCGCAGATGGACAGGAATACAAATACAGATTTCTCCAGCCTTTCAAATATGCATGCATTTTTTTTTTCCAGTTTTATACAATAACATCAAAATGAACATTTGCAATAAAAACTGGATTGTAATAATAGAAAAAAAAAGCTTTAGATGAATTGTAAAAAAGAAAAAAATTGAAACTATGTTAGTCGATTAACTGTAAAAACAATTTTCACAAACATTTTTTTTTCTTCTTGGTTCTGTGAAGGTTAAAATTTCCACAATTACCATTACACATCCTACAGCATGTAAAAAATGCACATTAGATTCTATCAGTCTTTCATCATTACAGGTCATTCTATATGAGTGTGTGTGTGTGTGTGCACTGCAAAGACAGAAAGAAAGAGAGTGAGAGACTGAAGGGCATCAAAGGTCGTCAAATTGCCACGGTGCTTTTTGTCCTGTCAAACGCTCACGTGAGCCAGTCTTGAGTGAATTTCAATAATCATACTGAAGGACTTTTCTTCTTGGGCCACATTCTGCTAAATGTATCTCTCTCCTTCTAATTCCCCTTCACAATACGTCTGGCTCAGGCTACTCATCATGTCACTGGTCCCTTTTCTATTCCCCTGTGTTTGATTCTGACAAATACATGGATTATCGGCCAGGGGGATTTTTAAATATATGGCTAATGTGAGCTTTCATGCCTGTGCTTTAATCTGCTGAGTATTTAAAACCAATCTTAAGGACGGGAGAAAACGCAGAGGTCAGGCTTTTTTTATTTTTCTTTTCTTTTTTTTCCCCCTGCACCGGGTGCTGGAGAAAAGAGAGGGAGTGAGATTGGGAGAGGGAGACAGAGTGAAAATGAAAGTGAGGAAAGGGAAGTAAGAGAAAGACAATAATTTCCCTTCTATTTAAATTCTAACCAGGATTAACTGTGGAATCGCAGGTATCAAACCTCATCTGGCAGCACGGCTAAAGAGAACTCCCTCAAAGAAAGGAAAAGTTGGTCTCCTTGCTATAGTTGTGTGTATCTCTGTGTGTGTGTGTGTGTGTGTGTGTGTGTGTGTGTGTGTGACAGACGGAGAGAGAAAGATTCTGTGGTAGGGGTGTTTCTCTTTGCTTTTTTACTTATTGTGTGTCCTCCAATGCCGGGGAAATTGGACCTAAAATAAGAAAATATATCTCTCACTCTCTGTTTAACGTGCCAATGACACAGTACGGTGAGGGATGAAAGCTCCATCATGTGTCTGTCCGGTTGCTTCGCTGTCAGAGTGTCGTCTGCTCATTTACAATTCAGACACTTTCTACTCCTTATTACTGTCTTACTTCCACCTTTCCTTTCATCTTTCTTCTTGTTTCTGTTCCTCTCTTGTCCTCTTGTCTCCTGTCCTCTCCTCCCCCTTCCCTCTTGTCATTTTGTGTACATATGAAAGGCAAGACAGGGCCTTTGGCAGCCACTCAAACAGGATCGAGTGTGCGTCTGTGTTGGTGCGTGTCAGGCTAAAGAACAGAGGGTGATTTGCGGCATTACCTCTACAGCTTTAAACTGCATCAAGCAACTTACAGACCTCTTTTTTTATGACTGTAATATGAGGCACTTAACATATCACTGCCATAAAGACGCAGGGTCAAGGGACTCGCACACACAGACATGGACGCATACGTACCTTACTGAGGAGAGCTGATGGTGGAGTTGGAGACAGACGTATGTATAAGCTGAGGGAAGTTTTTATGGCACAGACTCATATGTCTCACCCAGGATAGTAAAGTAGGCCATGGCTGATATCATCTGATACACTTGTTTGCTCGCCAACCATACAATCACAGTCCTTCCCTGCTGAGGAAGCATTCTAACTGCTATTTGAACATCAATGCAGCATGCAAATAACATTCACCACCCCTTTTCACACCAGATAAGATAACCACAATGCCGCGTGTGTTGCATCCTAAGGCTACACTGCTGTTACAAAACACCATAAATGAGCCCTCTCAGCAACTTCGCTTTGAAAAAAGAAGAGAAACAAGTTACTTTATGTATGTATGTATGTGCATACAGCATGTGAGTCTACATATTTGCGTTTAAGTGTGCTGGCGTGTCCGTGTAAAAGCACACAGAGACTTAATGGTAAGAGAGATGGAGAGAGGATTAGAGAGGGGAGTGGAGGGGTGAGGTGGCCCTTTAATTTGGAAAGTTTGATGTGAATGACGCACATCTGGCTCCCCAAGATGAAGGATTCTGCTACAAATCCAATATGGGAAAGTGATCCATCCCTCTTTTCCTTTCGTCTGTCTTCTCCCTCCTTCTGCATCCCCAATCCCTTACCTCAGCCCACCATATCATCAGCACGCATCACTTCCTGCTTCCCTGTCTCCTTCTGTTACTGTCAGTGTACTGAGCTGCAGCACAACCTCTCGGCCTCACTCTCTCCCCCCTGTGCCATGACAGAAAACCTCAGCTCTGCTCAGCGCTTTTGATACACATAACACATTTTCACATCTTCTTTGGGCTCAAATAAGATTTGCTAACTGACATTTCACAAATACTGAAGTTTGCTTGGAAAGAGCAAACCCTTACGCGTCAGGCATCACCGGCAGCTGTACACATGTGTCAGCACGTGCAACTAAGCGGCTGATATTTTTAATTACTGTTGATATTTTAATATTAAACAAAATTGTCACTTTTATTTCTTAAGTATAACTGGGGAAGTAAGTGCAGTGGCTTTTACATGTATATAACGTTCCCAATAAACTGAGCATAACTGTTTATTTGTATAGAGCACCTGAATGTGTCATCGCCGAAGACAGAAGATATTGTTTTTGCAATTTATCTAAGTTACGTTTGCTTATTTTTATTGCTCTGCTGTGGAAATGTTTAGGCAGTGTTTAGGTGGATTTAGTGAGATCATTGCTTTTGAATTTTTGGTGAATAGGTTTATTATATGCAAGGTCTTTGGATGAAGTAATAGTTCGTAATAGTTCATTGCGTTACCAGGTGTCTCAGTGTCATAGGCTGATTGTTTCAGATGATAAGTCATGTTTTTTTTTTCTAATTGTGTGTGTGTGTGTGTGTGTGTGTGTGTGTGTGTGTGTGTGTGTGTGTGTGTGTGTGTGCGCGTCTGTCTGAGCGTGCACATAGGTGTGTGGCACAGTATGAAAGGCCTTGCTTGCGCATATTAAGGAATAAAATCTGAGGCGTAGTACCACTGGCGATGTTGAAAATTGAACTGTCAGTTCAGTCACAGTCATGGCAGAATCACAGATCTGTCCTAAACAAGGCCCAAACTCTTCCTCATAGGCATTTTATCTATACTGATTGCAATGTAATTTCACTTTCTAAACATACTGATGGCCCGTGTGCTGGTAATGTATTTCATTAGTGCTATTGTTATCAGTTAATCAAAGCAAACACACATACCTGTCATGAGAGACAGGTGTAAACATGATTACACATGTTCGGATGAGCATTTCATTTATGTGTGCGCACAGACTTTTGAGCGACCTCAGCCTGTCAGCTCTGTCATATCATTGAAAGCGCTTGTTCCTCATCATCAACATCTGTGGCTCAGATGATCACATGTCTCTAACCCACTGGTCTGACTTTGCAACTGGCACAATTTGTCACACTGAGCTATTGTAGTTAGGAGCATGTATTAGATGCTACGAGAAAGAAACAACTTTTGTACATGAAGTGCAATTTTATCAGCTCTTTAATGAACTGTATTCATTGTACAATCACAAGACAATCCGGTGACAACAGCTGCTGTGGTTTCAGAAAATGTAAATGAAGATTTAAAGGACAGGTTGGGACTTCCCCATGTATGTAAGGGTTTTCCCTCACCCTGTAAAAACAACTCATATTACACTGTTTCGGATTGTTATTGCACCATATTGATAAAACATTAATCTGGATAGTTCAAGTCATTTGTCCATATTTAAGCTTCGTCTCTCCTAGTGTTCAGCCATTATTTTGCACTCGTTAGCTCACTGTCTGCAATATATGTGTTATTTTACAAGATTATTTATTAACGTGAGTTTTGTTGTGATTCTTCTGACTGCTGAACAACTGTGTGGAAGTTATTCTTCTCCTTTTAAGGCCTAATTGCATCAAACTCTCCTACTGCCAGTTGCAACATAGCAATGAAAATGTCTTATGTCCTGACAGGAGTCAGGACTCCTGCCATTTTCATTAAGCTTACAAACCATTTACCAGCCCTCCCTTCCAGTTCCACTACATCCGTCCAGATTCATTCCATAGAAATTATTGATTCCATTTCCCGACAGTTTCCAGCATCAACATTCCCATTCCCAGGTGCACATTTTTCCATGTGTAACACGATAATCAACCGTGCCATTAACCTCACACCACTTACAGATCGGGGTGGTTGGTCAACCAGAGCACCACCCCGTGGTGCTGGTGACCACCACGTCACCAGCACCTTCAAAGTTCTTTCAATGCATTCAAACTGCCGGTGGGTCTTTCTCCATCTCTGTTCATCGTATCTTCAACTGAGACAGCAGCTCCAATAAGCATCAAACTCCTTTTCCCAGCCTCCATCAATGGCGAAAAAGTACTGCAACAAAACATTCGCCCATGACCATTTAACACAGAATACAGATCTCTCCCCTTCAGTCCATGTTTTTTTTTTTTCCCGGTTTACTGTGATGCTCAAAATTCACTGCCTCTAATTTAGACCTGCAATTCATCGCACCACACACACCATTCTGACATCTCCATTCAAACCAGCACAGTATTCATATACAATACAGCATAATTAGATTAAGGTGAAATCTGATACTGATTCAGTTCAAATTTAAAAGGACCTGACTGACTGACTTTTACTTGTTCATGAATAAAAGTGTATTAGCTTTGTATAACAATTTTTCTTTCTTTTGAGGACTAAATCGGATATGAGATATAAGAAAATAATGTCTATTACTGCAACAACATTATTGGCAGTGATGCACTGGGAGATGTTTTGGCACATCCCCAAGAAGGATTTCTTTTCCACTGAAATGCTGCCAACAAACCCTTGTATTGTTTCTCACAGTTCCTGGATCAGTGTCATCCATCTGAATTTAAAAAAAAAATAAATAAAATAAAAGTGCTATAAAATAAATGTGATATGACCTCATAGTCATATAAATAAAACTGGCTATCCTGCAGTAATTGCATTCAGTGGAAAGAAGTTCAGGGCCAGTGCACTTTGGAAGTAGTGCTATGCTACTATACAGCACTACATATTGGTTAGTCTTTATACCCCTAGTGAACGGAGTAGAACAACCCTTAGTGTGGGAAATAATGCCGCCCACAAAAACAGATCAGACTTAAAACAAAAAAGCAAGAAGTAGAGATGTCTGCTGAATAGGCCTTGCAGCGCTTCACAAGAGAATATATCAAGTGTCTGTTGATGCTAATGGGTCAGTATGACTAAACAGAACATGCTGGGCTTCTTCAACATAATTTGAACATTTGGATATACTTGTATTGCCATAAACTGTGACTCATTCGCATGTGTTACTGGCCATCTTGTCCTCCTGTTTTTTTTTTTTTTGGTCTGAAGTACACATTGGAGTGTGTCAGGTTTATTGTCCACAGTCAGTCCACATTTTAGGAGCCTCCAAACTATTAGAAAGGTACTATTGTGTATGCAGTGTAAAGAGTGTGCTCGGCAGCTAAATGTTTTTGGAAATGCATTGTACATGCGCCATGACTCATTCAAACACATCTTTTCACAGGAGCACCGAGGCTTCTGGCCGTACTTGAGCTGTGATCAAGCAGACGCTTGCAAATATACACAAGTTTTGTTCCCATACAGGATGTTGCTCCACTGAAGTCTAGACAGGACTTTAAATTGGGAATTCATAATGTACGACTGAATCAAGAAACCAATCACCAAGGATCCACTGAACCCACCACATTATGAAGCATTGCTGTGCTTTTTGTCACTCAAAACACCCAAGTTTTGTGACAATCTTCACCCTTTGAGTTACAGTTTGAAAAGCTCAACAAAGCATCCACAGCAAGCACAACTGAAAGCTGAGAGAAGACAGGTGCTTCACTATTTTGATACAAGTGTTTAACCGCGTGCAGCAGGTTTAGAACAGATTTGATTTTTTTTTTATGTAAAATCCAACCAGATCTTATACTGTTTCAAAGTTATTTCTCCAAATTTTCTTGATGAGGTTATTTTATATACAGATAAATACAGAAAAAAATCGAGGAGGTCTTTACTTAATGACACCTGTAAAGTCAAGATGAGACAATAAATTGGCATCAAACTGATTTCTAATATTTGTTTTTGTTCCTTATTGCCAAACTCCACCATAACATACAAAAGCGTACAATTTTCTGGATCAAAATCAGTTTCTGCACCATGTGCGTCTGAAGGGAGACAAGGCAAGTCAGAGGAAATCACTCTTCGAATGTTGCTTTGTTAACACATGAGCATGAACACTGTTACCTCCACACCTGGATGGACAGAACTTTGTGTATGTGAACATAAAACCTTCAACACTGAAGGCTGTTGGAAAAGTAGAAATGCTGGAACAGTTACTGTAACCAAAACACTGTCTTTTGATTTTGCTTACAATCAAACATTTACTCAGCCAATATTTGGTGCCTTTCAAAATGTTTGATTTTATAAGCATCCAGTAATTACCCAGCATCCTACCAAAATATATATATATAGATTTTAAAAAAAAAAGAGGGGGGGGGGGGGGGTACAGTCTGATATACATCATCTGCTGAAGAAAATCATATTGAAGTTTTCTGCCATTTGAACAGCTATTCAATTGTACCAATCTATTTTCTCCAAAACTCCTTTGTCCACTAATGATGAAAAGCACCATACCCATTGCCATCTTTTGAGAGTAAATCAGTGTTATAAATGATTTTTTATATATATTTTTTTTTTATAAATGATTTTCCATCACGTCTACTGTAACCCTTTGTGCCTCGTCTCATCTTGGCCCACAGAGCTCTCCACTGG
Organism: Toxotes lorentzi; assembly: GCA_037833715.1. Taxonomy (NCBI): domain Eukaryota; kingdom Metazoa; phylum Chordata; class Actinopteri; family Toxotidae; genus Toxotes; species Toxotes lorentzi. Next base: position 11,251,901 of record JBBMJY010000018.1, read on the forward strand.
AGTAGATTGTGTGATGTCAATCTACAGATGCCTGGCCTCTAAGTCAGTGTCCATTTGGCATGGGGTGCACACTGATGGATTTGTAAACATTAGGACCAACATGTCCACGCACACCTCTACACACACATACAATTTCTCTCTTTCGCACTTGCTCGCTCCCACACCTGTGTCCAGATGATTATGGGGCCGTAAGGTGCCCTCTGACTCCATCAGCACAAAGGTAATCCTGTCGCTCCAGAGAAGAATCACCAGGCCTTTTTCTGCTTTCTTACTCAAACATAATTCTCCCCATTTGGCATTTTGACATCATATCTTCAGTCTCCTCCTCAGTCACCCCTACCGCAGTTTTCTTTCTCTCTGCCTGGCCAAAACACGACCACAATAACTTTATTTTATTTTTGTCCCTCGCTCCAATGCACAACATTCAACCCTTACCTCTCTATTCTCTTTTTAATGTCTTTTTTGTCCTCCTCTGCCTTTCTTCTTTCTTTTTTTCTGACTTCCAAGGTCAGACAGGACAAACAATGCCACTGGTGTCTGTCTGAATGTGGCTTGCTACCCACCACCACTGCCGCGGTTGCCTTGGCAACACACTAACCATTAATTTTCAATTAAAGCAGACAAAGAGATGACAGCTCAGGGTCCATGGAAGATGTCAAGAAGCAGTATTAATATACGACAAGTGAGCATAATTGTGTGTCCATTTTCCTCAGCTCTCATCTATGCTATCAGTGAAATGTGAAAGCGGCAGATAATTTGAGGGTGTGGGAGACGCTGGCCACTGTTTTCTTTTAACCAAGACGCCTCTGATGTATCTCTCTGGGAAATATGGCATTCATCATTACCTTTATGAATATTTTGTCAGGGATGTTATTATTTTCATTATCACTCTATCACAAAGATGTTATTTCACTTGCGATTCAAATGTTGACATGCGCGCACACACACACAGATACTCACACACATACACCTGTATGCAGTATCTGCTGCAAGGACATGGCAGTGACTGTACTTCGTAGGTTGTTATTTGATTTCCATTATCAAACAGTTACAATGAGACCTCCAACTCATGCAAATGTGCGAGACGCTCTCCTTCTCTTTGTCTGGTTCTGCAGAACCGATGATATACACATTAACACACAGACACAAGTTCACACACACAGACTGCGGAACGGGGCCTTGTGGGGCCTTGGACAATACAGAGAATAAAATGCACAACAATGAATGTTCAACCTTACAAAATATAGGAAAATATTTTATCACAGATAAAGCAAGTGAGGCAGAGATATCTAGTGGCACAGGTGAAGAAAAGACTGTAAAATAGTTTGGAGGAAACAAACAAAAAAAAAAAAACCAATGAAGAACACGTATATCGTCCAGTGAGGCGTGAGTGGGGACAAAATGAGGATTTACAAAGAAAATAATGAATCAACATGTAAGGGGAATCCGAATGCCTTTTCAGATTTTAAAATGTGGGTAAATGATGCTGAATGTGTGCTTAACCTCCACTGCGACCTGCGTACTGTATACAGGTCTACATGCTTTACCTGGTTCTAACACAAAACCACAGACAGATGCTTGTGAAATAAACTGTACGATATCTGAAGCAACCACGACACTGGCCAGTTTGTACAGTAAGTGTGTGTGTGGTAGCGTGCAAATCCATAAAAAGTTATGGAGGAAGTGCGTCTGCCACAACACAGTTGAGTAATCAGTAATATTCCAGGACAGATAAGTTGAGCTTTGTACACTTTGTGTAACTTGATGCAAGACAGTGTGTAGCCCCCGTTACACACTGTGGATTGGTTCCTGTGTGGATGGCGTTCATGTGGCGTTCATGGTCTAAGAGTGTGTGTTTATGTCAGTGTAAGGAAAGTACAGCTGGAGATGAGGTAAAAACAAACACCTGCTGACAGGAGAAGAAAATGATATACGAGGAGAAATAAAGTTGTCTTGTTCGACCAGATCTCTGTAAGAACTGACCTTGTTTTTTTCTCCCACAATCCCTCACTCACTGTTTCACCTCCCTCTATCCTCCCATAACAAAACCCCTCCTTTATCCTCATTCACCCCCACTTTTCTTTCATCCCCAACTGTCTCTCTGTTGCTTCCTCCCTCTCTCTCTCTCTTTCTCTGCCCACTGCTGACTGTGCCCCTTAAATCACACAGTCCCTAAACTGCCCCATAAAAGATGGCAGGTTCTCCCCTGCCTCCCACCCCACCCGGCTTCCTCTGCCCCTCTCCTCCCCTCCGTCTCCACACATTACTGCTTTAATTAAGGTAATTACTTTCAGAGTAGTACTAATCGGATCCTCTTCTCTCCTGGTGCACATGCATGCTCGTGCGCGCACATACACACACACACACACAGGCAGACAAGCACACAATTTACTCATACGCACTTTCCTTTCTTGGAATTGTATATGCACTTCAAAAGCCAGTGTGCGATGCCTGTGTAAACTGAAACCTGACCTAGTTTCAAAGTGTAAGGCCGGACCATAACGAATGACAAAAGTCGAAGAAGACTCCTGTCTCGACACCTGTGATAAGCAGAAACACACCAATCATCAAATGTTCCACTGTAGATGAAAACCAAGCAGAAATGCCAACCTCCAGGTCTGCTGATCAGCTGCACTCCTCCTTAAATACTATGCATTATTAAAGACCTATTAGCTCCTTCATACTGTGTGTCTAATTAAACCTGTCCCAGCCAGGCCATTCCTTTAACATTATATTACTTTACTTGTGAGCTTTAAGAGCCCCCCCTTTTCCTGCTTTATTTCTTTTCAGCCATCAAACACCGTCACTGCAACAGCAGTCTCGTAACACATTCATTGTGTTGTGAGTGTTACAGCAGATTTTTTTTGTTTTAACCGTTATTAACTTCAACATGTGGAACCAGCAAAAATCTGGTAATGTAATCATCCAGAACAAAAACACTGAATCAAAACAGTGCTTGTTCTGACGAACAAAAAAAAAAAAAAAACCTCTCGGAGGGAAATCTGAGAAATTGTGTCGCTTGTCAGTAGACCTTGCTTGATAACTGGTGTTTTGACAGCTTTATAAAAGGGTGAAAAAGAAGTCAGTCTCTACAAACTGCACCCACATTTGGAATATTTGTGTTTATTGCTGTGTCAACAACAGAGAGAAAATATTAGCTCTGGGGATCTTGAGATTTCATTCATGGTTTAGCTGTTACGATATGAGCAGTGTAAAGTTTGTCTACAAATAGCGAAGAAGAATTGAGATGAATGCTTTTGATAATAACTGCACAGCTCAAGGGATTTTCATGCACTTCTTCTACCTGGTCACACGCAGGTTAGGAAGAAAGACTGATGGGAAAGGGAGGCCGCTACTAGAACCCCAGCACACACTGAACAAACCACACTCATGGATTCATATATTTTGCTCCAGGCATCATTTTCTTCACTGACGGAAGCGGACACCAACTGGCTGCTAAGTTTAATTCAGTCGGATCTGTGGATGTACAACTGGCCTGTCACAGGAGACACTGTACCCCTCTCCTTCCACCATCACCCCCCCCTCTCTGTTTCCCCCAAAGGCACCTTGACTGATAATGAGAGAGGGAATGCAGGTACGGCTCAGACTCAGGGGGGTTTCAATTAACACCCTGCAGATTAATAAAGAGTAATAAGGTGCACTGCGTGTATGTGTGCGTGTGTGCATGTGCTTTTTGTATGCGTTCCTGTGTGCGTGTGTGTCCACATGTGGTGAAAAGACCCCTGTCGCTCAGCATGATGGAGAGAACGGAAAGGGAAAAGGGCTGTGAAAAAGCAGTGGCAGAATGTGGAGTGGAAGACCCTCAGAGCACAGCTCTGATTGGGTATTTGCCCAAGGATTTTTAATTGGTCATCTGCTTTGTGTCACCACAGTATGATTAACAGCAGGAGATCCCGGGCTCATTTTAACTGCACATAGACACAAACACACACACGTTCATACTTAAATCAAGGGAAAATGGGACTTACAGAAAGAAAACAAACGTTGTTGCATATCAATAGAATCAGACCCAGTTTTTGATACTATTTATGGTCAACATTTTCTCTGTTTGCTCTGGATTCAAATTGACTACTTAAGCACGAAAGAGATGATGCACACATGTCATCCAGCATCACTGTTTTTACTGTAACCTTTTCTCATTGATGCCAGCCTCAGTGTTTACTGTTCACTCTGCCGTATTAGTTTAGAGGTACATTAAGTTACTGCCAACACAAGGCAAACATTCCTTACGACTGCAGCTTCACATTAAAGGCTTTCAGCTGGCGAGGAGTGGGGTGGCTTCTACAAGAAATGCTATGTGCTCGTCAGGTTAGTGCTGACAGCAGTTGTTTAACAAAAATGCATCCACAAAACAAGAAAACTGCTGTTTTGTGTACATTTTGACTGCAGATCAGTTATAAATGGAACAAGAAGGAGCAGTCACACTGAGGTGTTGCATGAAGAGTTGCTGGGGCTAGGATACACACTTCCAACTTGTCAGCAAGGTAACCAAATCCTGTGCCCTGCTATTGTGCAGACACCTACAAACAGGTGTGTGTAACATGAAGTCAGATCACTGCTGTTCATAGCATGATGGTAAAATGTAAATTATTTACTGACTGCACCGTGCACAGATCCACCAGCTGCTCCTTCTGGCTCCTTTTTAAATAACATCATTGAAGATATACCTTTGTGCATTTTGCTTAAAAACATCATCCCATTTTCCTCTAGTGCCTCATATGCTGAAGTTCTGAAAACTGCCACCGCAGAGTAAAATTAAGGTGAACAGAATTTTGTTTATGGTGCTCAAAGTATCAAAAAAATGCACTTGAAAAAATCTACAGCAATGTGGATAATCGACAAACGTCACAGCACACACAGATATATTGTTTGGTTTTTTTTTGGAAGACACACTGCTGTTGACTTTTTCAAAATCTGCAGTGCTTTAAGAATCCCAAATGTAAGTGCAGTCATCTCCTTTGAACTAAAGTGGTGGTCGAAGTTTCTTCAAAACCTTGGCAAGTTAAAAACAAAACACTTTGCATGTCGTAATACAATTTGGAAAATGTTTTTTTGTAATTTGCGTGAGCCGACCCTTTAGACAGAGGCCCGTGTGAGTGCGTAAGTTATGATGTTTTATTTGTCTGGTGGCACTCCCTGTTGCATTTCCCATGGTGCCTCACAGAGCCTAAATAAACACATACACAAACAGACCCAAACACACCCTGGTGCCTATCACTAAACAATGTTTGTTTTACACAGTTGATTCATTCAAGCCCTACCAGTTTCACTCTGACCCCAGCCTCTGCTCACCCTTGTTCTCTCTCTCTCTCTTTGTCACCACCCTCTTTGCCTCCCTCCCTCTCTCTATACAGTCCAGTAAAGGAATGCACCTACAGCTATCTCTGTCTATGTTCACCTTTCCATGTTGGATACACGACTCACACTGGCTGAAAGTTAAGACACTCCGTCTTTTCAGCATTTTTGTAATCCCCGATTGTGTTTGTGGTGTTTGCAAAAGCAGTGTTACGGGCTTCATTCATTCACTGTTAACCTAGACTGACTATGCCTTTGTCTCAACCACGTAGCATGCCCTGAATATCTCAAGCATGCAGTATAAATATTTACTCTAGCAAGGACTGGATGTGAGGTATGTTGTTATTGGTAGATGAGAAGGTATTTGTTGTATTTACTGTATGTGTCTGGGCGTGAGCACTTTTATTTGCGTGTGTGTAGTTCAGAGAAACCATACACAGTCCACAAGCATGCAGATCTGAAACACAGATAACACCTGATGTGAGGTGTGTGTGTGTGAGAAGGGCTCGTCTTCTTATGACTTTGTCATGTTCTAACCTTGATTTATGGTGTAGTGTGTTTTTGACTCTGCTGTATATCTGTGAGTGAGTATTTAGGGGTGAAAAGTACATTCTCAGGTACCCTGCGGCTTGTACATGTATGTGCAAACAAAGTCTTGGGCCCCTGGGACAAGCAGCTGCAGGAACGATTGAGTGACACATGGCTCCACCCTGATGCATTTCACTCTGGCATATATAGGAATGAGGAATGCATTGAGGGCTGTTTAAATGTCAACAAAAACCATAAAGAATTTGAACAAGAAAAGCTGCAAGGAAGACTAAAAATAATCAAGTGTGATGCAGCACAGACGCAGTCATGTTGAAAACTAGTCAGTCAAAGACCAGAGACCAGATAACCAACTGAATGGGACCTCACCTGTGCTTTTGTGACGTCTAGATCATCGCAAATATGGACACAGTGGAAAAGCCGATTGAAAAAGGAAGCGAAGAGAGTCGCTGAGAGGATAAAAAAAAAAAGTAGAGCAATGGCAGAAAAAAGCAACAGAAGACGTGACAACAAGGAGGACAAAGCATGATAGGCCAGAGTGTGGAGGAGAGAGAATCAATCAGTCTTCAAGGGCCTGTTGATTAGACATTCAGCAGCCTTCTCCATCTTCGTTAGGCTTTAATTAATTCATAATACTGAAACAAATTACCTTTGCATGGATGAAAATTACACCTAAATGTGGCGTGGCAGTTTGGCATTTGGTGATTAAATTATCTCTGGAGATTGTGGGAGTTTGATAGAGCAGCGTTGTCTTGATGGAGTCGTGTAACATTATTAAGTTTGAAATAACAATCCTCTCATTTCCTATGTGGGGCCATTTGTAACAGAGAGGAGGAGAGATACAGTGAGGGAAGGAGAGGAGTGTACACAGGCCTGTCCTTCCAAACAACACCAAATGTAATGTGTCCACTGAGTCTTTCTACTAAAGGTCTGTTACATTTAAACTTGTTGGCTTTAGATAATAAGGAAAACTTTTTATTTTACTTTTAAAGACTTTATGGAATTTGGCCTTTATTCTGCTGTATGCAACTTCGAGAGACTGAATAGATTGTGGCATATACAGTTTTTTTTCTAATCCACTTTTCACCGAAGGCTGACTTATCACACAGAAAGGGCAGATAGTGCCCCATCAAACTCAAAATGTGTGTCTTTATCAAACCCACCTCATTGCCTTTGTTCACCAGACCGTCAGTGTGGGAATTCTACACAGACAATGAAATATAATAATAAAAAATACATACAATAAGAATACTTCCTCATGACAATACAATAAAACAGCTTTGGAGCGAGAAAGAAAGCAGGAGAGCTCAGTTTTGAAGAATGATAACAGAGTTAAGGAACAGAATGGCCAGGAGTCTATTCTTCTCTTTTTATAGGTTATAGATTATAGTAAGCAGATAGCTGCACAGCTTTATCTTTGTCTAAGCTACTCTGTTCCTACTCGAGTCAGAGGCTTAGAAGAAGACATGCAACAGCTCCTGTATAGTCTCATCCTGCCTTTGTCGAGGTCTGGATGCAAAAAAAAAAAAAAAGAAACTACCAAAGATACAGATGCATGTGACAAATTCAAAGAAAAACTTGAATAAATCAGTGAAAAAACGTAACAAATGCAGATGCTTCCACACAGGTGCACTGCATTGTACAATTAAGCCATTAAGCAAATTAAGCAATTAACTTCCAATCATGGTCTGTGGCATGTATAAAAATGCCGAGCAGGACCAGATGATTTTGACTTTGTATCAAGATGGCAAGAGGAAAAGATCTAAGTGACTTTGAAAGAGGTTTCGCTGTTTCGCTGGGGTACAGATGGCAGGAGCTTCAGTAACAAAGACTGATCGACTGGCTGGTGTTTCAATAGGAACAGTGACTAAAGGGACATCTGCATTTAGATCTGTGGGAAAGACATCAGCAAATAGGAAACTGTAGTTAACAGGCCACATTTGATGATGCTCATTTGATGCTCATGTATTAGTGCAATACGTAAGGAAAAAGAGAAGAACAACTCTTCAGGTGACTGAAAATGTCAATGCAGGACGTGATCAGACTGTGTCAGGGAGAACAGTCCGTCCACAATTACATAGAGAGGGATATTATAGCAGGGCTGCAGTGCATAAACCCCTCATTACAAAGATGAATGCACATTTGAGAGTTCAGTGGTACAAAAACCAAAGCCACTGGTCTACAGAGATGTGGAAAAAAAATTATATGGACAGATGAGTCATCCTTCACCATATTCTGGACAAGTGGGCGAGTGGATGTGTGGCATACGCCAGAAAGAATGGTACAGGCCTGAATGCGTCACTGCAAATCAACCTAGTTGAACAGCTACAGGAGATTTTGGACAACTGGAAACGAACTTAGCAGAGAAATCCTGACAGACCTTAAATAATATCTTCAATAAATCTTGAATATACATGATGATGTACAGTATGTGAGACAGTGGTATAATTAGTACAGAGTCTGACCTCCTATGAAAAACATTAGCATCAGTAATTTCATTGTATGCCCCAAAACATCATACATTTACATTCAAGTGACAAGGCCCTCTGGCTGCCGTAATTATGACACGACCGAAGGCGGAAGTTAGGTGATGTTATCAGAGAGTGAAAAAGTCTGTGTGGGCAAGAGGTTGAGGTGTACAGGTGGGGCAACAAAACATCAGACACCTGACTAAAATGGGAGATCGCTGACCAGTTCCCATTTCCAACCTACAGTAAACGTTGTTTCTTTTGAAACTTGACCGCCATCGTTCCCTAACCTTAACCACGTGTTTATTATTGTAACCATGACGACAACTGTCCCCTAACCCTAACAGCAATTATTTCAAAACTCAACCATTTTCCCCTAAAATTGGCCAAGTGGTTTTTGTGCATAAACCTGACCACACCTTAAGCATGGTGTTGTCACATCAAGAATCTGATTTATTTTTCAGCAGTGCTTTGTAACGTGTTGGAGGGCATGGACAGCTGATACAGGGGCATCAACAAATGTTTCTTCTTCCTCATGAACAAACTATGCAATTTGGTTTTTCCATTTGGAGGATTTGTTGTTCGTGTAAGGTTTGTAATCTTACTGATAAAGAAATTACTTCAGCCTCTTGGACTGTGCAGTATGAAATTTTGTTTTTGAATTTTATGTGACTTGTGGCTGTTTCCCGTCAGGACTGATAAACTATGTTATCTATCTAAAAGCTATCATTCAGCTAAATAATCAAGCAAAAAAGTGAAAATAAAAGTTACCACTGGCTGACTAACTGGCTTGTTTGGCATCAGATTCATTATCAAGGCCTCAAGCCCTGAAGTTAAGCAACCAGTGCAAATCACACGACAGCACACAACCAGAACAGTAAGCTGTTTGTTCACATTCTGTGTGTGTGTGTGTGTGTGTGTGTGTGTGTGTGTGTGTGTATAAATGTACTGTACATGTGTTTGCGTGTGTGTGTGTTTGTGAACAATGTCTTGTTTGCTCTCTCACTAACGGCGCTGTAGGGAAAAACCTCCTCCGCAGGCAATAGGAGCCTCCGTGTCAATTATCCTGCCCTGAACCTGCGATCTCCTCTCTTTTCTCCCTCTCTCCTCCCTGCCTCCCATCATCCTCAGCTCCTCTAATAGGCCCTCTCTCAGGATGATGAGAGGACATGCTCTCCTCTGATGGCAGCGCAGCACAGCTCACAATGCTCTGTGTTAGGGCAAGATTAAGACAGGGCAGAGGGAAAAACATTCCCATCAGACGTGGAGGGCTCTGTGTGCACGTGTGTGTGTGTGTGTGTGCGTGCCTGTGCGTGTGTGTGCACTGACAGGTATTAGAGCATCAGGTATTGTTGCTTCCTCAAAGGGAATATGCCAAACACAGGGGTGAGATACTAATAAACACAGACATGAATACAAGTCTCTTTACTACAAAGTGAGCATGCACACACAGGAAGGATGAGAAGAGGAAGCAAGGAGAGAGAGGGAGAGAGAGAGAGAGACGTAGAAAAGGAGGGAGAAAGAGGGAGAGAGATGTATAAACTGTCAACACTGTCACGGAAAATGGCCCTCAAATTAAGCCGAGCGTGTGGTTCTACAAGGGACTCTGGGAAATTGCCTTTTATCGCTTCCCAAACAATGGGCCGTCTGACAGCGTTGCGTATGATAACACACACAAACGCACACACACACACGTGTGTGAACACACGTCTGACAGTGCTATGCCCGATAACTCAGCCAGCCGCTATTTACATTATTCCTCCAGCAAGCCTCCCTCTCTCTCGCACCCTGCCTCTGTCTTCTTTAGCGACTTTTACTGTCCTCGGCAGCCGCACGCTTTCATGTGGTTAATATCATGCAAAATAACAGCTTCTTATTTTCCTGCTGCCCCCGCCGCCACCATCACCGCCACCACCCACCCCTCCGCATCCCATCTTTAATGGGGGCTAAGCGCTGTAAGCTGGCTGAGCACGAGGGCCTCTTATACACACACTACTGTGGTTATCTCTCTTCTCTGTTTATCATTGTTATTATTATTAATGCTCTGCTGTAACCGCAGAGCCGAAGACGAGAGCAGGGGAGAGGAGGGGAAGGAGAGAGGGATGAATGGGAGGAAGAAGAAGAAGAGGAGACGGGGCGGTGGAGGGTGAAACCGCTCCTGTGATGTGATGCTTGTTAAATAAACTGCTATTTACCACTGTGACAGAGAGATTATTTACAAACACGCACCATCCCCCCCCCCCCCCTCCCCCCCTCCTCGCTCCTGGCTCCCTCATCCTTCTCTTCATCTGTTTGATGCTCCATGAGGGCCGCGCTGGTCGGAGGATTATGACTGGTGACAGTGTAATGAAACGCTCTTCTGCTGTACTGTATGAGGATGATAGAGGCCTGCAACATGTTGTTATCTGAAGGGATTTGTAATACACTGAAGTTATGGATAATGAGGGAAGTGCTCATCAGAGCCAAAAAGCCACTATAAACTGTAATCTCACACATGCACCATTCCAATAAACGCCAATGAACTTCTTGATGCAGTTCTCTTGATTTCTCAGTGAAACAGCTCTACTCACTACTCAGCCAGTGGGCTAGACACAAAGTCTAGTGTATGTCGATCAGCTTTTCAAAGGATTTTTTTTTTTTTTAACTAACATATATAAGCAAATTTCTTTTCTGTAAAAATATAAATGAACCCTTAAATAATCTTAGAGTTTATTTTTTCATATTTCATTACGTTGAGAAAATGTGTGTCTGTTTTTTGTGTGAGGGTTTCTGTGTTCTGTTTATGTTTACTGTACTTTCACTTGCCAGTGACGCTCAACAAGCATTTAAAGGGTTTGTACTTTTCTATTTCTAACACGACAGAGGTGTTTGAAAACGTCACTGTTGATCTTGAGTTGTGTAAAATACTGTATTTGTCATTTTATTTCTATAAGATTTTCAGTGCAACAATAAACCTATTGGAGTGTCTAGTCACAAATCAAGGCTATGAAAACCAAATTAAAGTAAGCAAAGGACTTGAATTGGAAAAACCAGTGTACTTTAACCCGGGACTTGTACCCAGGTGATCAGTGGCATAAGGGACTAGGGATTCATTGCACAGGTACTGGGGAGATAATGAAATAGATTACAGGAAGCCCAGTTTGAGTAACAGATCCATGAGTTTGACTGCACAGCAATTTATAAAAGTTTTAAAAGGATTTTATAACTCTGGGAAACAACCACAGCAACAATCTTCTATTGTGACAATAGCTAAGGTAAACAGTACAATTACACCATTCAGATTTTGAAGTAATCTACAAGGAATGTGCACTTGCAGGTATTTTATTACCTGTGCAGTGTGCTTTCAGAAGACGTCACTGAAATGAATGTGAGGGCTGTGTTTTTTTCCCACAGGACTGTTTGTCTGTACATGGCCTTACCCAGCTACCTTTATGCAATCATGCAGCAAAACAGAATTTCTATAGTTGCGCAATTGCCTGACAAAACACAAGGACATGTCAATGGCAACACCTGTGCTGTGCTATATGTTATATCAAAAGTCAAAATAAATGATCAGGAAGCCAGAGAAGAACAGCTGCTAGAATTGTTAAAAAGGTGCGTTTCATAAAGGCACTGAAACTTTTTTCATCTGCTGTGAGTATAAAGGTAACTGGTAAATAAACTTTGTAAATACTACAACCCCAAAGCCCCCCATGAATATATCACAACTCTAGCACAGTAACATTACTTTTTAACCCTAAAAACCCTGTGGTCACTGCTCACACACACTCACAGGGACCAACATGCAAGAAGATGTTCACCTCACAGATTATGGTGTTGAAGATTAAAGATTAAAAGAAGAAGATTAAAATAGTACTTTTCAGTTAATTTCAAAATCAGATTAAAGAGAGGTTATAATAATAAACGGTGATGCCCCCCCGTAAAAATTAAACTTTCACCAGTTTTAAACTTTCATGGTTCGTTGTGCTGTTGGTTTACCACTGCTTTTTACAGGACAGGTAGCCTGGACAGCAATAGGCTACAGATGCCTTTGGCCACCTCCGTCAGTTGGTGACTTGTCTTGCATGTCATAGTGATCCCTCGAGTCTTATGGGGAGGAGAAGAGGTGGGTGTTGGCCAACAGACATTATTTAATATTCATCACCCCCTTCACTCACACCCTTCCGCCCATTCAGAGGATGGAGAGAGGCACCACTGAGATGTTTCTGATTAAAAACTCCACCCCTAACAATATGTGTCCCATCCCACCAAACCACCCTGATGGTCCTCTCCCTTAGGGGTCCTTTAGAGAGGATGTGTCCGTGCCGTATGTGTGTGTGTGTGTGTGTGTGTGGGGGGGGGTATTACCTAGAAAGAGAGAGCAATACAGTCTCAAGGGCCTTTTCTTGACACTGGAGGGGATGAAATGAAGAGAGTGAAAGAAAGAGAGTGGAAGGGAGTGAAGGGAGGGGGTTAAGGGCAGTATGAAAAAAAATGGGGTGATTGTATGATGTTGACAGTTATATGTGACCTCCTGGGTCTGTGTAGTGCACGCCTGCAAACACACACTCACACATTCATAAATACACACACACACACAAGCTCATGCATACACACATATAGTTACTGTGATACACATTAAAAGCATAAGATATGATCCAAATTACTTGCGGCCTGGAAATAGCTATTTATTCAAAACAGTCATGTTATTATGTGTCTGTGCATGTGTGTGTGCGTGTGTGTGTGTGTGTGTGTGTGTGTGTGGAGTGGGGGGGTAATATGAGTCCTGTGCTAACAGGGCCATTCATACAGCCAGTGGCTTGTAACCTACACCTTGAGTGTAACCTGACCCTCAAGGGATAAAGTGAAAGGAGAGAAGTCTGATCTCAAAATCACTACACTCAAATCTCTTTAAAAGACACACATTCACAATGACTCATTATCTTATGCGTGTGTCACCGTGGTTTTTATGAGCTCCATAGAGGTCGTATTCAGAGTATTTAAAGGAGAGCCTGAAGCAGACTGGTGTACGGTTCTTTATACTTCTTTGCTCTCCACTTCCCTCCCTCCGTCCCCCCGCTGAGTCCATTAAAGACCTGCAAGTTTATCAGACCTAATGTAGCGTTAGCATATACAGCTTTTGCCTGTGCCACACTCTATTCTCCCTATCTCCACCACTCACTGTGCATAAACCTCACTAATACTATCTCTGCCATTCACAGCGGATGGGCCCCGCTAACAATGCTAATTAGCAAGCGAACACAATGCACGCTTCATCTCCCCTCCCACCTGTCAGAAGTACACGCAGCACAGCCTCAAAAACCAGAGAAAATAACTTCCCTCTCTTCTCTTCTCTCCTCCTCCTCCTCCTCCTCCTCACCACCCTCTCTCATGCGTTAGTGCCGTTTTATGTTTTGTTTGGTTTTGCTGTGAAAACTCCAAGAGAAACTTTGCTACCTGTGCCTGTGTGTGCCTGTGCGTGTGTGTGTGTGTGTGTGCTCCCTTCAGTGCCATTTTGTTTGATAAGAAAATGGGGAGAAAGGTGTGGAGGGTAGAGGAGAGAAACAAGAGAGAGACCAAACAAAACAGGGACATGACAGACACGAGGAGGGGGGGACACAGAATATGAGAAAGATTCCCTACTGTCTACAGTTGTAACCTCTGTTCTCTGCCTCGTCTGAGACTTTGACAGAGGATGGAAAGATTTACTGTAGAAGAGAGGAAAGAGAAATGGCGAGAGCAAGACACGCAGCACCAAAGGAGGAGACTGCTGGCCACCTAAACCCTACACCACACCCCTGTAACCATCTTTATCCCTCGATCCACACCTTGAGGGCATTCCTCAGTTCACCTCTCAGATGAAAAGAGTGAATGTAGCCTTTCTGATGCTAAACAGAGTGGTGTGTTTCTGTTCCCCAGAGGATGCAGAATCCCGTTTCATCAATTCAGCCAGCTGCCCACACACACAAGTGCTTGTTGAGTGTATGTGCGTGGGCTAATGTGTGTGTGTGTGTGTGTGTGTGTGTGTGTGTGTGTGTGTGTGAGCAGAACGCATTGTGTAAGTGGTAGTTAGAATGCGACAGCAAAAGCTGCTCTCTAAAATGGTACTCATATTCTGAAGGGCCTACAGGGTTTTAGTGGCGCTTGCTAACGAGGCATTCATACTGATCCATTACAGAGTACCACACACACACACACACACACACACACACACACACACACACACACACACACAATATTAAACCCACCTATGAATGATGTCCTTATAGCAATACCAATGGAAAACTCTAGTAAATTTGGCGTAAATCTAGTTTACGCCAAATTTAAACCATGCCATACCCATATTCATAAAACATTATTATTATTATTATTATTATTATTATTATTATTATTATTATTATTATTATTACAATAAAATGAAAAACAGCACATTCTGGTTCTTTCTGCAGGGAAAGACACCATGTACCCAGAAGGGGAAAATGACTCCTTTAGCAGACTGTACAGGTAAAAGCCAAAGGTAGAACTTTTTTCACATTTTGCTGCTGCATTGGGACTTTGTATTAGAGCTCTTTATACTTCTCTCTTATTCCACAGCTGAGCACATGTGTAGACATCAGTGGCCACATTCACAAAGGTTAAGAATCAGTGCTAGAGGGATGAAATTCAATGAAAGTTCTTAGAGTGATGACATTTTCTTGAAAAAAATTCTAATTAAAATTCTACATTAACTGTCTCCAGGTCCACGGTACCTTATGCATTCAGATGTGCTGTGGGTATGCTTGTAAATACAGGCTACCAATCATGCTAATTATAAGTACTAAATGTACGACCATTTCTGAATTGATGAAATGCGTCACATGTTGTGAGAACTGCCGAAATACTGACAGAACATGTTCAAACACTTCAGAACATCATAAATATTAATTTGATAATTCCAGCAAACCTTACAGGTGTCAGGCACATCTCCCTGCTGAGATAAAAGTTCCTGTGCACCCTAACCTCACAGTCAGTTTAAAAGTTTTCTCTAAAACCACTCTTAATTCAGGACTTCTCACAAAGAATTCTGGGCTAAGTTAAAAGCTCCTTGAAAGTAATCTCAGAATGACTGTGAAAACGATCCTAGAATTTTAGAAAAGGTGTAATTCTGATTTGAAGGAGTAAATTCTAAAATGGAAAAACACACTGCTGCCATGGGAAGGCTGATACTGGAGGTATGTGAAGCAGCTTTTTTTTGTGTAAACAGGCAGCAGCAGAAGACCAACACACAGCATATTCATTGTTCAGAGCAAGCACTGTGAGGAGGTTAGGGGATAAAATGAGCTGTATTACAACCAGTTAAATGAACCAAAAAGAAAAGAAGAAAACACTTTGGAATTGCTACTTTCCCATGCAGTGAAGCTGTTGCCACTGCTAACCTCCACTGTTAGCTACTGCTGCCAGCAGCTTCTCTTCACCTGCCTGCAAAAACCTTCATCGGCAGGGCTTAAGTCTGAGTTCAGACTTTAGCTTCTGTGGGGAAAAACCCAGCCACCTCATTGATTTAAATGGTGCTCAACAGCTGACGAAGTGGTGGTGCCAATGTGGGGGGGTTCCAGTCAAAAAAAAGAGGTTCATCTGCAAAAAAAGTTGAATGAACTTTTGCCAGAACCCAATGTTACCTTATTCCACAAGGTGGCCAATAAACTATGATTAAGTACAACTTTCTGGTAGATTACTTTGTAATGTAAACAGTGTAGTTCCACTGTTACAACAAAAGTCACCCCCTGGTGAACAACAGTTAAAACAAAAGTTAAAATAGTTGCGACTCCGTCTCATAGTATTACAAACCATTGTGCAGTGTTTTGGCACCTGTGAACCTTTTAAATTCCTAGACCTGTTATTCTGTATTTCATGTCTCACCAATACTTGAGGAAAAACACTCCCACCAATGGAGACCCTTACACTGATTGAATGCCTGGCTGTTTTCAGTATGAACACCCACTAACTGGTCTGGAGCTTTTCCACAGACTGAACCTGAGTGTCATTTCTCTGAGATGGTGGACAAATGAACAGCAGCTTTTATAATGAAAGAACCAATGAAATGTCATTAACACTATCCTTTTGATAAAGCTTCTGGACATGCCAGCACTCAGATGGAACACATTCAGTCATACAGTCAAGAGAACCTGCATTACAGTTTTTGTTTGTCTCCCTTTGAGTTAATCTCTATTCATGAACACTGGGGCTCAGCCTCTAGACACAGAGTCTGACATGAATATGACATACAGAGGTGGAAAACCTTTAGCGTTACAAGTCCACACCAAGGCACTGTATGACATCCATCCACTTTCATTTATATGTTACACTATTAAAAATAACATTTGATCCTTGGAGAGATGAGGGTGGTTTAGGATATTGTATGCTTGGGATTACAGGAAATAGTCTTGAATTCATCCCATTGAATGATATCTTCTCCAACAAGATGCAGCAGTCTTTAGTCTAGGCTAAACAGACGCTAACAGGAAGTGTTTCTCTTTGAGGGCCAACCATGGTAAAGGATCCCTCAGTGTAAGCTGTTGTATGCAACTTAGGTTTGCTGAAATAATTCAATAACCACCTGTAGCGACGAGTTGGATTTAAACCGAAACACTTGAAACACATAAGCACATAAACACAGTCCAACTGTTTCAATCAACAGCAGTAATACTTTGGTATGCATATGCATCAGTGATGGTATAAATAAAACAGGCTTTTTGTGTGTGTGTGTGTGTGTGTGTGTGTGTGTGTATCAGAAATCTGGACAGGGTGCCGGAGGACACAAAACAGACACAAAACTTTGTCAAGCACTTGTGTGCTACATGCCCAGCTGTTGTGTTCATTGTTATTCACACCAATTACTGAGAAGGACAAATGAGCTTTCTCTCACGTTTGGAAGAGATCTACCCACATGGCTGGTCAATAACAATTATTTAGAAGGATAAATTTCCCCTGTTTGTACATTTCAATGACATGCTGTCAATTATCCAATCAATATACATGTGCATAATGCAGTCCAAGTGTTAACTGTAATTAACCCTTCACCCGCAAACAAAATATCACCTACACTGTAGAATAACCACTTCAGTTACAAGCACACACTGCAAATCAATCATTGTCCGAGTGAATATTACTCAGCACTTGGCAAACTTCATAAAATACATGTATGGGAGCACTGTTTAGGAGAAATAACTTGTTTACTACTTTTCTTTATATATATATATATATATATCAACCCTTCCCCGTATTTGTGTCTTCCCTGCAGTTTGTGTGGAGTATGGAGAGGGATGGTAATGGCAAGCTAAAGTAAGGAACTGCCAAATCTTCAAATTCATGTTTCAGAACATTTCATTATTTATCCAGGTTTAACATTTAAAACTGTTTATTAAAGTATTGTGATCCTGCAAATCTCAGCTGCTTTTCCATAATTCTACACCACTGTTGATCCAGAAATCAGCCAAAGAAGTGTAAAGAACCGTACACCAGTCTGCTTCAGGCTCTCCTTTAAATACTGAAACTAAGAAATCATCTAACTTGTTAATTCAAATAAAAATAAAAACCTATTCTGAACACTGCATTGAAAGGAATATGTCATCCTGAGGAAGTAAGGTATTCGCAAGATGATAAAAAAAAAAAGTGCAGGTCTACTTGACCTACCATCAGCACATGGAAAACATGGTTTGTATGGGCTAATTTTACTCATATAACGGAGAACACACAAAAGATACTGAACCTGACCGCCTGGGTAATGACCACAAATGAGAAGCTTGCACTTAGCTTGCCGTCGTCTGGTAGCGGTGTATGAAAATACACCTTAATTGCATGATAAAAAATACCTAGACTTTTACCATCACTATAGTAATGTGGTAAATCTGGATACGTCTTCCCTTGAGAAGCTGACGCTGATGCCGTCTTGGGCGCAAAGCTCAACACAGATAAAGCTGGATAACACAACCACAGAATAAAATGATGGCAATTTTGCATTATGTATACACCAGTGCGTCTGATCATTTCAAGAAAACATTCAAAGAAACTCCTCAAGTCACAAACAACCTTCAGTAGGGACAATGAGACCAGTTTCTAAATGCAGCACTACATAGTTGTACCATTCCTTTCATCACAAGGTCAAGTACTTTGAGTACAAACAATGGCTACAACCTTACAGCAAACTCATAAAGTAGCGCGGCGTACAGATTCTCTCTCTTTGTACTTCATTATGGCAGAAAGTGTGTGTGTGGCTGTGCTCTTTGTGTCTGTATCTTTGTGTCCCTCTATCTTTTTAAGACATTGATTTCTCCTTACGACGGACAGAAGGCTCTAAAAGGGGACAAAGATGGAGTGATGAATGGCTGCTGTCCTCAAGAGGGATGCTTGTTTTCTCATTTCTCTTTGATGAGGTCACAGACAAGACACTGGGTCACAGGTCATGAGCCATATAGATTGACATCAAAAAAACACAAAAAAACTCACTTTACTCTTTTCAATAGGTTTCCAGCTGCAATTACCTATAAATTGTTGCCACTAACCATGTCAAACTGGACATAAACTCTAATTTACTCACATATAGGGTCTAACATACTTATAGACATGCATCTACATACTGTAAGAACAGGCAGACACATACACACACACACACATGTACATCCACAGAAGTAGCTTATAAGAAAAAAAAAAAAGCTGGCATCAAGCCCAGTTCCACAGCACAATGTCCTGTCTTGACTGTGCATAATGTTGTATAGTGTATATGATAGAAATTCCCACATATCAGTGTGTGTGTGTGTGTGTGTGTATGTGTTTGTGTGTGTGTGTGTGTGCATGTAGAGGTCAGAGGTCAGTGAGTGAGGAGCCGGGGAATGCTCATGGATCACACAACCAAATTCCAGCTAAACAAAGCGCTATCTGTACAACATGAACGCTTTAGGACACACTGAAAGGTGAAAACACTGGCCTCTGTCTGGACAACTGCACGTTCTCCCCTCTCTCTCATTTTCTTTAAGAAATGTTTCATGGCTTACGGTTGTTCCAAAAACACAGTTCTTCCCTCCTCTCCTTCCCCGGACAGAAGTATTTAATTTTCGTCCTCTTTTTCCTTTTTTCCTTCCACCTCATTTGTGTCTGTGTGTCTGCCCACTGCAAGCTTGTTAGTGTTAGGGCAGTGGGGTGTTTATGAGCTGGGACACAGTGTCTGTGTGTGTGTAAGCATGTGTCTGTATGTACACACACTTTTGCCCATTCATGTATATGTGTGTGTGTGTGTGTGTGTGTGTGTGTGTGTGTGTGTGTGTGTGTGTGTGTGTGTGTGTGTGTGTG
>JBBMJY010000018.1:11271634-11289085 GCA_037833715.1 Toxotes lorentzi
TGTGTATGTATGTGTGTGTGTGTGTGTGTGTGTGTGTGTGTGTGTGTGTGTGTGTGTGTGTGTGTGTGTGTGTGTGTAAGTGAGTGTGTGTGTGGTGTGTTTATGTGTGAAGTGTTTGGGTACAGATGTGTGTGTGTGTGGCCTAGCCGTAGTGCCGGTGCTGTGGAACGCAGAGGTCAAGGGGAGCTGACCTTCCCTGAGGCCTGAATTTGGTGAGAAGGGGCAGGAGAGATGTTAGATCCTTGGACACACACATACACACACACACTCCAGACAGGTTTTCTTAGTGTAAATTATCCGAACCCTTTTCTTTGGAAAGTCTTCTCATAAAAATCATTACCCGTGCTGTCCGTTTGGGCATGAGCATCTTTGTTCTTACCGTGCACTTTTTCGAATAATGGAATTTTAAATGGGGAATTGTTTAAACTCTGCCGTACCTGTTACTTGCTGTAGTGAATTTATTATTATTATTCAAGAGGTGGACACCACATACAGTGGGAAATAAGAAAGTTATCCTGACAAACAGGATTGTTCGGACTGCTAAAATAAGACAAAAACAACCCTCCAAACTCCTATAGTCATGCAGCACTTACAGACACGTTACGCAGGTACAAACACGCTCACACGCATGCACATTCACACCCACACTCCCCTCCCTCTCTCTGTTATTGAACTGCTTTTATTCTCTTGGCCTTACATTTTTTTCTGCCTCCTCTGCTCTTGTCTTTTAGACTAAACAAATGTAACTTGGCTGGGAAACAGCTCTGGATCCAGATGCTGTCTCTCTCTCACTCCCTCATCCTTCACTACCCGTCCTGCGCACCCTTCTCCCCCCCCTTTGCTGACCTTTGCCCCGCCACCCTCGCACCCTTTCTGTCTCGGGCAAACCAGAAGTGCAGCAGCACCTCTCCCCTCTCTTATTCAACAACACTCATTCACCCCCACACCTCCTCCCCACCATGAAAGCTGAGAGTTGCTCTTCTTCTCTGGTCAATGCACTCTACTCCTTTGGGGGCTGGTCATTGTTTAACCACTGCACAATTTTGATAACTCTGTTGTCTTTACTTTTACAAAACGTCTGGAAAAAAAAAAAAAAAAGGAAAGCAGGACAATGAATGATGGAGTATCCTTAAGCTAAGAGGGACCCTGTCAGGCTGGCACACCTCTCCCATCCCTCTGCCTTTAATCACTTCTATAAAGTGCTTTATGTCAGTTAAGAATGCAAAGAAGTTGCTGTGTGTTTTTAAAATGTCAAACACAGAGAGGGACTCAAAATACTATGACCTGAGTAGATAATTTTCAGATCACATACTGACAAGTCACGCTAGACAAACGTATTCTATCATGAAAGCTCCATACATACCCACAGTACTGCGCACACATGCAGAGTTCGTGATGACAGGGCCCACCATGAGGGTAGACGTGAGGGATCTAACATTCTGTTCTGACTGGGAACTGCGGCTTTTCAAACAGGAGTGGGCCCACCACAGGACACAGAGAGAGAGAGAGAACTTTTTAAGCCCTGTGGTTATATTTCCCTGGAGCCTACCCCAGCTTTACAACTCCATTAACTGCTCTAGTGCAGATTTTAGCCTGCTTCGGCCCAGATTTGGTCTGAAATAAATCAGAAATTGAGGAAAGTAATGTCCAAAATGTGGGTCCCTGAGCACCTTTGGTTTAATTCCTTTCACTGGCCAAGGGGAGGGAGCCAAATGTTAGTATGACTACATCTCCCCCTCCCCCACATCCCAAGCAGGGCCACCCCAAGACGCAGGGCTGCCTGCCTGACCTTCTTCATTTAAGACCTTAACGTCGTCCTCTTTACCCACTCCTTGAATTTAGCACCAGCAGCTTGTGTGTATGGTTTCTGTGTGTTCTGTATACATGTGTGTGTGCGCGTGTGTGTAGGAGTCTCCAGTGATTCCCTGAACCCTACAGCCAGTCTCATTTCAGCACTTTTCTAAACATCACCTCTCAAAGCTCATTCCCGAATAAAAGACAACATGGAAAGAAAAACAGGACAGCAGCAGAAAAAGGAGGAAATGTTATTTAAAAGGTACCAGACCGCAGCATTTTCCACTGATATTACATACTCCCTGCCCAATCCAAAATATATACGGGCCGCAGGCCAAGAATGTAAAAATAAAACACATAGACTCAACATCTGGGACAAAGTGAACAAAACCTTCATTTAATATGCCCTGAATACTGTATTCTACCTCTGGCCTGTCTCACTCACTAACACACACTCTCACTCATATTCATGCACATACACACATTCTTTGTCACACATACACACCTAATAGTGAATCCATAAACAGAAAATGCAAAAAAAAGAAAAAAAGAAAAAAGGACTCATGGTAACAGATAAATAAACAAATATACAGTAACATTTTCTTCTTTTATTTCCAGCAGCAGTGTAAACTGTATTGCTGGTACTCAGTGTTAAACTCCCCTGTTCCAACAAAAAATGCTAATAAAAATAAAGAAGAAAAAAACAGTGGCAAAGCAGACAAATTAATTCATGAGAATAACATAAATGCCATATTAGGTGGGTAGAGGCAATGAAATGTCCTGATGTACCAAAGGTACAGAAGAGCTTCTGATGCTCTTTTAATTTGGTGCCCTTGTTACACCCTCTTGAGAATATTCAAATAGAACTAGTTGAGAGACTTTCAGAAAATTCGCCTAAAATTTGCACAACATTTGACTGGAAACATACCCAAAGAGATAGGAGAGAAGAAAGGCAGGAGAGAGAGAGAGTGTATATATGTGCAACGTTGCTAATTTTGCTTTACTTATAAGGACTGAACATCCTCACAGAGATATTTTGCCACTCCGTATTTATATTGGGTTCGAATTTCAGTTTGGTGTTCAGATAAAGGTTAGTTTAGGGTTTGGTTTATGGAGTGAATGCACTCAGTAAAGTCATTCTTAAGTGCGAATGAGAATTTTACACGTGTGTCTGTATGAGTGTAGGTCAGCATCCTCTCAGGAGTTCCCACTGCCGGCTGCGCTGGCAGTAGCTATCGGAGACAAAGAGCAGGCTAAGAGCTGTGTAAGTTGTGGGTTTAATTCCCGCCCAGGCCAGGTGGAGTGTGCCAGGCACAGCAAACCGCTGGGTACTGCAGTTCTGCCAAGACTGTGAACCTCTCTCATAACATTAACCTCTTCATCTACAGGGCCTTTCAAAGGACCTGTTATTTAAAAAAAAAAAGCATCTTTTGAAGCGGGGACTTGTTCAAAGCCACAGAACTCCACTGTAAATTCTAGCCAAGATTCAAAAAAAAAAAAAAAAAAAAAAAAAAAAAAGCAGTGCCGGGGCACAGACTGATGCTACAGGAAGCTTTCTGTGCAGCTATAAAAAAAACCCCCAGTATCTTGGGTTTGATTATTTCACTGAAATAAATGAAATGTGCTAAAGTGTGGAACACACCTTCTTCAGCATTTATTGCTAATGCTGTGTACGCCATAAAAAAGTTAGCTGATAATATTACAAAATTATTTTTTGTGTCATAACTTTGATTCTTTTAAATTTTAAAGATTTTAACTATGTAGATATCGATTTACATTTTTGTTTCTTTCATAATGATCATGAAAATGAATGAAATCTACCAACCTTGAACACACTTAATGATTGCACACCTGGAGGTATGTTATGGCTTGATCCCTGCAATCCTTAAACACAACCTATGTTTTCCTTTTTGCCCTTACAAAGGACAGTATCCCATGTAAGACAGACTGATGCGCAGTAAGGGCGACAATGATCCTACTATTTCTGTCAGTGTGCCAAGCTGGTCAGCTTGGCACCTGACCAGCTGCCAAGCTTGGTCAGGTTTACAAGCACACAAAGGTGTGTGCGCATGTGCGTGAGTGTGGGAGCGTCTGCCCGTGTGTGTTTTGTCTCTGCGAGCATCTGATAACCTATAACCTGCAAACTCAATCCAGCTCTGCAGTGACAGCAAAACCGAACGTCCCTGACAGCTGTTTATATGCACCGCAGGCCTGCTATCAGACATCACACACATGCATGCGCACACACACACACAGGATTAGAGTGTGAATATCAATAACCAGGAGCCACGCCATGAAGAACCATCCATAGAGAATGAAAGCTGACATCTTGTTTCTATGAGTTACACTGAACCACCGCATTTATGTCAATACAAGGTGATGTCTGGGGACATACATCAAATTATAGTCTTCAGTCTAAAAAGAGGCACCATCGACACATTGTAGGTGTGCTTTCTGAGTGCTGCTCGCCTCTAAGGTGGCATCTACGCAGAAAAAAATTAACAAGTGGAATTTAACAGCTAAAGATCACTTGCCAGGTAAATTCTACAGAGCGCCTAAAAGCATAGGCCTTTGCAAGACCTACATTAAAATGCACTGCTGGTCTCACCAACTGCCAAATGACAAATAAATATGACAACAAAAAAAAGATATATTTTTTTGTCAATATATGAAACAGAAAACAAAGAGAATGTCAGCATCTGTGAGGCTGACAGTGTAGAACAGTGCAGAACTATAACAATTCACAGATAATGAAAATTATCTGTAAGTAATTATTGAGTTGGTACGCATCATGTTTGTATGTAATTTAGCTTGCATCATAACTAACACGTAATGTGGGATGAACAGAATAACATCTTTATTTCTCTTTTAAGCTGCTGGCCAGCCAGTTCTTACTTTGAACAATTTTGTCATGTTTAGCTTTCATTTTTATTATCAAGCCTTTTTTTCCCCTTTACCCCTAATAACAAATTAAATAAAAAAACAGTTTATATCGGTGCAGCAGTGTATTACTACATTATTCACAAGTAATCTCCCATTGCATGAGCTTATAACTAACACTGTGCAAGGCTTTTCACTTGCTTTAAAAGACTCCCTGTCCTTCATTTCCATACCCTGCTGCTTTACCTCTTTCTGTTCCTACATATTTATTTCAAGTTGAGTCTTTACCATCTCACTGTTTCGCTCTGCTTGTGTGTGTGTGTGTGTGTGTGTGTGTGTGTGTGTGTGTGTGTGTGTGTGTGTGTGTGTGTGTCTACCTCCTCCGCTCTCTGCTGTCCACCCCTCCTCCTCTAGCTTCAGTTAATTCATGAACAGCATCATGATTGAATATTAATAATTCACATCAGCTCTCCCTGATGACTCATTACAACCCTTCAAATGGAGAGGGAGGGAGAGGGAGATGGGCATACACAGATGACAATATGAAAGCGCACACGCACACAAACACAGACACACACACACACACACACAGAGAGAGAGAGAGAAAAAAAACTAAGAAACTAACATATCATGCAAACAAAAGTTTTCTTTTTTTTTTTCTAACTTCCATTTAAAAGTCTGATACTGAGCCCCAGACAAACATGAACACACACATACATTTACACATAATAATTGCTTATTTGAACCAGCTAAGGTTGGGGCGTTGGTGTGAGGGCCATGGCACAGTGAAATGAAGAGAAATGCAAAACTGAATGGAGCAGAATTATTAGAGGCATTTAAAGGAATCCTTTGACAGTTTAACAAAAAGTGGACAAGGAGTGCACAAAATTTAACCTTCCTCTTCGGAGCGAAAACAAAAAAGTAAAAATCGACTCCATTGTACCAGCGTGTCTGTGGGAGTGTGTGCAGGCTTTTATGTGTGCATGTAATGTATGAGGGTGACATCTTGAGAGTGTCAAGGTAAGCTTAGTGAGTATTGGTCACTGAATAACAAGCATGTTATTAAGCCAATTATTAAATATGCAAGGAGAATATTCACATTAAATCAAGCAACCTCTGAGACCTTGCAAAGCTGTCATGGCAGTGACAGACTGAAGAGGATTCAATAGAAAAATGTAGGTCTGGTTTGGGTAATGATTTTTTTTCTAAGAATTTGCATGTTCTCCTTGAGTGGAGGGCAAAATGAACGGTGCTGTGCATGGGTGTGTGTTTGTGTAACATACACAACCTAGTGAAAACAATCAGACCAAAACTACATCTCCCTTCACTTCTTTTCAATAAAAAAAAAAAAAAAACTTATTTCACAGGCTGTTCTTCCAAAAAAGAAACGCTACAAAGGGCAGGCCATGCTTTGAGTCACACACAAAAAGACACTCACACACACACTGTTGCACAACCATTTAGCCCCATTAGTGGAAAGCAGAGTTGAACACCTTTCAGACTGTGAGGTGTGTGTCGATCGATGGAGGTTAAACCCAGGGTTCAAATATAAACAGCTGGATAAGTCACAATCGATAGCTCCTATCCCCTGGCAACTGGTCAATACTACCACACCCGGACCTAGTCAAAGGAGAGAGAGACACACACACACACAGACACAAACACAGAGAGAGAGAGAGAGAAACGGGCCGACTTTCTATGTGCCTGTTTTGCGATAAGGATGTTAATGAATATATATACGCAGTCACACGCACATACACACACATTGCCCTGAGTTGATAACCTGTTGACGGAGCTGTGGTAACTCAATAGACAGCCGCTCTGATGAAAAAAAAAAAACACAACTGTTCCTATTGATTTTCCTGCTGTGCCAGAATACCTTCCTCTGCTAACTCCCTTTAACAAACGTCTATTCTCACCCACACTACAAACAAATGTGAGACACACATACGCATGTACGAGCCTCTGTCTAGGGTTACTAAATCAAGGCATTTCCTGGTTATGATATGCATCCTGGCCACGTTACCTACAGTGTTTCCTTTTCTTTTCTTTCTACCAATATATTTTGCACATTTTTGCCAAAGCCATTTTGTCAGTACCAAGCCAGAAACCATACCCCTACAGTAGCAGGCCCAAAGTGCAGGGAAGACAATATTACTCCTTGTTTGAGTGTGCACATATTGATGCTGTGTGTGCGTTCGTCTCAGTGCTAAGCCATAGAGGAGATGGACTCCATATGTAGAGTGTTTTCACAGCCCTGAAGGAAATCATGACCATAGCAGAAAACCCACCAGCTATTTCACTAAGGTCTCATTTGTCTGTGTCTTTGTGTGTATGCATCTTGTGTGAGGACACGTGTGTGTGTGTGTGTGTACGCGTGTGTGCATTATTTGTGTAAGCCTGTGTGTGTTCCCTGTGTGATTTTTGTTTCTACGTTGGCACGCACAATGTATCACACCCACCTCTCTGTGACCAGCAGAAAAATAAAAATATACCTTGCTTTCCCGTATGCACGCCAGCCCAAGGTTGGGATGTGTGTGCTAGCATCTGTGTCAGGGTGTGTGTGTTTGTGCATGTGCTTCCAAGGGTGATGAGTGGGCGTTGGCAGCGTGACACTGGTGCGTAACTGCTCAAACTTTGGTTCTCCACTTCAGCAAAAGGCCGTTAGGGGTGCAATAGGATACAACAAACACCCAGACAGGGACACATTTAACAGCTAATGTGTTTATATATTTTTAAGACTAAAATCAATCAGTAACTGTGACGTGAACCAGAGTTTGATCTGAGTAGCCTGATGTTTAAACTACTGGACTATGAGACATCACTCAGACCAAGAGCGGGAAAAGTGGGTAAAAGAGAGAGGGGGGGGATCACTTGTTGATGATCTTTTTCTTTTTATTTAATCTGTCAGATGTTTTCTAACAGTGTCAGAGTCACAGGCGACCCGGTTATCGGAAGCAGACATCGTGGGACACCATCCTACTTCAGTTCTCAGTCTTGACTCAGCCGTTCCCACCTAGACGCAGAACCAGAGGAGATTGGTTGATTGTTTCTAATGCAGGCTCTAGTGGGGCTTTATCACTGTGATGATAAAGTTGGGAGCCAGGAGCTATCAGCGAAGGCAGGCCAGCTAATACGGCTCAGCCTGAGCCAGGCTAATCATTTACAGCAGCGGCCTAAGCAGGGCACATAGCTCTATTAGCCCACTAGCATCATAAGCCTGATTAGTGAGCGCTTCCTCGGTTGTTGCCTGTCTGTCCGTTTGCTTGTCTGTCTATGTGTTAACAATTAGGCTTTGGGGAAGAAGGTTTCTGAGGGATGTATAGAATTGTGAGAAAGCAGCCAAGAAGAGAGAGTGGATGAAGTGTTTAATAAATACCGGAGGAGATGCGATGTGGCTGAGTGCCAGCGTTGAGTAAAAGTAAGCAAATGGGACATAGATTTAGGGTGCAGGTCCTTTGGGGTGTGATGAGTTAAAAAAGTGTACAGATGAGGAGGACAGGTGTACGATATGAACTTGTCGGAGTGCCAGAAGGGGGGGGGGGGGACCAGGCATCAGTGATTACCTAAAGAGCCATAGACTCAGGAGACAGCCCGTCTTTATGATAGAATCAATAACCATTCATGGTCGGCTGCTCTGGAACCAGCAGTTTTTCCTCTAACGCACACAGATCGATACAGGTGATTATCAGAGTTAACCCTTCACACTCTGCCTCTGATCTTTAGTCTCCAGACAACGAGACATTTAGCTCGATATTGTAAGATAACGAGCTGAAGATTAAAACACATACAGCCGGGCACACAGTATCGACATTACAGCCAGAAGATGTCGGCTGGATACTGTACTCGCCAAGCGTGGAATGACCGAATCAGATTGAAAATACTTTTCCCACTGACACAAAGTCCCACAATGACTCTCACCAAAACTGATTTCAGTTCAGTTCACAGTGCACTTTTTTGTTTTCTTCTATGTAAATGTTAAGAATCCAGCACACTGTCACTGCCAGAGCAGAAAGCAATGAAGTAATGAGTTATTCCTTCCTGGTCCTCGTCTGCAACACTTGTATGCGGTATTGCGTGTTTTGTATGATAATGCCTTTCTTGCCCATGGTTGACTCTATGTCTAACGGTGACCCCTCTCTCTCATTAGTTCTGACCCTCTGAAACCTCCTCTCATCTCCTGTGGCACATGGGTCAAACCAAACACACTAATTATGTGGAACTGGAGGTGGAGAGTGTCTGTGTTTATAAACTAAGAGGCAAACAACAATTAAAGCTGGGGTAAACAGCGGGCAATAACTCTGTCTCACAATTCAGCTTTTAATTCACCTAATATTTACCATTATGCTGGATGCTACAAGGGGCCCTCTCTCAGGAAGTGGAAACCCTGGATACATCCAGACAACAGGTGGGCAGGCGTATGAAACTTTATTTGTATTGATTCACATGAAAACACACACAACAATATATATATAATACACATGAATACAAACATGCACATGCTTAAATGTACATTCATAGCAGTCATGGATATATGGAAACATGTGTACATACATAAAAGACACTTGCACCCATGCACGCACAAGCCATTGCACAGCCAAAAATACTAATTCCCCCATGCAAACTTCTTGCCCTGTGTCTGCCTTATAGACATTTATATGTCTGCACTGCCAGACACACATACAGAGTCCAACAGTGCACATCAGAAAACATCTGATTCTCTTTATCACCGCTGCTTCTATTCTACACGATCCAAAATAGACATACTTTGAGAAACACAAACAGATGCACACAGGCGCGCACACACACACACACACACACACACATCTACCTCTGATCCAAAATACCTCCAGAACAAACAGAAAACAATTCCAGGAATTTTTTTTCTCTCTCTCAGAGAGAGAGCTCAGCAGCCAGCCAGAAACACCAGACGGAACGGGTTACATGGCAGAATGGAGTGAAAGTAATAGCAATAGGCCTAACCTAATATTACAACCACACTTGAACACACATGCGCAAGCACACACGCGCGCTTGCGAAGTGCATGTGTGCGCACAAGTACGCACATTAATGCCTATTCAATAAGCCTCCTAAACCCCTGATGGCATACTATTGAGTGACATGTGGAGAAACAGAAATATGAGGGGGGGGGGGGGTAATCGAGAATGACAGAAGTGTTTTGCAATTCAAAGTCACTCAAAAACAATGTATATTCTGAAACAGTATGGTGCCACTAAACAAAAGTGTATGGTTGGCGGCAGAAGGAGAAAAAAAGAGAGGTAAGGAGAAAGAGTGGAAGACAGAGAGGGGCTAAGATAACGAACCATTAAACGTGGCACTGCTGTCCAAAATCCTGAGGAGAGAAAGATAGAGCATCTTTAAACACTGTCATTTGACTTTGAACAAAGTGACTTTTGAAGTGAAAGAAGCCGTTTCCCCCTCTTTCCTTTTTTCCTTTTTTCCCTTCCGTCCACATTTTAATGCTCCCTGCTCTATCATGTAAATCCCCATTCAAATTAGTTGGGCATTAGAGCCCTCAGCAGTAATGTCAGAGAGACTGAATGAGATGGGGGACTTAAGCACCTAACGAACAATGAAATTCCCAAGCCTTGGGACAGGACAATTAAGAAGCAGGCTTAGCCAATGATGAAAATTTATTGCTATCTAATACATATTTCTATTTTCTGAACACTAACCAATTTGAATGTGATTAAGGGGGGTGGGGCGCTTCATTAAAGAGGCGCTGGCTCTCAGAGGTCGCTGGGAGAGGAGCCTTTTGATGTTAAATTACAAATACGGAGGAGAAAGGCACTGCCATTGTCTTTTTGGGGTCCAAGTATTGTTTTCTGTGGTTCCCCTTAAACGGGTTAGTTAACCCCTCGCTGTCCAGGAGAGATGCTAATATGAGGGGCCTGGGGGAGCAAGAGGAAGAGAGTGGGGCGGTGACAGGAATGGAGAGGGCTTTTTAGTGGGATAATAGACAAAATAAATGCCTTAGCGTTTATTCCTTTCATCAGAATGAAAGCATCCATCCGTTCATTGTCTCCTCCTTTTGCCTTGTGCGTCAGCCTGTCTGTTGGACGCACTCTCAGTGGGTGTCTTTGGCTCTGCCACTTGCACAGGAAGCTCTAGTGAAAGGAGAAGCAC
Source organism: Toxotes lorentzi (assembly GCA_037833715.1). Lineage (NCBI taxonomy): Eukaryota > Metazoa > Chordata > Actinopteri > Toxotidae > Toxotes > Toxotes lorentzi. Next base: position 11,282,456 of record JBBMJY010000018.1, read on the forward strand.
GGAAGGAGTAAAACTAACAAGTCCATTAGAAAACAAGACAGTTCAAAGCGGTATTCACACATACTGCTGCCAGTAAATTGTGTCGTTCAAACAATGCCGGAAAGTATTTTTGTTTCACCTCAGATGTGAGATAGAGTGACAGAGTCTTTTTTTTTGTCAGAACTCATCACCTGGAGTCTAAACGACCTGTTAGTCAAGTTAAGTGTAAATTTGTGGACTTCTGTGGAGTAAATCTGTGGAGTTCTGACACCTGTCCATTAAAACAACCACATGATCGACTTTCGCTGGTAATAAAATAGAGGACGTTCTGGCCCACACTGCACTCATGAGTGTTTTCTGTCCAAACCAGCGACAGGAGGGTGCTGGTGGTCCGCATGCGGGCCAGCAGGAGTAAGAGGAGAACCCCAGGACAGAAACCTCCCAGCTAAGAGCCAAGGCATCAGCGTCACGTTGTTTTCAGCCAGATATGAACCTCTGGGAATGGCTTACCAGAATACTCAGAAGGAGGAGAACAACGCTTCTTTTGTTATTTAACTGTCCTGCTCGGAGAGAAGGACCATAATTCGGGTCGGAGAGGAGAGCAGCAAACTGTGCATATATCTCCTTCCCTGCAACACGCACCAGGGCCAGATTAATTTGCGTTAATAGATGCGTTCTCAGGCCCAGTTTGGAGGGGATAAAGGACATTTTCATTAACTTTCTTTATATTTAATGTTCAATTAGTTGCGGGTATAACCGGACCATAATCAGATGGAAATATGGGCAGGAATTAATGCCCCGGCAGGAAGAAAGAAAGACCAAGGGATTGGTATGCACCCAATGCAAGCTGTGTGTAGATGTGTGTGCCAGTATGAGGGTATGTGTGTGCACTTGTCTTCATGAGGGTGTAAAACCCAATGCTCAGCATGCGTAGTATTACAGTACAAAGGTATTAAATCTCATAAATATATTTATAGAGATTAGTTGAGATATTTACATGAATACACAAATATGTGCTGTTGTGTCAGGAGCAATGCCGCCGGGGAAAAGAGAGAGAGCGAGAGAGAGAGAGGGAGAGAATGGAGGAGGTTTACAACAGCATAAAGAGAAAATGAATGACATGGAAAATAGAAAAATCAAACGCTTTATTGTGTGGGTGAGGCATGCTTTTATCATCCTGATAGGCAGTGTTTAGTGTCGTGTGTGTGTGTGTGTATGTGTCTGTGACTGATGCGGCGTGTTGTGTTGCATGTCACGCTGAATGATAGGATTACTCATTTTCCCCTTAGCAGAACACAAATCACTCTTTTATCCGCCATCATTGAATCTTTCCAGGGTTAAGTGTTTATGTTCACAGCTTGTCAACACGTCCTGTGTGTGTGTGTGTGTGTGTGTGTGTGTGTGTGTGTGTGTGTGTGTGTGTGTGTGTGTGTCTCTTTTGCGCATTTTATTTGTGTGTTCAGCAGAATATTCCTTCAACCTTCAACAGTAAAGTGAAATGGCAGAAACTAAATGACAGCTTAAAAACAGTGTAGTCTTTCTTGTCATCTGAACTGAGGTGTGTGTGGGAGCCTGACTCTCTGTCACACACGCACAAACAAACAGGAAAGAGTCAAATATTCATCCTTTTATCCCTGTGTGTATGTGTGTGTGTGTGTGTGTGTGTGTGTGTGTGTGTGTGTGTGTGTGTGTGTTTGTCTCTTTTGCACATTTTGTTTGTGGGTTCTGCACAAGATTTCTCAGAAAAGATTCAAAGCAAAATGGTCACTCTTTCAACTGCCATCAATGAACTGAATGTTTCAAGGTTTAAGTGTTTATGTTCACAGCTTGCCACACGGCCGGGGTTGGAGTGTTTGGGGCTTGTATGAGATATGAGGTCACTGTCTGGGGATTCATGGCCCGGAGTCCTGCATGGCACACTATGAAGACGATGACGACAACTTATTCTTCGCCTGAAAAGAAGGCTTTCAGTCCTACAGTTTCCCGCCAAGCCCCGCTGGTGGCTAAATAGCCCAAAGCTTGATGTGCAGATTTTTATTCCACGTTGTGCACTCTCACACTCTCATTCCTGTCCAGAGGAGGCCGTGACACGGGCATCACCTTTTCTGACACCACTTTGTGTCCCATGCTGACTGTCTAATGGTCGCAATCGGCTTAACTCTGCTTCCTCTTTCTCACGCCGCCACACAAACATGAACGCACACGAGCCGTTAGTGCTGTCCAGGTAAGTAGCTTATGAGGATGTCCAATTGAGCAATAAATGTCTGAAGTGAAGGCGGCTATGACACATGCTGATATTATGCGTAACCACATAATGTGCAGTAATTGTGGACCTTAAAGCACAGAGAGAGAAGAGGAAAAGAAAAAAGGAAATAGTCTGCGGGGTCATGAGGACAACCACAGGTCATTTTTCAAGGTTATGCTCGATCCTTTTTGTCTACCAGATCTGAGATGTACAAATGCTCACTCTCTCATGAATAATAACAGCCAAGATGAGAATCATTTGCGGCCTTTGTCTGCCACATTCTCAGAATGTCATATTCGAAAATACACAGCTTCAAGACATCAACCGCGATCTATTAATCTATTTTCCAAACCCATTCAGTGGGTTTCTAGTTTGACAAGGACAGCTGTGAGACGATTTATTTTTGAAGAAAGAGAGCGAGGAGCCAAGACAGAGAGAGACTTAACCCACGAAATGTTCACTGCTTGTGATTTAATTAAATCACCATATAAAACAAATTCTGATGGCAGTATGTGTACTTCATTAGTCCCTCATTCTGCGCCTCGATAAAGTAGTTATAGTTAAAATAATCTTTAGTCAGAGTCAATGAAAGTTCCAGTCACAGTGAATGAAAAGTAGATTTACAAATCCAATGTCCCCCTTTGCTTGTATTGGCTTCAGTGTTTGTGCACTCCATCCGAGTGAATTCCTTTCCTACTTTCAAACAATTTCATGCTCTAATTCCAAAGCCTACTGCTTCAAAGATAACAGGGAAACATGGAGGAAATTCTGATCATTTGGCTAAGATCCCCTCTGTGTTCATTAGCTGCACACATTAATTAAAAACAAACAGGATAAATTGACCACAAATGGAATTTTGGGTGAAATCTTGTCAGCAATCCAATAATGGTGTGAAAAAAAAAAATCATTTCAATTACAGTGTAAGCTGTCTAAAGCTGGGGTCAGATCTGCCCCTCTCCACTGAACTTCAGGGCTTCCTAGGCTCTGTCTTGGTGAGAGCATCGAGGGACTTGAACACAGACGATTACTGAGGTAATTTGGCTGAAAGCCCACTTGAATTGGCCCAGACCCTCGATACTATCAGCTTCACAATTAACCAACAAAAACAGATAACCTCCAAATCTCTCACCAGTGCTGCCCAACACACACACACACACACACACACACACACACACACACACACACACACACACACACATGCTGTACATACACGCGTGCACATACTGTACATACACAGATACAGTACAGATGCACACGCTTGTGAAGTCACACACAAATGATCGCACAAACCCAAATACACTGCAGGGATTTCTGTCCAATTAACATGCATGCAAAGCAATTTAGAACCCAACAAGATGTTTTTGTCTGACTGCTCCAGGGTAATTTAGCACTTCTGTTTCCACACAAGCCTGCCATGGAGGGAGGGGAGGAAGAAGCGAAGAGGGGTTAGAAAAGTGGAATGGATTTCTTGATTAAAACTAGCCTTTCCCCCCCCTCTCTCTGCGTACAGAGGCGCGAGGCTGCAGCTACACACACGCAGCAAACATGCAGCGAATCCATATGCCCTAATACAGAGGCAGCATCATTGTTAATTTCCTTTGTTAGCTGCCTGCTCCCCCGGCCGATTTAATTTGGGTGGTGTTTTAGCGAGCGGTGGGCAGGAATTGAATTAACAGACATTCGTTCACTCGTGCATTCCTCTGTCTCTGTCCCGTTGTGTGTGTCAGCTGTACATACTGTTCAATAACTGGACTTAGATTACGGTTGATGTGAATGCATGATCACACTGACGCCTCTCAGCAGCAGACGTCCATAGACGGTTAGCTGCATGACGTGGTTTCTACAACAGCTTGGTATTCGTACCCATATTATTTCTCACCAACGTTCGGTGGAAGAGGAGACTGAAAAATAAACGAGAAACGTTTGTTAAAATAAGAGGCCTGTTTGATGCCTTTATCTTTTATCTGGCATCACTGTCACTCACTCAAATGCCCCCATCTGTCTCGGCATCTCTCTCTCTCACACACACACACACACACACACACACACACACACACACACACACACACACACACACAGAGAAACACTCGCATCAGGCAGAAAGGTTCTGGGTTGCTGACTAACTCTGCTTTTCCACTGTGAGGTAATTATTTCGCAGCAAAAGAAGAGTAAACAAACAGAAGTGACAGGCGAGATGTGAAGACGCACAATCAGGAGATGCAAGTGGATGAGAGAGAAAGCATAGAAGACAAACGCAGAGAAAAAGTACAACGTATCTGGGCCTCCCACCTTCACTACATCCTCCTCACTCTTTCTTCACGTAATTAAACCTATAGTCACTTTCAATTAGCTCGCCTTTCTCCCCATGCACGCCTTTATGCAAAAATTAATTAGTCAATTAGCCAATTAACATGTGAGCAGGTCTTTGTGTTATCAAGGCTTTTACAAGCTGTGGCAACCCTGCAGTAATGGCAGACAGGCAATAGACACCATGGGACTAGTTTACACTACACAGATTCTACACAACCAGGCTGCTGGCACACAGTCCTGGAGCACATGCACAAACACACACACACACACACACACACACACACACACTTTCGTGTACTCTGCTGAAAACCCTTAACCCCACGCAGCAGATGGACTTGCTTGCTTATTTTACCCCAGTTCGGTGATTAGATGTCTTTCATTAGGTGAATCAAGTATGCAGGGACCGGACTGGACTGAAGCCAGCATTCCCTGTAGACTTCTAATGTTGCCACATTGAGGCCCACCGCTGTACACGGTTCCCTCTAAAAGCGCTGGCCCTTCCTCTATTAGGCCCAGACCACAAATCACTGCAGTTTATTTTTACTGTGCATTGTACACAGACAGCCATCTTCCTCCTGAGTCACATAATATGCATGCTCTTTCTTTCTTACTCTCGCACAAAAATACACAGACAGAAACGCACGCACAGTCCGGTTGTATCAGCATACGTCTGTTCTGTGTCTGTGTATAAATACGGCCCAGAGACAGCAGTAATGGCTCCCGCTTCAAATAAACAGAGAGCTGAGAAGCCTCCCATCCCTGCTTCCCTCTGACCTAAATCACGGCTGGACGGACACCCCACTTCCTCACGCTGGACGTTTTCAAGGAGACCAGTGCTGCTCTACCAGATCTCAGCGTGTGTGTGTGTGTATGTGTGAATAAGTGAGAGGGCGAGCAAGACAGAGAGGCAGAGGAGGTTTTGATATATTCCACATGTTGCTTGCAACCCAGACACAACAACCCTTCAGCATAAGGAGGAGTGCTACGAAAAAGAGAGGAGACAAGGAGAAGTTTCTGCTGGTGAAGAGAGGGAGTTATGGTGGGTATGAGCTGGTGGGGGTGGGGTAGAAACAACAACCACCAAGCTTTTAGGGGAAGAAAAGTGTGAGCTGCTGAGAGTTTTAAAGTGCTGGGGTAGAGGCTAGATTAGGAGGGAGGAGAACAGGGAAGAAGAAGAAGAGAGGTCACAGAGGGTTCACATGAAAGCGCCCTCCGATCACAAAACGTGTGGCCAAAAAAAAAGGACCTGTCATTTTAGGCTCAACTCACACAAATACACACCTACTCAACCCCCCCCTACCACCACCATCACCCAAAAGACACACACATTTTGTGCTGGTAGCGGAGATCTCTCTGTCAGTAAAGAGCGCCAGCCTCCTTGAGAACGTTTATTTTCCCGTTCCGTCAATCTAAACAATCCCTTAAAAGGGATCGCAGATGTTTATAGACTTTCACAGAGCAAATGCTGCCTTTCTGACCTGCGCATACACACACACACACACAAACACACTGACTCACATACAGACACACACACAAGCATGCAAATATATACACACATGAACTCTCCCCAGCGGAAGAAACAGAGGCAAGTGCTTGTTGTAATGAAGACATACGCTATAAAAGAGAAAGGCAGAGGATGGGACCAAAGTCAACAGAAGCCACAGCTTAGTGTCACTGACATAACAAACACTCCACATGCTCTCTCACATGGCCTATGTCAGGACACACAGGTTTTAGTGTAACATACAGGTGATGGGGGAAAAAATATATACCGATTACCTCCTGTCAAATTTCAATCAGATCAGATAAATGAGAGCACATAGAGAACTCTTCACAGAGGAAATGGAAGAAGAGGGGAAAAAAGGCATATGTGTGTGTGTGTGTTTGCCTGTTTTTTTAAAAGGCTTGTTAAAAAGGCTGCCCGCTCTGCCTGGGCTCTAAAGCCACTCAGACAAGCAGTGTTTTAGTGTAAACACACACAGTGGTTTTCCCCTTACATGGCCATGCGCTGCCAAACTGTGTTTGTGTGCGTGTGTGTGTGTGTGTGTGTGTGTGTGTGTGTGTGTGTGTGTGTGTGTGTGTGTGTGTGTGTGTGT
>JBBMJY010000018.1:11289149-11302366 GCA_037833715.1 Toxotes lorentzi
CACACACACACACACACACACACACACACACACACACACACACACGCACACACACGCACACACACGCACACACACGCACACACGCACAAACTGCAGTAAGCTCTCTGTGGTTTAGGTTTATTCACACCCAAAACATCCATTTAGCAAAAGAGGGGAAGAGAAAATGGTACGTTTAAGTGCAACAACTTTGAAGCAGAGATCTCGTCGTCTTTGTAAGACAATATCTTCCGACTCCTCTCACACACACACCCTCTGCGCCAGTGGTCAAATAATTTTCAAATTGGTGACTTTAAAAAACTTTATCCGGGATTCTTTTTGATTGCTCTGACACTTTCCCGCTAGTTCATTAGTTCTATCTGTGGCCATATATGGCAAATAAATGAAGTTTGAGTGTTTTTATAGCCTTAAGACAGTGCGGTCTCCTATCAGAGGATAATGTGTCTTTATGATAGTGACTATTATAACTTTGGGTAGTCAGGCAGGGACACAGGGGAGTGTAAGAGGTTGGGGTGGGGGTGTTGTAGGGGTCCCCTAAGTCTCTGTAATGAAGCTCGATCCATCTCGCCTCCTTCACACACACACACACACTCAAATGGGCCAACTGTTAATGGCTGTAAGGGCACCGCACATTGTGATTACGACCGGCTGGCCATGAAAAATTAACAGGTTTATCTCTTTTCCCCTCTCTCTCTTTCTCTCACTCTCTTACCCTCTCTCCACTGTCTTTCTGCCCCTCTCCTTATTGTAGTTACTCTTTGTACCCCCCCCCTCGCCCTGTTCTGTCCATCTCTACCCGTCTCTACCTCCAGCCTAGTGATACTTTTCCAATTTTCCTTCAGTGTCTCCCACTGAGCCCAGGGGAGGACTGGGGGAGAATGGAGCTGTGATTAAGTTGATACATTCTAGATAATAAAAGCAGAATGGCTATCATCCTTTCCTCTCTCTTGTACGCAAGAGCGCTTCAGCCCCTCCGCCCCACCCCGCACGTCCCTTTTCTCTGTGCTCTGGGCAGTTTGGACACTGATAGACGAACCACACGTAAGGACAATGGATGGCAGAAAGTGCAGGGATGACAGAGAATCACTGAGATACGTGCAGACGGTTTCCTTCTCGCCTCTTCGCATTACTGCTGCACCGTTCCACTTGGGGGTGTCGCACAAGATACGCTCAAGTTCTGCTATCAGCTCAAGCTTCTGTCTTTCTTACTCTCTGCTTTTAGTCCCTGGTTCTGCTTGTCCTGCTGCAAAATCTCTGCCCGTCCATGTCTATATTAACACAATATTTTGTGTATGTTGTCTTCGCCATCAGTTCTCACATTGTTGCCATAAATTGATTATGTTAAGCAGATACAATCTAATCAAAAAATAAGCATTAAAAAGTACAAATCTGAACAAGCATTCAATGCCAGGACACATTCAGCGCAGTCACTGGTGTCAGTGTTTAAACCAGGGCTAAAAAAAGCTTCAGTATTTACCAGGTTAGAATTACATGAACACTGTGTAAAGTGTGTTTTTACATAACATACACAGACATCTGACACTAGCAGAAAGCACGAGGACCTCTTAAATTTCATCCAGACTATCCATAAACCTCTAAAATATAAAGTAAATATTCACTCTACAATCCTACAAACATACAGTACACAAGCGTTGAGTTTTTATACTTCTGCGTTCTTGGCACACACATACCTAAGTTTACCTCTATCACAATTACAACACTGTGAGAGAAGAACTCTATCTCACATATAATCGGTCAGTGACCTTGTCATTTACAGTGGATTCACTCTGCAACGACAGAAGCCATAGCAGCCTTTATGTTAATATCTGCCTTTGTTTTATTTCTCCCTCTCTCAGTCTTAATGTTAATGTACTCATCTTACCGTCTGCAAAGGGAAGATCCCCTAAATATTGAGATGCTTAGACTTTAATGGCACAAGAACTGGCCTTGACGCCGTCCTACATACACACACACATACACGCAAAAGGGTCCGGTAAAAACAGTCCAAGGGGAAACGGACAATCGAGTGCTCTTCTGCCAACGGAACACTTTGTTCCTCCAGAACATAAACATACTGATTTATCTCAACAGCTCTCTTCAAACACGACCGCCTCTCTTCCTCTCCTCCTCTTCTCCTCTCTTCTGCAACCTCTCTTTCTCTCCAGCTCAATGCCCTGCTGCACCCCGCTGGCCTCTCTCACTTTGGGAACTTGTGATGTCTGTGTTAACACTCACAAACCACGGCGGCCCCGATCGCCTCATTGTCTTATTCTCTCTCTATCTCTATCTCTTTCTCTCTCTCTCTCTCTCTCCCTCACATCAGTACTGTTCCTGTGCAAAAAGAGCTTACCCTCTCTGAACACCCAAAATTTGTCATACTAGCCCCTGCATGAGGTGGAGAGGTGCTGAGAGTAGCTTCGGTATAAAATGACAAATCAAGCCCTCCAAACTGAAGCTGACCAGCCTCTTTACCTTGCATGCACTCACGCTTTCTCCCCCCCCCCCCCCCCCCCCTTCCCTTTCCTTCCTTGTACTGTTTGGCTAAATACACGCCACCTTCTTTTTCCGTTTCCCTTTCTCTTCCTCTTTTCTCTCAGGATAGAAGTTTGATGGCTTACACTGATTCCAACGTCATAGCCAGACTGACAGTTGACATTCTCTCTTCTTTAAAAACCTGTCCTGCTCCTTTATTTCCCTCGCTCTGCTCAGATTGCCAGACTATTGTCAGAGGTATAGAGCTGGGGGGGTGGGGGGGTAGGGGGGTCCAGGGAGGGAGGGAGAGATAGCAGCTTTCATAGTCTTCTGATTGTGTGATTGCAGGGGTTGGGGTGAGCTGGAACAGGAGGTAGAGCAAAAGTGAAAGCAGAAAGTGTATGGGAGGGAAAAAAAAGAAACAAAAAGTTAGGAGAGAGCAGAGGCAGATAACAGGTGTCACAAGCTTTCATTCATTTGTTCATTCATTCATTCATCCAAGTCCTCTTCTGGCTTAGAGCTGCTTCACTGACAAACACAGACTGTGAATATCAGTGAAATAACATAGTAGCATGAACAGAAAAGGTGATTAAGGGGAACTCAGAACTGAAAAAACAGCCTACAGTTACAGCAGGAGCAAACATAGAATTGTTAACCTATTGTATTTGTCCTTTTCCCCCATCTACTGTTAGCTTCTGTGTACATTGTTTACATCTCATATGACTTCCTTTCCTCTTTTTTTTTTTTTTGTCTCCCAGCTCTCACATGGAAAAAATTCCACAACAAAAAGACAGAGCTCTTGTAATTGAGTTTGTCCATGTGGAAAAACAATACAAGCCAGAAAAATACTTAATGCCTGGTATTTTGTATACATGTCAGATCGCATGAGTGTAAGTTTAAATTGGGACAGTTTGTGCATTGTGTGTGAAAAAGAGGGAGAAGAGCTGAGTAGAGAGGAGGTGAGTGGAAAAAAAAAAAAAAAAAGGAGCGCCATGAGATGAAGTGGCAAGGCGCTTGAATGCTCTACAGATGGGCAGGGAAAAGCATCATTTTATCTTCAGTAAGTGTTATAGAAAATGTATGTGAGCCTGTGTTAACACCAAACGGATGAAAGACTATCTATGACTATTATCTATAACAACCTATGAGCAGTCGTAAGTACATTTACTCAAGTATAAGTACAATTCTGTACTTGAATATTTACATTTAGCGCTACTGGATATTTCCACTTCATTACCTTTCAGAGGGCAATATTGTAGCCAAAATACCCAACAGCGAGGCTCGATTAACATGTTAGGTGACCCCTGGAGCAAAGATTTGGGTCCCTGCTGTCCTCCTCTTTCATTACATGCCCATGACCCAGAGACCAATCAGTACAGCTTTGCTGGAGAACTACCTGACCCCATGTGGGCACAGTGAAAACTAAAATTTAGTCTGAAAACTGGATTTTTACACAGAGCCCCTCCACAAGACCCTATTAATGTGTATGTATATTAATATTAATTATGCAGGCGACTTAGTAGACAAGGTGCTTTAGTGGTACAAATTCTTAAACAAATTTTCGATCGATCAGTGTACTGTTATTCCTCCGTCACACACAAGTAACTTATTATATGCCTCTAATATATTGTAAGAAATACTAGTTAATTAGAAGAAAAAATAAATTAAAATCACTGACTACAACCAAAGATGTCAAACTAAAACTGGAAGCATTATATTGCTTTATTTAATAATACAGGCAACATCAGAGGCTGGTATGAGCTAATAATGTGTGATGAGTGGAATTAATCACTGGTTAAAAAAAAAATGAAATTGTCCTCCACAAATCTACTTTGTTTTGTCAATTGGTTTCTAATAAATATTGACACTAAAATAAATGGGCACAGTATGGTTACATTTTTGACACAGATGGAAAACATGAATATTATTTTTGCTAAATAAAAACAAGCACGGAGGAGGTTGAAGGTTCAAATCAATGGCAGCGGTAAAACCTCTCTTTTTCTCTCCTTTTTTTTTTCTGAAGAGGCGTTTCCCCTCTCAAGCCCTCACCCCCGCTCTTCCTCTCTCTGCCACTCGTCCGTCTGTGTGATGTGTTTTAGCCAATCCCATAATAAAGGATGCAGCCATACATATTCATGATAGAAATCTAGTAATTAGTGAACCCCACCCCCCCACCCCCATGCACACACATACACGCAAGCACACGGGCTTCATGCATATGTATGTCCTTGGCAAACAAAGGCAGTGGCAGCGTGGGGCATTCTCTATTAACACACACATCCATGTGTGATGGCACAGATAGCAGCCCTGCCACTCACACACACATGCACATGTGCAAACACATCTATGTGCATTTACACAGGCATACGCACACTCATTCACACACGCACGCACACAAACACACACACACACTGTGATGGCAAGGATGAGAGGGGAGGGGTTTCCCTCTCTCATCAATAGAGAACCTATAATTTCTTTTGGGTTAAAAACAGCCTTAAACACAGACTCAGATCAGCACTGACTTCCAACCACTCACTCATACGCTGTCTGACACACACACACACACACACACACACAGAGCCCTGCATCACTATTGCATCACATTTAACAAAAGACAGTGAGGCATATTTAAAAATCCAAACCCTGGTGGGACGCTGCCTCAACTCCCATCAACACTCACACACACACACGCAATCATCCACTCCCTTAATGTTATCTCTCACTGAACAAAAACAGCTGAATGCAAGTGAGAATTAGAACAATAAATGCAAAATGATTGCGTCATGTGAAGTGTGTCTGTTGCTTTGAACCTGAAGGGTTGGTGGGTTTATTTTCGTGGAACAGGGGTTTTATGCCATCTGACATCCTGAGCCTCGCAGCAGAGTTTCGTTCCAGTTTTGCTGAATTAGATGATACTAAGACGAGGAAGACAGGTGAGATGAGGAATGAGTTATAGGTGACAACAAGCTCAGGGAGAAGGAGGATTTGATAAAACTGAGAGAATGACGGGGGCGGTGAGGAGTGGGAGGGGTGGTTGTTCTCTGATACTTTATGCAACGTATTAATCTAAAAAAACTCGTCATTGTTAGACTGTTTCTTAGTCCCCAATCCCAAGGTAACCATTTGACTTCTCGTCACACTTGAGGGTGTCAATAAATCTACGCGTGTGCACTTAACTGTATGTAGAGATCCACAGATAGTACAATACACCTGCAAATCTTTCTGAAAACCAAGAAATAGTGAAAATATGGTGTCCCAATCCAAATTTAATCTGCATCTTTCTCTGGAAAATCTTTCCTAGGATAATATTTAAAAAAAAGGAAAATATTACATAATAGCTAACTGCAAAAAAAAGAAAGATGTGTTTTACTTCGATGACCAAAGATGAAGTTAAAGCCTAGAAATGCAAATCACTTCATGTGGAGACACATTTGCGGCCACATCAAGGTAAATACATGCTCTCACAAAGTAACAAACGTACCCGGGAAGTTCGGCTCAGTTTTACCGGCCTGGTGAAAGAGAGGCCACTGGGCAAAAACAATGCCAAACTTATTCCATCATTGCTGAAGAAAGAAGATGGCAGCAGGGAGCGAAAAAAGAAAAGGAAAGTAGGTCAGAAGGACTGCAGTGCTGCACACCAGAGACAAATGGATTATTTCTTCACTTTGCGAAGGAAAAAAGCCAGGACAGTGATGAATGAATTACAGTAAATTAATTAAAACATCTGGCACAGACTCTCCTCTAAATTTTAAAATGTGACAGTTTTTTTTCTCTCTCTCTGTAGGAGTACAAAGACATTTCGGGCATTCATTTCTTTTTTTCTTTTTTCTTAAATTTTACTTAGTCCTGTATAATATACATGGAATAAATGTAGAGCTAGAACTTGAAAATAAAACTCAAACTGATTTCACCAAAGACTGTCCCTCATAATGTTGCTTTTATTACATTTTTTTATTCAGTGAATCTGTAGTTAAATGCCGCCAACACTGTTATACTCACGTATACTTTGTACATTTGTAACTTTCTGCAGTTTTTATTTCCTTGCTTTGAAGGTCATAAAAGCTCCTCTCCTTGGGAGGGACAAAGCTGTCACTAAGATTATAAAACGTGAAAGGCAAATTTTGGGGTTGCAGGGGCGCAGACAATATAACTATCTGTGCTCAGGTAGCCACAGTCCAGTGAAACTATTTGAACAGCACCACCAGCTGAGAGTGCTCTCTGTCCTTATTATCACATCCTCCAATGTACTCAATGTACACACACACACACATTCACACACAGCGAACGGCCTAACGCCTTCTGAACAGGCTCATCTAAAGTTGTAATGGGTCAGGTATAAAGGGCTTTTTTGTGTGCATGTCCATCAGAGAAGTATGAAAGCCTATGAGCATGCAGAGAAAATGAGAGGTTTGCCACAAAGAAACATTCAGCCGCCTAAAATAATACCGCTCAACAGCCATTCAGAGACTCACTCACTTTAGCATATGAATCATAGTGAATAATCAAGTTTCTACCAGGGGAAAGGCCTTAAATTAGATGGCAGCGGCGCTGAGAGGTGCAAAACAGAATAAATGAGAAGCGATAAAGATCTGATGTTGCCATGTTCAGGTATTTACAAGGTTTTTATTAGTTCCAGCAAGGTTTATAAACTGTTGATGCACCTGCAGCATGTCCACCAGAGTCTGCTGGTGCAAAGTCAGTGATCTCAGATAAATTTAGAATTGAGTCTTGAATGTGGGGCACATTTCTTTCCATAAATAGTGGGGTCAGGAAGCCCTGCTCGTCACATCGGACACACAATGACACACCCCCATTGGATTAAGGTTTTTGGATAGTGGAGTAAATAATGCCAGGAGAAGACAGAATAAGAGAAAGAAAGAGATGTGAGCGAGGAGGAGGAAGAGGAGGAGGAGCAGGAAACGAACTAAACTCTGGTAAACTGCACCTGCAGGGATCTCCTCCTGTGTATAATGAGAGTGTTTAATGAGCGCACACTGCTTAACGCCTCTGTGTGTTATATGTGTGTGCGTCTACGCGTGTGTGTGTGTGCGTGCGTGCTTGTGACGGAGTGTGATAATTGAATAGAGACACAGTCTTCACTCCAGCCCCCAGCGCCCGCACAGGGAAAATAACTCATGAATACATTTTGTGTGTCCGTTGCATAGTTCTGTTGTTCAAGCTGCTCTCTCCTGTTCCTGCCGATGGGTGTAGAGAGTGGCCATTGACAAACTGGGGGAATAATATTGCAGTTAAGTGGTCTAATAAAAACGGGAAATATGAATAATTAAAACATATTACTTAATCTAAATGCAGGTGGAGTATAGCTCTGTGGCATGAAGGCCTAAATAAGCCACTCAGGCTGAGTGAGAATAAGCCTATGCATTCTGGGACTTCTACGGGGCTTCCTGTAGGCTTAAACACACAACTCTGAGCGTGTGTGTGTGTGTGTGTGTGTGTGTGTGTGTGGGGCAGGGGGTTATCCAATGATATAAACAAAATGTATGGTGAGTAGATGATGCAAAGCGGGAAAACAAGAAAAGGACAGACAATGAACAAATACAATTAAAAGTGGGACAATGTAATGAGATGTTTACTGCATAGAAAATACAAGGACATGAAAAAAAAAGGAATGTGAGAGAGGGATAAATGGTGGAGGGGGGGGGGGGCATGGGAGGTATGAGGTGGTGAAAGAGATGAGCAGCTCAATTTATCAAAACCCTTTGCTGGGGGAGACTAATTCATTTGTTTGTGTGATTGCTTTTCCACACAGTGCACACACACACATTCACCAACGTGCACAGGCACCACTGTCACCTAACCAACATGATGGACCTCAGTGCCCGCACAGACAAAGTGTACAGCTCTCTCCTTCTCGCTTTCTCAGTCTCCCCCTCACTATCTCACTCTTCACTCATCTTTTGTTTTGTTTTCCTCTTGTTAATACCCACGTTTCCATGCAAAAATAAAAGATTTTAAATGATCTCTCTCTCTCTGCTCTCACCTGTACTCCAGAAGTTTGTTGAGTAAGCTGTACTGAGGTGATTTTTTTTTCTTTTTCCTGCGCCTCATGACAAAAGAGGAGCCGATTAAAACGGAAGCCATGAACCCTTCGCTCATATAATATCTGCGAACACCGAAGAAGCACATAGAAGAGGTAGACAATGAGTCTTCTGCTTGGTTCCCTGCTAAACGTGAGTTTCCCAAAATTAAATGAATAAAAATGACTGACTGAATAATCAAATACACAAAAACATACCAGATCTGTGGCATCAGTCAGTATTTACATGCACATAAATAACACACACACACACACACACACACACATATATATATATATATATATATATCATACATTTGCATGTATACAGAGGCTAACTGCTAGCTAAGGGGAACCAAGTTGCATGTGTGTATACTGACCACCATATTTTTGTGGTAAATACTTACGCTGCTTTCTTCATAATTAAATTATTTGGTTGCTGTGAGTGATGCTATTGCAGTGAAGCAATGTTTGTGTCATGCTTGAAGAAGCTGCTAACAGAGTGGTGGTACTGGATTGCTTAGCAGGATAGTGTGTCCTGTCAGTTTGCAGGCAGGCCATTTATCCTGCTTCAAACCTGCCTGGAGGAGCACAAACACAGGAATGTGATTAACAGCAACAACTGTGGAGGATAAGCTTTTTTCACAGTAGACTTGACATACGATAAGCACAGACGTTACTAAGCAATTATTCTCATTATTTTTTTTAATTTTATACACCTACTGTTTACACCTGTGTTTTTCTGTAACGTTCAAAATGTCTTCTGTAAAAAACAAAAAGAGGGAACACTCTGAAACACAGATCATGACATGCTTCATGTGCATGTATAAGTCAGAATTGGAACCACACACTGATGTTCTTATCATACTGTGTAGATTGTGTGTGTGGCAGTGTGTCGGCGGTCTCCCTCCCTGCGTGTCTGTGTGAGTGTGATTGTCTGAGTGGAGACAGGTGTGCTGGAGTTAGAGCAGAACCCCACCAGCTGCATCCCATCCTGAAATCAAGACTTCTACAAATACCCAGCTCTGCCACTACCACCCTGCCAGATTGTAGTACCTGTTCTGTCCATCTGCCTTCAAGCCATTTTAAGTTGTATTTTTCTTGTTGCCTGTTATCAATGCTGAACCTGTTTTCCTCTTCCTACACTCCCGTTTGGTTTGGTTTGCTCTGCTCTGGCCCCTTGTCTCCCGACCTTCGTCCTGCCAACCCTGCTCCTCTCCCCTGGTCCCCATTTGGCTCAGTTTACCACACCCCACGCGCTCTGCTCGGCTCAGCCCGGGCTTCTCCCCCTGTTCAACACAAGCAGCCAGCTCAGTCCTTCACGCTCCCGGACGTCCCCTCTGCCCTGCTCGTCCCACGGCTCAAATTCCATTTCTCTCTAACCAGCAATAAATATCCTTCAATCCAACTCCTCATCTCCTCTGCCCAGCCGCAACAGTGTGTGACTTCACTGGGGTGTAATGCAGTAATTTACTGTATTGCAGTATGATAATCCAAACCAATAATGGTCAAGGCCTTGACAGTTGTAAAGCTTGGAAGCTTGTTGCAATAATGCACTTACTTTTCTACCTGCTGCTGCCACTGATTTCACGTTTTACGCTGAATTAAATATATTTCACCCTGAATTCATGCAAAGGGACACATAATGCTATGGTGACTGTCACACTGCTACACCACTGAACATTTTTGTACTGGTCACAGTATTCCTTCTGCCTTGGCCATATGCAACTGGATTACTGGTATCATGGCAGTCAGTAAAACTGACTAACTGAAAAATTGTTTCCCTGTTGCTTTCCTGCTGCTGTAACTTGCTGCTCTGTTTGAAACTGTCCACCTTGCATCCGGTTCACAATATAACTCACTTATAATTATTAGAGTGCATATAAACCTAAGTGTGTCAGTTCTTCTTAGAGCAGCTGAGGATAACCAAAGATGATATCTGATGAGAACAAAACCAACTAGTCTGAGCGAGAGAGAGGGGAAGCCAACCAATATGTCAGAGTTGGCCAGGGCGAGGTTTCAATGGAGGCTACCTACGTAGGTCGCCGAACACCCACCCGACTCTGAAACCACCCAACCACCCGCCAATCACACAAACACACAAACAACCATAACACACACAATAACCAGCTGCCCACCACCTCCATACCCCCTTAATCCTTTGCAGGTGACTGCTGAGTCTGCTGGCTGGGGAGGAAGAGAGGTAAGGAGGAAGCTTATTTGAAACAGGAGAGGGTGAGAAAGTGTTTTAAGGGAAAACAAGGCACACAGATGTTGAGTGAATGTGTTTGTAAAACTTTTGGAATCAATTAGTTTTTTTTGAACGCAGTGTTTTGTTTCTCTGTCTGCTTCATGTGTCCGTATCATTGTCGTTCGGCAAACATATAATTTCACTAACACTTCACTGACCACAGTAGCTGTTGTAAGTAGCTGTCCCAGTCTGTATTGTGTGATGACTATGACTCCTCATAATTACAGTAAGTGACAGTTTTGCTGTCTTTCTCCACCCACATCTTCATCCGTCAGCCCACTGTTGTTCTCTTTTGACAGCTTTAACATCTTTAACATCTCAAACTGTTTGATTTATTGAATTCAGTTACTTCTGAGTGATAGATTAATCCTGCCTGCAAGAATGACATTGAATGGGTCTCCTCACCTTAAGGGCGTAACACACCCATCATTCATGCCACGCTGAATAAAGTTTAATAAAACTTTAAAACTGAATTACAGTTACTTAACATATTTAGATTTATCACATCCTATCAGAACTTTATCCAGAAGTCCAGACTGGGACTGGCACTGAAATATTTAATGTTATCTATGCTCTTATTTCCTTCTGATGTTTATTTGGACAAATAAAAAGAAATGTTTTCCTTTTTTGGTGGTTGTTTTTATTTACACTCCCTGGTTAGAAGACTGAATAATGTAATGAGGTTATGATGATGACAACGACAGTGTGATGACCTAGTATCATAATAATTAATGGTACTGGCAAGTGGTTTAATATTTTCTGTGTTTAAATATTTTCTAAGAACAGCAGCTGAGAAACTGGGTGTTTGTGTTGTGTGACAACTGTGTGGAACATAAAATGCTCTCCTTATAAACTGAAGCAGATGTGTCTGATAGCATTGTTTATAATGACAGGTGTTGTCAACTGTGCTGTGCTTTTTATTCAGCCCCTGATTGTTTCCCCTCTCTGTTCTGTGTTCAGGGGCCTAACCTTATAAATAAAGCGCTCATCTAAATAAAAGGCATTTCAAAAACAGGAAAAGCAGAATCTATCTTGTAATGATGAGAACTGAGGGCAGAATTACTCGAAATTAAACGAAGTGCTGTGAGTTAACACACGTCTGGCAAGCCTGGGCAATGATGCAAACACTAAAAGACGGGGAGGAAAGACACAAATATGCACATGTGCTTGCACCTGTCTGGACAGCCCTGGTGGATTGATGTGCTTTGGCCTCTGGTCACAGTTTAATTAAACTGTACATCACTATGTTGCACACACAGAATTATACAGCAAAGAAAAATTGGGTTTCTCTCTTGTTATTTGTCTCCTTGCATATATATATAAGAAGAAGCCTTTACCCTTTTCTCCACTGTTTCCTGTTTCTACCTTTTCTGTTTCTACCTTTTTTGCTGGCTCCTCATGTTCTGCTGTTCTCTCTCTCTCTCTCTCTCTCTCTCTCTCTCTCACACACACACACACACACACACACACACACACACACACACACAGTAGCAACATGCTAAATCATGCAGCCCAAACTGCAAGGTGCAGTTCTCCTCATCCTCTCCTCTTTCTCCAGTGTTATTAGGATTTGCTGCAGAGCAGAGCAGTGTGTCTTCCACTGCTGAGTTGGAACTGCAGGGTCACACCGGAGAGCTAAAGCCTCCAGCCTCCACTCCACTTCAGGCGGACCAGTTTTTATCCTGACCTTCAGGATGCTCAGAGTGGGATAGGTCACAGCTCACGGAGGCCTGAGAACTAGTCAATCTGAAATAAGTCACTGCATGTACGTCTATTTACAATGCCAAAAACACTGTGCCAAAACCTCAGAGCCCATCAGATGTGGAGAAGTGTAGTTTAATGAAAGCAGAGGCTTTATCTCATATCATACAAACATACACCGACACAATCGCTATCTCTTAACCGGTCAGACAAGCAAAAGGGCGTCTGGATCACTTGGCTTACAGCCACAAACAAACTGAGCGTTAACACACACATTCAACATCGCACACCTCTGGCCACTGGTGCCTGGGTGAACCGGAGGGGCAATAATTGAAAGTAGGCTCGCTTCAGAGAGCATGACACAAAACCAAGAGGGGAACCAAGAGTATTTTCACACTGTTTGTATGCAGGAGTTAGTAGGTACTTGGGATAGGTCAGAGGGGGTGTCTGGCCCTGCCCAGTGGCCAGGCACAGGGGTGGGGTAGAGGCAGACAGGAGGCAGGGAGAGGGTTAAGTCCTGGCTGCCATGGCTAATGCTTCAATCTTCTTGCCCCCCTCGCTACAACAACACGGGATCAACAAAGACAGGATCAACAAAGCTCCAGCCAAAATCCTCCGACGCACTGACACAGAAAATTCCCAGTCCTCCCTGGGCCGCACAGGGAACAGCAAACACACACTTACGCGCACGCGCACACACACACACACACACACACACACACACACACACACACACACACACACACACACACACACACA
>JBBMJY010000018.1:11302466-11328008 GCA_037833715.1 Toxotes lorentzi
CACACACACACACACACACACACACACACACACACACACACACACACACACACACACACACACACACATATACACATATCTCCGACTGCTTAGAGAACAACAAACAAAGGCGGTAAATACAGCTGCAGACGGCTGGGCAGATAACAGCCAATCCCTATCCCCAACTTGTTCCGTGGCTCAGTGGCTACTGACTGCCCTCTGCAGCTCGCTGCCTTGGCCATGCCTTCTACACAGCACAAACACCTGCTGCTTAATGCTTCAACTCACTCAACTACAGCATCCCTCATCAAACAGCGAAGTTCCTGTTCTCCTGGTTGTGAAAAACTTCTCTCCACCCGAAGCTTTTTCTTTTTTTTTTTTTTTTTGCTGTTTCTAATTTATGACTTATGATTTTGTGCAGTTGTATAATCTGTTCAATTATCTGTTTTGTCATAAGAGAATAAGTAAGCTACATTTTGCTGACAGACAGCATAACCTAATGCACATTCACACTGGCAAGTAAATCCATGTACATACAGTATATTCAAACTCTCAAACATTTACGTTCCAACACAGACACACAGACAAACACCTTAGCACCAAGGCACAGGGCAGAAAAAGGCCATACAGGCCTGTGTTTTAGTGGATCAGACAGAGCCGGACGTTGCTGTGTTTGTGCACGCGTCTGGGTGGAAAGATGGAGAGATAGACTCCCTGCAGAGGAAGAGATAGAGAGAAAGAGAGAGGCAGAGAGTGATATAGAGAGAAGCAGGAGGTGGGAGGTGCGGCCGTCCTGCTCGCAGAGGGGTGTTTGATGTAATCCAGGAAGTTAGTTCAGTAACTCCATCCCTCCATCCCTCCGTCTTAGTGAAGGACAGGAGAAGGAGGGATGAAGGAGGCCCTTGTCTGGAGAGCCAGGGGTTTTCCACATCTGTCCTCCGCATTGTAGCCAGCCTCTCTAAACAGCCCAGGAGTCTGTTATGGCTGGGGGAGGCGCACACACACACACGCACTCACACACAGCAGCTATGTCTGAGTGAGCCTTGTGGAACGCTTTAACACTGATTGCAGTTAAGCGTTAAATCATCCATACTAAAGTTACCAGTGAGAGAAAACACAACAGGGCACAATTCATAGCTAGGCAATGTCTGTGTTTGGTGCGTGTGTGTGTGTTTATGAAATGCCTGTCACGCAACACTGCCCAGCCTGCTGAAGGGATCCTTGTCTTTCTTTTTTCTCCCTCCCCTCTTTTTTTCTCTGGAGCTCCCTCTAACACACACTTGCTTTTTCTTTCTTCAAGATATTTGACAGGTTGCCCCGACGCCCCGTACGCTCCACACTCCACACCATACCAACACCTCTCCACCCCCACTCCCCAACCCCTCGTCTGTAACCTGGCAACTCTTTCATACTTTAAGTGGGTAAGTGCCAAATAAACAAAGATGAGCACATTCACCGACACATCCGCCAGTATAAGTCATGCACTACATCGGCTGGTCTCTATAGTCAGGCCTGAGGACTGAGCTGTCCTGAAGTTAGGATTCATTCACATCTGCTCATTTGTGCCCCTTGTGGTTACAAAGGGGAAAAGCTAAAAATACTGCGTGCTGAGGGGAAGTGGGATTGAGTGCCAAGTTCTCACTATTCAGAGTGTCTATAGAGAGAATAATGGAAAGTTTTCAGCCACAGAATGTAATCACACAATGAACAATATGCCTTACCGAGAAACCAGCTCCAACTTCTACAACTTCAACACAAAGTTACAAGTAAGCATTATTTTATGCTGTTACAAACAAAGGTTATTAAATGGTCAAATGCTCTGCACAGTGCAGGGCTCTTTATTTCTTACCTAGAATTTTCTCTGTGTCAGTTTCTTAGCAAAGCAGTCACTCAACATAATTTCTTCCATTCTCTCCATTTCAACCATTTTATGCTCATCTCAGCAGGCTGACATGTCATTGTAGTGGGCGTTTGACAGTCAAACACATTTCAATGTAATTGCCACCTCATAACATCATAATTACCATAGACGCTACAGCACTCACTTCTGAGAGGCTTGACAATAATGGGAAAGCTGTAATGATAGGTGTGTGTCATGGCATACACACACACACACACACACACACATGCACAGGCCAAAACAGCATTGTTCCCACATGTCTACCCTGGCCCTGTCCCTGATTTTTTTTGCCATTTCTCTTCATGTAGATATCTCCCATTTAATTCAATTAAAACTTTTAAACAACCTAATTGGAAACAACTGCCTGGAAAAATTAAATTACATAAACAAAACTATTCTGACAGATTACGTCTAATATTAGGCATCTGGGCCTTATTAGGCCCCAGTAATAACAGCAAGAGCACATGGGGAGGACAGGGGAGCAAGCCATTTTCTGCTGTATTAGCTTTGACTGGCCACGCAACCAGAAGGTGGGTTGTGTGTGTCTATGTGTGTGTGCACTCCACAACAGAGCAGTGTTTATTTATCCTCTATTAGAGCAGGAGCAGACATTAAACCCAAATAGGCCCTGAGTAGCACGCCTCCCCCCCCCAACTGATTCCTACTTCCCTCCCTCTGGCCCGATTAAGAACATATGGAAATGGGGCACGCTAAAGGTAAAAGAGAGTGGAGGACGCCTGTGAAGTACACATATGTGAGAAGTGTCAGCAACTATGTATATGCTTTCCTTGAGGCTCTAAAATAAAGCTAAGAAAAAAAAAGAGTATGGGGTTCTTGTCTCTTATAGCTGTCATGAAATGTATTCTTAAAAGGCTAATGCACTTACACAGTACACTGCCTGTATATTATCAGTTCTGTCTGCTGCCCTGCCATACAAGGTGTTCCTATATGCAGACTTTCAGTAAGTAATGGGTGGGTTAAGAGCTTTACAGTGGCAGGTAGTGGCTTGTATGTTGAACCATCAGGGCTGTAGCAGCAGTCCGGTGGCGGCCCGCACTTTTTACGAGCCACTGCCACAGCTGTTGTCAAGGTCAACTCTCTCAAACCCTCTGAAACCCTCTCTCTCAAACTTTCTCTCTGATCTCCACCTGACCCTCAAACCGCCTCTCACTGTCTGTCGTTCCCCCTCTCCTTCCCTCTCTCTCACTCTCTCACTCCCCTGCTGTGGTTTCAGCCCATGTCATCACATCAGAGCCGACAGCTCTAATCACTGTGCAGAGCGGACGGGCTGTAAAACATGGCAGGGACTGAAAGCAGGGCTCAACACACACACCTTTCATCTTCCTATACCAACACACACACATACACGCACAAATCCGCATACAAATCCACATGGGTAAACACACACACACACACACACACACACACACACACATTTACTATAACAACATTAAAACTGGTGAAGGGTTTTAATGTTGTGGCTGATGTAGTGGTGTATACATAGTGCACCAAGTTACACAAATGTGTGCATGGATAAATACACACTTTACACAAATTCAAGGAGACCTCATCATTCAGCAGTCCCTCTCGGGTGTGTTGTAGTCATGGTATCCCGCCTGTGTTCTTCCGTAACCCCAAACACAGCGTTGTTCGAGGCAGGAGGAGGAAAAAGGAGGATCTGTCAATCAATGTCTGATCCACCTAATCCTCAGGTAAGACAGGAGCTTTACGACGGAAGACTGTCGCAGGCCAGACAGAGTAAAAAACACACACACACAGACTCTAACATCTGACCCCAGACAGCGACTCACATCTTCTTTACAATATGAATTAATTTTATGTGTGTGTGAAGATAGGTATAGGTGTCCGCTGTCTGAGACCCACTGAAGGTTTCCATCAGAAGCTAAATCTGAGGCCCCTGGCAGGCAAAGTAGAAGCCACACACATCACCATAGTAACTTGCTTAAATGAATCATAAAAAGTGCAGAAATACACACATTACTAAAAAACTAACAAAGATATCTACATGTAAACAAAACAAATCAGACATTGTCTTTTTGAATTAGTGAATTAGTGTGCACTTGTAACAGTGCAAGGACGAGTTTGAATTTTAAACCACTGAAGTGTGGACATTTTGCTTGGTCCTCACTTTCCGGCACACCTTAAAATTACGAATGTTTTAGGGTTAAGACTTGGTTTTAGTGTTAGGGTTAGAATTGGGTTTAGGTTAAGGTTAAGGTTAGGGTTAGGCATTCAGTTTTGATGGTAAAGGTTAGGGTTAGGAGCTAGAGAATGCATTATGTCAATGAGTGTCCTCACAAAGATAGATGTACAAACGTGTGCATGTGTGTGCGTAGGTGCCTGTATGCAAGCACACACATCCACAATCTGTGTAATAAAAAAAAGCAGTGAATCCTTGCACAGTTGGTTTCTTCAAGGGTTTGGTTTAAACAGCTTCAACTGGCACTGTAAAATAAGTCAAAGCTAAATTTTAAAAGAGTCTTTTCAATGTTTATCTTTAGAGAAAAGGTTTTAAAGGAGCACAATCAAAGATGTTTGGGTATTTATGAGTTTTGCCATTCAAAGCAAGCAAATTTCGGAGTTATATAGGTATTCAAATTATTTTTTAAGCTTGGAGGAGGAGAAAGGACCAGTGCCTCTCAAGGTTGGTCTGATTGTAGTTGAAGTGAGTTAGTGTCCTTACACTGTCCAGTCCTTGTATTCTCTCTTGTGTTTGTGAAGCTGTATGTGTGTTCAGGTGTGTGATGGTTTGTGTGTGTGTGTACATGCATGTGCTTGCATGCATACATTAATGAAAACATTTTTATTGACAGCCACTGTGTGCTCCCAACACAAAAGGAGTCTGAATTCCAAGTCTGGAATTCATTAAAGACACTTTAGCATTCAGCAGGACAACAAGATCAACTCCTGAATACAGGTTGCATGCTTGAAAAGTTTAAACACTTTTACTCGCCCAAACTCAGTTCAACACATAATAAAATATTCAAGAGGACACAAAAAACTCCCAATTAAAAAGAGGCTGCTATTATCTTGTCACAAGCACAAATAATCATTGTATACCAAGAACTTCTCTGCAGCATTATTCAAAAGCATTTTTTTTTCACAAATATAAAAGATAACTGTTGACAAAGAATAGAACTGGTTAAAACATTTTAAATTGTTTGTCCTTGAGCATCACTGGAGTACAGAATAACATCAATACATTCCCTCAAAATATAGCCATGAAGAAAGATTGAGATCTTTAAACCACCTGAGCACCAGACAGAATTTCACCAGCCTTCAGCCACTGAAAATACATCACAACCTCTACTCAATGACTACAGTGCTGACTGAGTGTCTGGTGTTCAGAGGGGGAAGCAAGGTTATTTTCTTAACAGTTAAAATGTCACAGTTCTCAGAAAAGGGACACAAGAGCTCAACTCAGAAGGCAGATGTAAAAGTAAAGAGGAGGAAAAAAAAAACAAGGATACAAAAATCCAAGCAGGCAAACAAAGTAAAAAGCGTCTGGACTGAGGTGAGATCCAAAACACAACTGAGCACTGGCACAAACGCAATCTGGCAGAGAGCAAGTGGAAACAGACCGGTATATATACCCTAGACAGCTAACAAGGGAATGAGGTGAGCAGGTGAGTGGGGGAGGAGGAGCAGGTCAGGTGATTATACTGGTGGGAAAGGCGGGCAGGTGGGAGTCGCTGGGTCTGAAATGACAGAATTTGAACATGTTTGCACAAACGACTGGCCAGAGTGAATGAAAGGATGAATTAGCAGACTGAAGATCATGAAACCAAGAGCAGCCAATTAAGATCTGTTGATTAGGAGGAAAAGATAATGGCATGGAGTGAGTTTCATACCTCTGCTAAAAGAAAAAGAAAAACAAAAAACTTAGCTATCCCCAGTGAGTCAGAACCATAACATCTCTCCTGTAATGTAACGCACAAAGGGGACAGTTTAAGTGATGCGCGGATCCTTTTCAATGTCGCCCTAAGGGTTCAGTGGGGAGAGGGAGTGAGAGGGTGGAACAGTGTGTGTGTGTGTGTGTGTGTGTGTGTGTGTGTGAGTGTGAGTGTGAGTGTGAGTGTGAGTGTGAGTGTGAGTGTGAGTGTCAGGAAGCAGGATGGCTTCAGAAGATTTATCACTGCTTGATCAGGTTGCGAGTGAGTTACTGTCATTACCCCCCCACTCCACCCCTCCCCTGCCCAGGGGCCAGGGTGGTATATCTGCCTCTATATGACACATGCACACATGCGCACACATACACATGCATGTCCACACACACAGCACGGCAATATATCAGCTTGTCTGTGACAGGCTCTGTGTGTGTCTCTCTCCCATCATCTGGCCATTAGACAGTAATGGCTGGGAGAGGAGAGTAGGGTTTCCCTGTGGGCTCAATACAACAGCATTTATTACACACAACAGAAGCGCCATCCTGGCCCTGCCACTCACTGGGTAGAGGAGGGGGGGAGTGTGGTGGATAGGTAGTGTGTCTGGATTTCAAAGGAACTTTGTGTACTCTCCTGTTTAGGCTGGCTGCGGAGTTCATCGTGAGACTCTATAACTTATGAGAGAAGAGTTATGGCAATGAAAGGTTTCAATTTCAAGTGTAACTCAAGATTCCCAGTAAGACATGACAGTGTGACAGGGAGCCAGTGTGAACAATACCAGGACCCTGAAACCAAAGCAGCTAAATCAAATTCAGCCATCATTAATTTGATTATTTACACTTGTGATTTTCTTACTGTGACAAATCAAAATGTCTGCTGTGAAAAAAAAAAAGCCTATTCAACAAACCCGGGAGTTTTGCTGCTATTTGAGGGTATGGCCAGCACCTTATGGTGGCTGAAACTTTAGCAAACTTTGATGAGATGAATAATCACTGCAATTGACTTCACTTGGCAAGTTTGACTCTTCTGTTGTGCTCTTTCATGCCATACGTAAACATTTCATTGGTTTTACCGCAAAGCTAGAACAAGTTAAAAAACCAACAAGTTAAGTCAGGACAGGGTTAGCTTAGCTTAGCCTACAGGTGGTCCTGTACAAACTTCAAAAATACACCTACCAGTTCTTCTTCAAGTTGTTTTAATTGCACAATGTATCTCATCGCGTCTCCTCAACATACTTTTTATCTCGCTTTGTAGATGTTGATTTGGGCAGAGCTGTTTTCCCCTGCAGTCTTTATGCTAAGCTACGCTAACCACCTCTTGTGTCCAGCTCCGTACTTAAACACACAGAGGATACTGATCTTCTCATCTCCCTTTAGAAAAGAAACCAAATAAACGCATTTTCCCCCAAAATATTGAACTATTCTGTTTGAGTAAGAGAATTTGGGGAAATAAAGGAAAGTTCACTATGCCATTGTGCTGTATTTTCCACAGAGGCCACTGTTCAGAGAGAAGTTCAGTCTGTGTGTGAAGACTGAACTTCAAAAAAGTACAGTACATGTAGTAACTAATAGACACAGAAAAAAATAGTTACACAAAAGCATAAGAAACAACACTTAGAAAAGATGGAACATGGCAAATTTGATGACAGATAATAAATTCCTTCCTGCGCTCCTGATACTGTTCAGGTTCCCCTGAGCAAGCCTCCTCTGTAACCCCCACAGCAGGATTAAGAGGCGTGAAAAAGAAGGGTTTCACATGCGGGACATAGGGATGTACATCATGTTAGCGTTGCACAAAACATGTGCGAATGGGCTGTAATTCCCCAGTTTAAGTCCCTTATTTCCATTTTGTCATGTCTGAGCGCCTGTCATGCTTTTGAACAAACATTGACATAATTAAAATGCAAATGCAGTTTGGTGGTGGAGGAGACAGAGAGAGATCTCTAAGCTGATATGCACACAGATACAGACGCACAGAAGGAGAAACAGACACACACACACACAAACCGGTACAGAAAACACACACAGGCACAAACTCTGCGTGTCGATATAGCAAACGATGACAAAGGTTTAGAACAAATTCGCTGTTTGAGCAGAAAACTATTGAGGACCGTGTAAGTGGGTTTTTGTTCTGATCCTCTGAGTGCACTGTTGTGCACATCTGTATGTGTGTGTACATACACACACAGGGCTCTGTGGGCTTCAGGCTCCCCAGCCCCTGGCCTTTATTAAGAGCAGTTGTTTGATGAGAAAAGGAGCCGGCCTTCACTCTAGGGCCCGAGAGAAGCCTGGGGAGTGGGTAAGTGGGTTAACCCAGAGGCCCAGACAAAGCCTGAGGAATGGATAAGTGGGTCACCCGCCCTCAACTGAACACTCAAAGGATCCACTCTGACTCCTCTCCCTTTTATTATTAGAGCTGGTCTAATGTGCGAAGGGACCTCAGGAAGGAACACAGCACTCATCTCTGCATGAGTGAGTGAGCTTGTGTGTATGGGTATGTGCATGCATGTGCACATGTGTCCACGTGTGCATGTGTATATGTGTGTGTGTGTGTGTTCTTGCAGCTAAAAAGCAGAAAATGCTGTGGTCCTTGAAGACCCAGAGAAAGTAGAAGCACCAAGTTAAAGGCCGCTACATAAGAACGTAGAGTTGCTATAGTGTGAACCACACAGAAGAAAGGGATATAGAATAAAAGCGGCATCTTGTGTGAAGGATGCGTACACCTTGGCCAGATGGGGCCGAGCATGTTGAGAAAATGTAGTGGTAGCCCATTATGAAGTTGTTCTTGAGTCCAGTGACAGACAAGCCACTTCTGATACTGGCTCTAACATGTTTTCTTTTTCCAAGTAATTTCACACAGTGCCACACAACAAACAATAAATTTTATTTTCTCTCGTACACTAAATCACAATTTTTACTTCAACATCTCTCCTTGATCGAGACACTGTCATTTCAGGTCAGAAGCACACATAAAACAGATTTCAGATACTCAGAGTTCTTCAGCAGTTCTTTAAGGTCTCAAATGGATCTGGAAACAATTTCCAGCTCTAAATGAAGTTGAAAATTTAACAAAAACACTCTCTACCCTAAATTTCTTCTCACCTGTTATCAACTGCCTAATAAAAGAAAAAGATGCCAAACAAAAAAGGTCTTTGAACATAAAAGAATCCTTTTTGAAAGCACGTATCTGCACGAAACGGACTAATCCCATAATGTTTAAAATAAGATCAAGAATAAAGGACTTGGAATTGTACAAGACATAAACACTGTCAAAGCAAACAATCAAAACCAACTAAAACAATTACTGAATACTGTAAAAAGTGATAGACTAACAAGGTGAAAACTGATATAATTTACTTTTAATAAACAATGTTGTTACTTTATACTATAGCAATTATTAAAATTATAATTGTTATAACTATTTCATCATGTAAATCTTCTTAGGGTCGTATTCCCTTGACAAATCTCACTTCAGGTTTAAGCGCCACCTACAGGTCATCCTTCACCACTGCTGTTTGTGTCCAATCATCCAATCTCTAGTGAATTTTCTCATCAGCAATCAACACTAATTCCGGTA
The DNA here is from genome assembly GCA_037833715.1 of Toxotes lorentzi. NCBI lineage: Eukaryota > Metazoa > Chordata > Actinopteri > Toxotidae > Toxotes > Toxotes lorentzi. The sequence continues at coordinate 11,311,827 of JBBMJY010000018.1, forward strand.
TTGTACTAAATATAACCCATCCAGGAAGTACAGCTTAACTACTACAGTGCAAAGAATTCACCACAACATGGTGCAGCATGGTGTACAACCAACACAAGAGCAAGCACACACACATACACACACACACAGATGCACATACTTCAGTGGGGAGATCAGCAGGAGGATCAAGTGTAAAGTCTCTTGTGTCATGGAAAGGCCTTTGATGAAGAACACAAACAGCGTAACCACACCAACATTACACTCTCACACACACACACACACACACACACACACACAGGCCAATTCACTAATTTCCTCCTAACTGTAATTATGTTCTCACCACCGTCTCAATAAGATTTACTTTTATTCATCTGGTAGCATCTAGTTTCCTGTCATTTCTTAGGCGTTGCAAGATTAATGCATGACTTTTACTCCTCTAATTTTGAGTGACATGCAACATGCACACTCGCACACACACACAAACTCTCACATACACACAGTGTGAGTGAGTTCCCACATAAACAAACAGTGGGTCTTTGTATTCGGCTGCACATCACCACAACACAGATCAACAGTCCCTGAGGTAACGGCCAAAATAAAGATCTCATTACTTTACTCTCTCTCTCTCCCGCTCTCTCCATGGCTTGTCAGCTGCCAGACCCTGACGTCTCCTTTCATGTTGGCCAGGCCTCTGAGAGGAGCTGAGAGATGCTGAGAGGCGCAGAGAGCCTCCCAGGGCTTTAAGCAGCGTTTGATTCCTGCTAGATAATAGCTGGTTCACTGTCAGCCACAGGATGATCAGTTAAATCCTTAATCACTGCCTGTCCACTTGCATGACAGTTATTTTAGGGCTCTTTTCTGGACCTTCTCTTCTCTCTCTCCAGCTCTCTTCTCTTCCTCCCTCAGTGAAAAGTAATCCCACAAGAGAAGCAATAGAAAACAGCTCGCTGTGGATGGGCTTAGGGATGGAGGGATGGGAGGACAGAGGAGGCTGGAGGTTGCAGCTCTAAGCAAGGAGTGTATAGGTGGTTGCAGGGAAGAATTAAGGCTAGAAAGAGTGAAAAACCTACATGTATTGTATGTTGTGTGAATCTAGATTATTCTTTATGCTTGAAGAACTGAGACAGATAAAGGGGGGAGGCACCAAAGGAGAGAAAAGACAAGTGCAAAGACCAAACTAGGAAGAACCTGTCTGTGACCTGTCAGCAGGAAGACAAAAAGAAGGAGAACCGTCCTCCTTCGCCGCCACTTTCCTGTATCTGACTGTCTTAAAAGGACATTCAAAGCCGGGCAGAGAGACAGTTAAGGCATTTGTCTGTCAGCCTTGTCCTGTAACAGTGTCACGGGCTGAGCGGTACAGGGAGACGGGCGTTCCATGTTCATGTCCAATCCGGGGCCTTGATCAAGGCTGCTCCTCAGCCAGGTGCTGCCACTGCTGACAGCCTCACCTCCACCCCCACCTGCCTCTGTCTGGAAGATGGAGGGCATTTCACTTTGACAAAGACAGAAACTTGGGGGTCGGGGCAGGGTTGGCGGGGGATACTTGAACTACAGTTTGACTACAGAGGCATCACAGAAAGTTTTGGACAGCCCGGACGTTGACATGGTAGAGCATGTGATAAGTTATCAGTTCTTTGAAGTGCCCGTAACCTTCAAAGTCAGGCCTTTTTGGGTTACAGTGTGGCTGCACTTGAAGTCTAGAGGTGTGAATTCTGTATCATCTTTTCAGCGAAATGTTTCATTTAATTTGGGCAAAATGAAAAACCAAAAAAAAAAAAGACCATAATTTTGTTTTCTTATTTTTTGAAAGAGTTTCAAGCTTGTGTAACCAAATGAACAAGAAATGTTGTTGCTCCTCACTTCAAAGTGAAGTAGTTTTCCATTTTGATTCCCTCAAAAAATAACTTTTTTAAAAATTATTTTCATTTTAAAATCAAATGAAATAAATAAACAGATGATAAACAGATACAGAGTCAAGTATGACTGAAGTCACAATTTTATTTCTATAAGTCAAACCAAATAGTAGTTTTCACAATGCACTGAAAAGTGTATAATATTTTGTTGTATGTTAAATTGCTGCAGGTTCTGAACTGATGTCAACGATATGGATTTGACAGGACCTTGACCATGAGTTATACACTTAAGACATTCACTTGAGACTTCTGAGATCTCAGAACAAGCTAAAGTCAGATGGAACAAAGAATGGAAGTCAGACGATTGTATAGCCCTCTCTAAGCAAAACCTGTTTTTTTTTTAACAGATTTTTTTCTAGGATTATTATGGCACTGCAGTTGCGAGTCAAGTATAATATTATCATAGGAATAATGACCAAAATTACTAAAACAAAAATCTAGGTTATAATTAACCAGAGTTATTTATGAAAACTTGGGACTTGAGATTTTGGTAACAACTCAACAACAACTCTTTATGTTGGCATAATCCACGTCCACATCCAATACACGTCTTGCTCAAATAGTCCGATGTGTTTCATTAATCTTAAATCCTTTCGTGTGTCCGTCACACTCTTTCTCCCCTCTCTCTTTCTCATGTGCGCCCCTGCGTGTACAGAATGATGGTATTGTGGCTACGCTGTAAAAGGCAGACCATACTCCGCTGCCTCATTTCCACGAGCCTCAACCCCTGACCCCTTGATTCTGACTGGCGGCACTTTGTTATAAGGCACAGGGAGCTTTTCAGCCAATAGAATCAGAGCGCAGCTGGAGGTCAGAGGGTCACAGAAGCACCATGTATGGAATTCCATAGAGCCAGAAAGGTCAGAGGTCACTCTCAATCACAGTCAACATGGAGCAAAGAATCGGGAGGCTCCTACAGCCACAACACAACAACAACAGGGTGAAATGACACAGTGGGGAGGGAAAGAGGGAAATGATTAAAAGAGATGATGATTTTAGAGATGATGAGGAATTTATGTGGTGTCAGATTATAGAGTGTGAATCATCTGAACTGACTGGCAGGATCTGAAATTTCCCAGATTAGGACCAACACCTGTATATCTGGATCTGGCACTATTAAAATCTGTCACATTTTTTTTTTATATTTAATGTCATTCTTTTCAAAATGATGTTATTCGTAAATCACTAAATTAGGCACAGCAGTCTGTCAGTCAATCCGTCAGACCATAAGCTGGCTAAACAGGAGATATTTTCTTCCTGTGAGGACAGTGGGAGAGGACTGCTTCTTTCTCAGTCTGTGGCCCAGAACTCTTCTGAAATTAATTCAAAGCAAGAGGTCAGTTGATATTTCTGAGAAATCGCTCTCAGCAAGGCATGGTTGTTCTACACAGGCAGCTGATTGTACAAAAGTCTAGCACACAATCTCACCTTTGTCTAGTACCTTTGTCTGCTTCCACTGTTACCATCCAAGGAGAAAACAACAGCGTACAGTTGTTCCTGAGTATAGGTCACCAAAACATCACTTGATTAACGGTCATGTTAGTTCATTGGCACCTGCTGACAGAAGAGGATCAGGAGAACTTGGGAGAGTATACTAAGGGTTGATTAGGCAAAAAAGGTGGACTTTTTTTTTTTCTTTTTTTATACCATACTTGGCTGTGAAGAATTAAGGTTTGTTGATTAGTTAGAAATGTAAGTTGTGTGATTGCGGTTCTGATGACAATGAGAACGAGTGTATCAGCACAATGATCAGCCCATGTCCTACATTTCTACTTTAGGTGCACAATGTGATTCAGAATTTAAATCGATAAATACTTTACACCCCACCACGAACTCTTTTACCATGTAAGTAAACAGATACAGTATGTTATATGCTGCATGTTGTAAATAATTTAACACATGTTTATATAATGCTCGTAACTGCTAAACAAGGGGTGTAAAACTAAAGTGATACCAGTATTTTTAGCATATTTTTACTTATTGAAAAGTTAACAAGCTTTTTCACACCGGGAAATCTTTTATCGAGAACGCTTGACTGTCAAAAAATGCACTTTAGTAACAATGTTTCGGGTCATCAAACCCTCATCAGGTGAAATTCATATGACTTTTGAAGTATTCTTTTTTGGGGGGGGGGGGTTTCTCTTTGCATATTATAACTGTAGGACCTTCAGGGTGTTTGTGCTCCATGGTAAAATGTGGTGATGAAAACTTCTTTATGCATTGTTTATGACATATTAAGTGTTGTCCGTTGTGCCATGTTTGATGCCTTCTGTGACTTCTTTCTCCTCTTTGACCCTTGGAGTTAGCGCCCTCTGTGTGATCGTCCTTTACAAATTAAGAACTTGCTGTCTGACAGACTGCAGCATAAGTTTGGAAAGTATGTGCTGTGTGTGTGTGTGTGTGTGTGTAGTATACGGTACATGTGTATCTTCATCTGTAAGGAGTCCCAGGCGTGCCCTAGCTGCCTAAGCCACTTCTACAGATCTGTTGAAAGATCATCAAGAGACTTTTTCTCTCAATCTGTGGGTGTGTGTGTGTGTGTGTGTAGGTGTGCATGTGTGTGTGTAGGTGTGTGTGTGTGTGTGTGTTGTCTCTGTGGGAGCATGCTGGATGCGTCTGCTGCTTAACACTCACTTTCATCACGCACATGCTCAGAAGTGACAGTCCCTGTCTCTACAAAGGGATTTAGAATATCACCAAGAGACCTGCCATCTCTTTCTCTCTCTCTCTCGCACAAACACACACACACACACACAAAAATGCAGAAATACCCGCACAAGGCTTACTACAAAAGGATTCATGATGTCACCCAGAGACGTAACTTAGTTCCACATAATTTCCCATTATTCCTCCTAATGAATCTTAAAACAAGATAGTGGCTGTTAAATTACTCTCCTCTTCCATCTCCTCTTGTCTTTTCTCCTCACCTCTCCTCATTTTTATTTCCTGTCATCCCTGGCAAATCTCCCCTACATCCCACTCCCTATTGACACATATCCCCAGAACGCACAAGCAAACATGGAGCCCACAAAGGGCTAAGCGCCTAAGCTAACAACCGATACACAAAAACACAACAACAAAGCAGTTGTTGTCAGGTTGTTAAGTCCCTGCCACAGTTTCCAAGGGTCGGGGAGACGGCAAGCAGACAGAAAGAGGGAGAACAGGATGAGATGGGCTTTGGAGAATAAAAGCCGGCTAATCCCTGCATTTGGATATGAGAAACACAGGCCCGCAGGAGAACGCATCAAAGCCAGCGCTAAATTAGCCTACATACAGAGAGCGAGAGGAGGAGAGAAGAAACAGAGTGAGAGAGAGGCCGCTGATTTGAGACAGTACGAGAGGAGCAGGGAGAGGTAGTCTCCTAGGGCCCAGATTAGCAACACACATTCATTATTCTCCAGCATTGCTGTTGCACACAAACACACATGCACACCCACAGCCATGCACACAGATTAGAAACATACACTCATTATTCTGTCTCAGTGGGACTCTAAACCCTAAAATCCAGCACGCTTGCTGGGAGCACTTGCACAGAGACTGGCTAACAGAGTAACGGGGCCCAACACTGCCTTTGTAGCTGTGCATCGTTAGCCACGCTGGGCGCTAGCACCTCGTGGGGGTGTGTAAGTGTGTGTGTCTGTATGTGTGTGTGTCAGGGAAGGGCTGACAGAAGCAGGCAATTAGGACTAGAGGAGTGTACTGGCTCATTCAGCTCCACAAGTGGAACCATCCAAAGCACCTTAAATAAGGAAGTTAGGCAGAGAGACAGTTTAGGTTAGGATGCCTCTTTGTGTGTAGGGTGTGTGTGTGTGTGTGTGTGTGTGTGTGTGTGTGTGTGTGAGAGAGAGAGAGAGAGAGGGGTTGAGAAAGACTGGGAAAGTGGAGGGAGAGAGCAAAGAAAAAGATACATGGACAGAGGTTGAGTTCAACCAAAAGGAATAAAAATAGTGAGATAAATCGTGCAGGGTCATGGAGTGGTGGCAATCCTTTCTCTATATGAAAGGTAGACAATAACAATCAAGAGAATACAACTAAATAAGGTGTTTTATGATATCTGAGCACAAATGTTTATTTCAGATCCATCTAAATGCTAACTAGAAATTTCAAACACACTAAACAGTTTGTGGTTGCTGAACAGCCTTCAGTGTGACTGAGCGTGCATGTGTTGAACGCAGGTGAAGGACATGAAAGTAAATCAAGAGGCTCTTTCAAAGCACTGCACAACTTCTTGAAGCTCTCTCCTAGAATGACACGCAGCAGGGCTTAGCTGGCTGGATGAGAAAGTATTGGAGAGGTCATACCTGTGCACACACACAACATCTGCCTCCATCAACACCCAATTATATCTAGCCAGAAAAACCCTGTGATCCCAACAGCGGACATTATTTTGCTGTGGTCCACAACTTGATGCAAACTATTTCAATTTAATAAGCACGCTAGCCTGAGGGTTTATTAGCATTAATGTGTGACTGACGATAATGCTTTCGTCATGATTACTTTCCGTCTGAATCGTTAGCTCCTCTCCGAGTGAAGCAATAATGCTTTTTTTTTTTTTTTAAATGAGGCATAAGAAAGGAATGCACTTAACCCTCATGTTGTGTTCATTTCTAGTTAAACAATTGTGTTCCCCGTCAAAAATGACCGTTCCATTAAGATTTATCATAAACTATAAAAATACAAATATTATCACTACTTGTTGTGTTAGATTTTTTTATGAAGATCTTGTGAACATTACAAGTTTTGAACTTCTATTTGTTATTTATGGCCTGTATGCCTCATTGATCTGAGCTCGAGTTCTAATAAACATCATTTCCAGATTATTTTGAATATTGTTGTTCCACTTTCAGCTGTTCCCCGTCAGGGGGTCGCCACGGAGTATCATCCGAAACTGACGATTCGCAGTTTTCAAATTTGGCACGTTATTTTGCCGGATGCCCTTCATGTGGAAGAAGTCAAGGAGTCTTAGGTCAGTCTGATCAAATTAACAACATTTTTTAGAGATAAAATTCTTAAATGGGTCAAATTTGACCGGAACACACCATAAAGGTTATAATCAGCAGTGTGTGGTGTCACGGTGCTGTGGCAGAGTCTGTGGAGACTGAACGATGTCACCCAGCGAGTGTGACATACTTGAAGCACCCAATCTCTTTGTGGAATTTCATAAGGAATTTTTGTGACGGCAAAGTTTTACAGCTAACAAACATATTTACCATAACTCTGTTCATACAACGCTTTGTGGAATCTTTTCATCTATCAGCGTAATCCAAGACCATTTTCTCTGTCATTATATAAATCTGGTATATTTTAGATGTTTCTCACATCTTGTTAGCTCTGTGTGTTACCTCAGTTCAACAGAAGACATGTCCATGCTGAAGCAGTGTCTCAAATTGTAACTATAAAAAAATTCGTTTCAACTGGAAATTCACTATGCACAAATTTCTAACACAGCATTTTCTATATAACCTAAAGCTTTTGTTGTTTAACTGTAATTATGATCTAAAGAAATTAAAGACCTTACTTTTTCCTTAGAGCTTCTCAAGTTGCAAATATTCAGGAGATATTTGCAACTTGACACGTTCTGTGCTGTAATATTTCAAATATCTTATATGAGAAATGCATGAATTTCTCTCTGATTATAACTAAATCACATTTAAAACACAAACTGTAAATTGAGTTTTTATTGATATTGTGATTTCTCTGTAATTTTTGACCTTGATCATCTTAATCCCCTGCTTTATCTCTTTCCTTGCTCTTCCTCATCTCCTTTATCTTCTTCTTCTTCTCCTCAGAGGCTAGTGGTCCATGCTGAAAGCTGCCACGTTACCTAGCAGGTTATTCAGCCTTCCTCTCTCAGTCAGACATGTGCACACAGACACACACACACAAACACACATCCCCACACACGTACACACAGTAGCAATTATGGCAATCAGCAAGCCGACCCAATTAGTGTTTCCTGCTTGTTAAGCCCTAGGGGTTGGCTGCCCGACCACCTCACTTTGCATAACTTAATCTGCAATGACAGGGTGTGACACCCAGACTTCTGACCCTACCAGCAGCACGTGTTTGTGTATGTGTGCGCGTGTTCGTGTGTGTGTGTACGTGCAAGACCCTACTAGTTGTCCGACCCATGCGTGGTCACAATTTACATTCACCAAATTGCTCCCAGGCTGAGCCAGCCACAGCCAGGCCTGTGAGTTCTGGATCCAGGGGAGGAGCACTCTTTCTGGGTGTGATTCTGGATCTGCCTCCCTTCTCCTGTGGGGCTCTCCTCTGTCTGAGCTGGTTAAAGGCTGATGGACAACTCTGTTAATATGTAGCCGGTGAGGAGAGGCAAAACAAGGTCTTTCCTTGGTCCGTGATTCACATCAGATTCACACACACACACACGCACATACAAGCATACTGTGCTCACACTCATCCACTGTGTGTAGGTGACTGAAAAAAAAAAAAAAAAACTCCTACTCCTATGTTCAAACTCAGCTCCTCTAAGCAAGTGCCACGATAGTAAAATTTGTTTCATGGTCAAATACTTGTGCTGTTATGAAGTGTATCAGAGGCCCTCCCCTTCACAGTGAGTGGTTGCCCCGTGACACATGTTGCTAGGCATTAAACCTGACAGAAACCATGGTTACTGAACACAAAAGAAGTATTGTGGAGGTGTGTTTGATCTCAGTTTGTGTGTGTGCGCGCGCGCATGTGTGTGTGTCTGAACTCAGTGTGAACCGCATGAAGTCTGCGGAAGCTTTCTGCGAGGGGAACAAAAGCACAGTGGAGTGTGCCAGTGTGGCCATCACCCTGATTGCCGAGAGAGGAAGCAAAACAACAACTTATATCTCCTTCAGCTCTCCTAGTTTCTCTCTTCTCCCTCTTTTTAATTCTCTGTTTTGCTTTCTTTCTTTCCTTGACTAATTGTTTTTTGTTATTTTTTTTTTTTCTTCTTCTTCTTGAGTTCAAAACTGGCAGAAGCGGGGAAAGCGTAGCGGGGTATGTTTTGTACGAGTATCTCTCTGGTGCCTATTCCATTAAAGGCAGACTGATAAACAGGCTAGGATAATTAAAGGGGAGTGATAAATAGTGCTGCCTTAATTAAAGGGGAGTGATGAGGACACGTGTCGAAATGTTTTGTTAGCGGGCCGACGGACAGATGAAGGAGGAGAGTAATTGCTTTGGATTAATTATTTGGATACGGGCGGCGAGAGGGTACACACATCTCTTGAGGGCTCTTTCAGGATGGAGGGATGGAGCGGAGGGGGAGATGAGGAAGAGTGTAGTAGAGAGAGGGCTGGTTTCATGAAAAGCTTCACAGGCCTCCATCCTCTGTGAGCGAGTGACAGGGGAGCGAAATCAGAATTAAAGTCATGTTTTCTTTGGTATTTTCATCTTTATTCATCTGGTGAAAGCGAGTCTTTTCCAGCAGCGCCTCGATTTCACACCTGGGAGCTGCCTAGTACAACCACATGCGTCTACTACAGCCCAATGAGCAGCAGTCAGAGGTGAATCGCCTCACCTTAGAGGTAGTTATTGATGGAGGAGGGGCATTATTCTTCCACTTCTCCCCCTTACGTTTTCTCAGGATTTGTAAAAACCCTACAGTCCAGTCTGTGACTCTGTCCAGGTTAAACCATTAACAAAAATTGCTGCTAGTAATTTTGATTGAAAGTATCCAGGAACCAGTTTAGGCAAGTGTAGTATATGGTTTAAACAGTGAACATAAAACATAATAGCTCACATCACAGTATTTAATGCAAGCAGTTCAAACAGTCTTTTTGTTATTCTCTGTGTAATACATTTGGCTTCCAGTAGAGATTCCATCACTGTTAAAGTAATTACATACACTCTATGTATATTTGGAAAGCTTAATTATTCTATATATGAGATGGTGCACCAAACTATCTCTATCTATGCTGGAAAAAAAGAGTTATAGTTTGTTGGTTTGTAAATGCCATACTTGATATGTCACATTATAAGTATATGAATGTGCCGCTAAATGTGAATCGACTTCCTACAAAACCTCCAGAAATTGCTTTCATGCTGCCTCACGTTAACCTGTAAAATAAGTAGCCATTTAACAGTGCTTTTCTTGGGTGAATTTTAGTTTAAATAAGATTTATTTCTCATTATAGTTTTCATTTTTCAGCAATATTTCTTAAATTACTTATAACTCATATAGTTATATCAGTATGTACCTTAACCAAATGGATATTTCTTTGCTTGCAGTTGAAAATCAAGATATATAAGGAAATTATGTTTAGCATATGACAGTAATACCGGAATCTATTATTGTTCAATTTGAATTTGTTTCAAATTTGTTCTACTTGTTAAGCAGTTTTGTTTTTGTTTTTTTTAAATGAATTTTGTTTGTGAGAAGGTTTATTACATAAACTATTATCTCTGAAAGGTTACTCTCATCTTGCCAAGTAAAATCTGTTGTTTTTTTGTGCATGTGCACTTTCAAAGATCCAGCACTCCTAACCAACCCCAGAAGTCAAGCATGCGTGACCTCTTCTCTCAGCAGTGTGTACGTGCATCCCACTGAAAGGCTTGACTTCACCATTTCCTTTTTAGCAGCAGCAGTCGGGCACTAAAGCCTAAAACGTACAGCGCATACACACACACAGTTCACCACGCATACACTCGCACACAAAAACATCTACCTCACCTCTCCACCTCCAGACTCTGTGTGCCTTTGTGTGTGTGCGTGCATGTGTGTAGCTAGTGTGTGAGCAGGTAGAACCATCTGTGGTGTAGATCACAGCCAGATGTCCCGGGCTCCGCCACCAGCCAGATCGTCTTACATAAATACTTTACCATGTGAGGGAATCATTTAGCCATATTAATTGACAGTAAACTTGCCCTGGAACGAAAGCCCCAGACTCCTGCAGACACACACACACACACACACACACACAACCACACAGCATCACAGGTGGGTTCCTTCTCTCACAGGAGCAGCGAGCGGGTAACCGGTGGTAACCGGACTCTGATCAAAAGGAAGATTGACATAAATAAAGAGCCTGCAGGAATGCATTGTGCAAACAAAATATGAGCTGGGCCCCAAAACATTCCCTGGAGGGGAGGGCTGAGGAGGAGGAAGGGGAGGTGAAGGAATGAGAGAAGAGGGGGGGGGCAGTTGAGAAGTTTTTTTTTTTTTTTTTTTTTTATTCCCTCTTGCACTCAACTCTCCTGTCTTTCACTTCCAGACATGTGTCCCAGTATTCAAAGACCAACTAAAAACAAGTGCGGGCTAGGTGAAAGTGGAAAAAAAAAATGGAAAAAGTACAGAGCATGGTGGATACATCTTTTGGCAGCAGCAGGCCCATCAAATTTAAACTGGAGAGATTTAAATCCATGTACTTCAGGGCATAGCGGACTGAATTTCGCCCTTCTAGTGACAGTCTAATGTCCTGCCACCTATTGTTGTCACTTCTAAACAGGACCAAACCTTCTTTTGCGGGGGAGTGATATTTAATCCCTGCTCACTGAACCTTTGATATGGTAGCCTTCACCCATGGGCCTCTGAGGTTTGTGTACACACAGACACAGAATGGCGCACACACACACACACATATATATATGCACACACAACAAAAACCTGTCTGGGGAACTTCCATGTAGCTTCTGGTGTCTGTTTGTCTCCATGTAAGGCTTTAAATCTACAGGGAAAAACAAAGTGGCATAGCCCACATAGATGTACACACACAGTGCTGTACACATGGCCGTAACACTACCATAAGAGGAGTTTACCGCTGGCACTGCAGGGTCACTTCAACCAGCACTGGGACATTTTTAAGTTTTCTTTCCAAAACAGAACAAGAGACTATATCACTGAAAATGAGGGCTGCTAAAATCGGCCACCTCCACACACAAACAGAAACACACACAGGGAGAGAGACATTACTGTATGTTTTAAACAAAACCTTGTAGAAGTGTTCTCTCCTGGGCTTGTGTTACAAGATAATGAGTATTAAAATAAAACTTTTCGGTTTACAATTCTCCGAGCACTTGTGTTTAAGTGTATGTGTGTGTGTCTCAGTTTTTCTGCATGTGTTTGTTTCCATATTACAAAGCATCCAGGACCAGTTGGTGAGGAGACAAGAGACATAATAGAAGGAGGGAATGGATAAAAGGCAAAACAACAATAGAAAGATCACAACATCTCCCCTGACAGTAGGTTGCAACCTCAGCTCTGTGGGGAAAACACACACTAACACGCTCCTTTTCAACTGCGCCGCAGAGACCACTGCGCTCTCAGTAGGGACTGAAAAGGACGCATCCGATGCCTGTTCACCCTGAAATGTAACAGTATGTTTGTGTTTGGGGGATTTGAGTGTGTGTGTGTGTGTGCCCCACAGCAAGGTATTCCACCCCTCCAGGTAAGGGTGACACACCCCTCAGGTGGGATGAAGGTGTTGAGGGGCAGGGGAGACAGCAGATCCCGCTGGCAATGCTCTGGGAGGAACCACGGGGTGCCACTTCACCCACGGAAATCAAGGAGGCAGAGGACAGGTGACAGAGTCAGGCAAGGAAAGAGAGAGAAAAAAAAAACAGAGGAGGAACACTTGAAATAAAATGTAAGCAAGAAAAGAAGGAGGTGGAACCAGGGACCTCCTCTCCTCTCCTCCTTTTCTTCACCCCTTCAGTCCACACAGGCCGCTTATGGAAGAAAAACAACTTTGATGGAGAAAGAGAAAGCAAAAGGCAGAAAAGAGCTGCATGAAAGGAAAGAAAAACAGGGAAAGGTAAATCTAATTACAGAGGCCAGATATGGCAGAAACGTTAGTTAACACTGAGACAATAAACACCACTCCCATGCAACCACACTGTGTCAGTGTGTGTGTGTGTGTGTGTTTTCATGTGAGTGATAGGGACCAGAGGAGGGCAACAGAGAAAGACGAGCCTACGTTTGTTTGTACATGGCTGTTTCTCAGGCCCTTGACACTGGCATTCCATACACATACACACATACACACACACACACACACATGCACACGTGTTGACATTTCATAACCAGTGGAGGTCAGATCACAGCACACACCCTGTGGCTAACTTTAAGTCCCTGCTGCTGCACACAGGCCCCAAACAGACACACAAATATATCAATAGAGCGCACACATTCACAGAAGCAACGCACAAACACTCCTTTCTTGAATGACTTTTACCAGAGGCGTTTGTAGCTCATGGTGACAGTGAGAAATCTCTGAGATGGCTCCTGCCAACATGCCGGCCTTGACATGCAGTAAAGAGCATCAGTTGAGAAGGTTTGAAGGGTTTTAATTGATGCTACACCGTGTAGAGTGGAATTACAGAGCTTAAATAAGAAAAGGAGTTAATGCTGTCTTCACATATTAATTAACACTGCTTTGAAACGTGACATTTCCCGTCCATGCCCACTATGCCTGCACAATGCCGTATGTCATCTCTTTCTCTTCTACTCAAACTCATTCCTTCACTGAATGCTTGGATGTGTTCACAGCAGGTCTAACTCAGTAACACCTGCCTGCTTTGTCCATGTGTGAATGCATGTCTATGTGTGTGTGTGTGTGTGTGTGTGTGTGTGTCAGATATTGGGATCCCCAGTCAAACCTAAACACTTGTAAGAGGAGCTTTTTATACAGCCAGACACTCAAAACAAACTTCTGCCTCAGCCACTATCTGTCTATGTAGACGAGTGAGACATTTTAAAAAGGTGCTTTTACCACACATCAGGAACTGAATGCCTTACGGACCTGGTGAACCAGTCTGTGTGTGCACGTGCACACACACACACACACACACACACACACACACACACACACACACACAGTCCACCCACCCCTGGTACCCCATCCAGGAGGTCAGAAAAAGGAGGGGGATGTGGGTAACATGCCGTTGTATTAGTGCACTTTTAGCATGGATGAAGAATGGCCATAAAAGGTAAAACCATCCTTCTCGGACCTGCTTACTGTAAACAAGCAGAGAGGAAAGTGGAGCGGGTGAGAGATGCCGTCTGGAGAGGTGCAGAAAATGAAAAAAGCAGTGAAGAGAGGAGGAGAGGGAGGGCGAGGAGCAGCAGAGGACTGGCGAGGCCACACTTTTGTATTTTGTTGGTGTCGATATTGTTTAAGTAGTTACTAAAGCCAAATTTCCATAATACACAAGTTTTTGTAAGAAATGTTTCACAACCAATCAATTCACAATTCACTTTTCCATTGAACACATTTGCCATTTCCCACCATATACTGTATATTTATTCAGCCTTTAAGCAGCAAAATGTGGCAATGGGAAGGAAGGATCCTTCCCATTTCAGCCATTATGTACAACATAAGAATTAAATTTAAAAAAAGAAAGAAAAAGAGAAACCAAAATTGTAGCAAACATCCATATCAACATATAAAGTAGTATAAAGTAGCCCCATTCTATTGCTATTTAAACATGATCCAGGTTTTCATGGACAAGATCCCTATATATTACATAATGAGTAAGTGGTTTCCAGTTTTTTCTATCTTGGCTTCCATGTTAGGCTTATCTGTAATTTTTCCAGGTAAAGGTAATAAGAGCCTTTACCTGTAACACACACACATATCAATAAACTTATTGATACACTCCTTGGCACATTAAGTTCCTGGGAAAGATTCACAAATAAAAGTTCAAAGATCAAGTAGAATGTGATGGTGAATGTGTGTGGCACTGAAGTTATGCATGGTCGCAGAGTAAACATTTAACTAGTTTAGTCCCAGTTTTCAGTTAGTGTTATCAATCTGTTTTTCGTCATTTTATTGTACGATTTTTTTGTCATCCACTCCACAAGGATTTTAATATTGCAAATGAATATATTAAGTTTTCATTATTGTGTCCTGCAATAGGACACAGGCTTATGAGACTCCACGAACTCTCAGACCTTCTTCATCCATCTTGCCTTCTTCTCCAGGCTTTTGAGACAAAGTTAGCAAACTCCAAATCACACAAAATTAAACAATCATTCCAAGCCGTTTCATGAATAAAACTGACATTCTTAAATCATCACAGTTTTGTATAGTACAAAAGAAACTGGGACTCGCTTTCTACTTCTCCCACATCAAACAGCTCTCACTATCTGGGTTGTATCTGTCATACTTTTTGAATCCACAAATCTCAATGGATACAGGAGGAATACCACTTCTTAACTGTGCAATCAAAGATCCTTGACTCACACATTTTATCTCACCAGATAAGCATAATGTAGTATATTTACATCTGCCTGGTGCCCATCACATCCATAACTATGAGACACAGACAAAGTCATTTTATATAATATTTTGTGTACATTTTCTCCAACAGCTAACTGATAAAACTAAAATTTCTCATCTTTAAATTCTAGAAGTCCAACAAATTCTCAGTTGATGACAGCGTTATTTGTCTTCCCTCTCTAACTGGGAACAAATGTATGCACCAAACACCCTCTCTTCCAGACATTCCTTTAAGATAACTCTTGTCTCTGTAAGTAGTGTGCGCGTGTCTGGATTTGAGTGTTGATTAAATTTGTCGGGCGTGTAAGGCGTTAGCTGCAGCTTCAGGTTACTACAACAACACCTTCTAGTTACTGACTGGAATACTTGGCAAAAAAAGCAAAAAAAGCAAAAAAAGCAAAACCCCAAAAACCTGGGGAACAAAAGTTAAAGATGCGTCCATATTTAATTTTTTCTTTCTTTTTGTCTCACTCAGTCTCAGTCAGAAATAAACCCCCTGTGTCTCTCACACGCAAACCAAATTACAGATTATTTAGGATGTAAAAAGTGCCTCTACTAGAGTTAGATTAACAATCACCTTAACAAACACCTTACAGCACTTTTCTTATTGTTTTCCAAAAACCTAAAATTAGAGTGCTGTGTTAATCAATCTATTAACGTCTGTATAGGGTTTGTCCTCAGAGTACGTTTTAATTATGCTGAGAGTGAGAGAGGCAGACAGGTTGACTCAGGGAGAGGTGGGGCTGTGGGGTTTTTAATGTGTCTCTTTGTGAACCCAAGTCGTCTTCTCCTAATTCACTTCCCAGATACAATTCCACCAATTTCCCCTCTTTCAAGGCAATATATACAAATGAATAGATAGAAAGATAAATAAATAACTCATACTTCTAATAGTGAAATTGCATTGACCAGAAGCATTAAATTTAGAGGAGTAATTGCTTTTAGGGTTTTTTTTTTTTTTCTTTCTTAGTTTTTCACAGTTGAAAAAGCTCCTGGACAAGAAATCTGTATATTCACACACACACACACACACACACACACACACACACACACACACACACACACACACACACACACACACA
>JBBMJY010000018.1:11342744-11380539 GCA_037833715.1 Toxotes lorentzi
TTCCGATCTTGCTAGCTAGAGCACAGCACGCAAAGAGAGAAAATTGCGTTCTTTCCGCTCGGTGTGTGTGTGTGTGTGTGTGTGTGTGTGTGTGTGTGTGTGTGTGTGTGTGTGTGTGTGTGTGTGCGTGCATGTGAGAATGAGTGAGTCTGAGTATGCACACGCGTGTGCATAGGTTGAGGAATGCCCTTCCCAGTTAGGGAGCAGGGGCCCAGGCTGGGGGCTTTAGAGTGGGGCCCTGTGTGTGTGTGTGTGTGTGTGTGTGTGTGTGTGTGTGTGTGTGTGTGTGTGTGTGTGTGTGTGTTTGTGAGTGAGCCAGTGGGAGCTTAGCAAGGGGCCCTGTGTTTTGTTCTGTTCCACATCAATGGGACGTCAAGCCGGGTTTGGGCCTGACAGCACCCGGATTAAAGGTTTTCTACCAGACTCTCTCTACCCCTCCCCCGACACACACACACACTCACAAACACACAAATACACACACAATGGGTTGAAAGAACACAGTCTTAACTCTTGGAGTACTAAATTGTAATTTGCAGGTGGCTACAGGCAGTGGGACAGACCCTCCCAATAATGAGGAAAGGGGTTAAGGAAAGTGTGCTCTTGCTTGTGTGTGTGTGTGTGTGTTTGCACGTATACATGCATATGAATATGTGTGTGTGCACCACAACAATGGGCACGACTAAATCTCACAAGACATTGCTACACTAGTAAAAAAACACAGCAACATTTTGTTTAAACTGCTGTTAATAATCTCCCAGCTGACTCTCCCCCTGCTCCACAAGCTTCATACATAATTTGGTTTAGGATGCAAAAAGAATATGCCTGTAGTTGAATAACTCTCATTAATATAACAAAGACTAGGGAATTGAATCCAATAAACAGCACTGGAAAGAGAAATAAGCAGCTGCATGTGTGCAAGTATGTTCAAGCATTTCTGTTAACACTGGTGCTGATGTTGGGTGGGATGACAGGCGAGGCCTTCTCACAGAGCTTCAAATCAGTTAAAAACATGGGGGGGCACAGAAAGACCAGGCTAACACAAGGCCAAATTACAAAGCCATCACCATGAAAAGAAAAGCAAAGAAAGGCCAGACACTTTAAACTCTGTGTGTGTGTGTGTCTGTGTGTCTGTGCACATGCACATGTGTGTATCTGGTTAGTCACAGGTGTCAGTGATGTGATGTTGCACCAGCTGATGCTTATTCATTTTACATATACTGGTGAAATGGTTCTCAGAGTGGGGTGGGGAGTTGTGAGGTGGTGGAGTGAATGTGATTGAATGTGATGACTTGAATGAATATAATTTAAGGACAGAAAATAAACAAACAACAACAACTTGGATCCTCTTCATTAGTTCACTTGTCATCGTTAATGATTTATAACAATTGTGGGGTGGGGTGGGGGCTTTTTTTAGGCTTCTGAAGGGGGGGGGCATGTCAGTAAAAGTTTGTGATACTGTACTAATTCAAAGACACGATCAGTGAATCACATACACCTAATACACACATTCTCGCTTATCAAAGCATCTTTAAAAATCATCGTACAGGCAAACATGCAAATACACACACATCGTTTTACAAGTTCTGTCTCTTCAATGTCAACCAAGGTCGCAGGATAAACAAAGGTGACGATGCTTCAGCGCTGGCTATTCAGAGCTGTGATCGTGAAGTATGCTACACCTCCACTCAAACATGGTTAGTAATATCCATTCTATGAAATCTCCATTGGTTTGTGTCTGATAATTAGACGCAACACGCTGGCGCTGACCTGAAAGACAGGTTCATGGTCTAGTCTAAAGGTTTTTTTCTAGCTGTCTAATTTTCATCCTGCTAAGGTAAATAAAATAAAACAGCTCATTCAGACTGATTTTTTTCACAGTGACCAGAAAAATTAAGGTTAAACCAAAAGCTAAAACGCAGCATGCTGTGGAATCTCTCCCTTTCTCTTTCATAATTGTCTGGGTTCATCTCCTGACAGAGATACTTCATGCCGGTTCTTTGTACACGGGACAATATAAAAACGAAGGCACTTTCTGCTTTGACACAGAGTCGGTGCCTGTGTTCGCTTCAGACAAAGATGGCATTTGGAGCAACTTCGTAAGCTCTGCTAGGGGCAGTGAGATGAGGGGAAAGGAGAATAGGGGGGAAACAGACAAGCCTATCAGCACTCAGGCTGGGAAGCTCCAGCTTTCTGCTTCTTTTTCCCGGGTGGCTTCGCAGATCTGGCGGTTCGTGCCTTTACCGGACATTCAGCTGACAGTAAACACGTTTGATGCTGACTGCTGTTGGGCTGTAAAGTTCTCACTAAACCCCCATGGTCTGGGTGTTGGGGAACACTTCCATGCCGACCGCCTCGGATCCCCCATGACTTAATTAGTGCTCTCTGATTCTCCGCATTAGTTTACTGTATAGGAACAACTTTTATCCTTAACTGTAATCAGCTTGCCCAGAAGACTAGAACACAATAAGACGCCTGTTTGAAGTTTTCTTTGTGTTATCTCGAGCACTTCAACAAAAGCCCAGTGCAGCCTGTCTCAGAGTATAATGCTGGGCCAGTGGGCAGCCCAGTTGTTGAAAACCTGCAGTGTTGCGTGTGGAACCTGCAGTTCTGTTTCCCCCAGACAAAGCGTGGAAAAGCAATTGTTTTTATTATCCCTTAATTATAAAGCCAATGTTCTCAAGCTTGTGGGCTCGTTATTTCCAAAAGGATTTGTTGTTTTTCCGTGGTTAAGTGATCGTATTACATTTAAAATTGATTTAGTTTAAATTATTTAAGAATTCAAGCAGCCAGGCCTACCAGTCTCCAGAAAGTTTCCTCTCCTGATTAAAGGGATTATTCCTAAACTGAATAAATTCAACCATTTTAAAAACCATTTGCCCTCCTCACCCAACGAAAAGAAGATTTTTTTTTTGTGATGAATTCTGAAGGTGTCATTAATATGCATAATCAGGCAAAGCTGGACATTAGCCTAGCCTTTTAGGTCTATTATCAGGAGATGACCATGACAGACTGCAGAGCTTTTATGAACCTCCTTATATTTCTTATAAAATGTTCTGTTCCCTCTGATGATCAAGGTGACCGCTCATTTGATGGCAATCCTCTTCATCTGTCCTGGCAAGTGTAAGAACGACATCCTGGAGTATTTCATTTCAAAATTATTTATTCCATGTAAAAAAGTAAAGTAGTTCAGACTTTTAAATGGAACAGAAAGTTGTTCATTGTTGTCATTTAAAAAAAAAATGTATAGACCACACAACCTCTTTTGGTGAGGATCCAGACTTTTAATTTTAGTCACTATTAAGAAAGAAATGTGTCCTCTAGGTTTTTTTTTTTTTTTTTTTTTTTTTTGTCATGCCAGAAATAACGTAGCAGTAATAGTGACACAGCAAATATAAATATACATTTTTCAGAGTTAAGTAGTGGTCTTCATTCCAAGATGTTTCTTTGACGCTGAGGTGTTGAACACCTCAGCTGGTAGCTTCCATAAACGGTGCAACTGCTCCATCTAGTGTCAAGAAGACAAAGTCCTTACGGCTGTGCAGAGCTGCTGAACTCTCAAACAATTTTAAGAAAACACAATTAGCAGCATTTTTCAAGGGAAACCGGCCGTTTTCATTGTGCAGTGCTTATAAATAATCACTTATTAATTTGTTTGGAGACAAGAGCACTTCCGAATTTTGCTTAATGAGCCTTAAAAGTACAATCCGTGACAACAAGTAAGCAAAGAATTAATTGGTCTTTTACTACAAGGACTACCAACACACAGCAACTAAACTACATCTGGGTTATTAATGTTTGCTGTTAATAACATTGGTTTGTTTCAGTATGTAATTTTGCCAAATTATAGCAAAAAAAAAACATGACAAATAAAAACATGTTCTGTTTTTTTAAATAAACATGTAATTTATATGGTCCAAAGATCAGGCCTTTAATTTGGCAGCTGAGGCAGTAATCTGGTAAATATTTCAATATTTGTGTTCTGCTGGGCTCACTGGAGTCAGAGGTGAATGTTTCCTTGATACGAGAACATTGATATTTAATAAAGGCTATTAGTATTTCATTTTGACTTTCATAAAGTTGGCTTTCAGTATTCTGAAGATATTTTTTGTTGTGACCTGAGGGATGTTGAGGCCTGAGAAATGAGCACTCTGCTCCTAATTGAACAAAATCACTAGCAGCAAGCATCATAACCACTAAATCACAAGCTAATTTCACTGTTTTATTTTCCCAGTGACAACGAGTGACAGCTACATTTTTTATCTAAAATCTGTACCTCCTGTAGAATGAACTGCCCCAACTTTGTTATACGATATATTTTCTTATGTTTATGTTTCTTTAGTATCTTTATATATTTCTTAATTCTCTTACTCCCCCTCCTCATTTATTTCTATATTCATTCAATCCTTGCTCTAGAGTTTACCACTATATTTATTGGCTGTAGTCTTGTTATTATTTTGCATACTTATGTTTGTCTGAGTGTCACCTATGTTTTGCTGTATTTTACTTGTTCTTATTTTTATACTTATTAACTTGTAAATTCCTTTGATACCGTCTTCAACACAGGACCAAGATGTTTTGACTTTTGTAACCATGACAACCTGAGTTTCCACCATAATCACTGCGCCCTGAATTATAGGAAAATCAAGGGCCGACATGATTTGATTCCTGTTATTTAATCCCAATTGTATCAGAACATCATCTCTTTTTTTGGCAGTACAGACAGTAACAGGAACAAAAAGCTGCACCTGTGGTGTCTAAAACCAGCTGTGTTTCCTCCCACAGTTAATCTCTGAGGAGGATCACACATTCATGCAAATACAATCAACCACAGTCAACAAAACCAGAATAACAGTTAACAACACAAGAACAGCTGTAGTGTGAAGGGAGCGCAGTCTATTTTCAGTATGTAAACATTTTTGGAAAATAACAAATTCACTTACAACCGACTTTATTTATGTCTAAAATACATTTGCTACTTTACAGTAGGATCATTTACCGTCTGTAATGCCACACAGATTTTATGTTTTTGTAACTGATGATTAGGCAGAAAAAAGGAGAACCTGAAACTTCAGTAAAGCGGATCTTCAGTGGTGGGTTGTCTCTGTGTGTCATTGCACCTTTCATCCAACAGAGAGCGCCAGAGGGCACTACTGAGCATGAACTGTGTAATGTAGCCCAACTGAACACTGTACGTCTGATTTATTATCAACTAATAATGAGATTACAAACACATATAAGATTTTACTTAAATCTACTTAGACCTCTTCTTGTGTGGCCATTCTCGCACTTTTCTTGCTCATTCATTGAATCATGGTTAGTTTTGTTTCATCTCTTAGAGCAGGACAAATCACACCTTTATCTTTGTTTTGAGTACAATGTGACTCCAGCAAAGCTCCATCCATCTTCAGTCTGAGGAGAGGTCTGACCAGCCAGGGCTGAAAACACCGGTGGGTGATGTTAAAAACCTGTAAGAATATCTTCAAAGTGTTTATATGATCATTCTCCAAAGTTTACTTTTATCAAAGAAATCTTTGATAAACTAATATAAGAAGTTCTTAAAACTTCTCATATTAGTGACTTTGTTTTAATTTGGTTAAAATAGATACATTTGGCACAGTTTTGGTCATGTATATAACCCAGCAACCCAAAGAAGCAGAGAAATGGGGTTTTTTTTTTCAATATGGAAAAATTCTGAATTATGTTTATTTAATGACATCTCATCATCAGATTTTTTTGACCTGTCATAGCCACAAAAACACAGATGTAATGAACAACGTTAATTAAATTCCAAACTGTCTCTCTACCATGAATACAAGGACGTTTAAACAGAACAGATTGTCATTAATGTTATTAGTTACACCTGTGCTTCTTGATGAGTCACAATGCTGCCATAAAAAATGTCTGTTGCTTAATAAGACAAAGTGTCTGTGAGTATGCTGTCATTAAAAAAAAAAAGAAAAGTGATTCTGAGTAGGGCCATGTGTTAATGTCGCGAATCAGTAAGTTGAAGTTTCAATCAGCATTTCCTAAACTGTGTGTGTGTGTGTCTGTGTGTGTGCACTCACCTGGCAGCTGTTCATGTTAAACAGTTGTGCATCTGCCCACTGAGCTGCTATATGTTCCACACACCTGTTCATTAGCTCCATACCTGTCTGTCTGGTTTCCTTCTTAGCTCAGAGCTGATCTGTGTGACTCAGCCGCCTGATATTAGCTGGCAAATCCCAGAAACCACAAGCAGGCAAATAATTTCAGTCTTAAAAAGCAGAACAGATAATCGAAACAAATACAAAGGAGATTACATCACTTCAGTTCATACCGTGATAAACCAGTTGTTCCCAGCGATTTTTTTGGTTTATGACCCTTTAAAGGGCTTGAATGAAAAACCAAAGAGTGACGTTCCCCTCCCAGGCTTTCATCCGAGTAGGTTTTAGAAGCATGAGGAAGGAAACAAGTATTTTATAAAAAATAAAAACCTCTTATCAAGATAGATATCAAGTGACACAGTTCAACGAAAGGAAGAAATACAAGAAAAATGATATAACCTGTCAATGGTACTGTTGTGTAATTCAAATCCTGTTATTAATTCTGTCACTGCCTATGACCAGTAACAGACCTGGGCTTCTACAAATGTCAAATGACACTACTCAAACATTCAAAACTTAGTAAATAAAGATTATATAAAAATATTGGTTATCAACTCTGAAGACCACTGACTCATACAATATGAAAACCATACAACAATTTCAATGGTCATGTTACATCCATACTGAACTTCAGCTTTCCACATTCAACTCGCTTTGATTTAAGTTTTGTGCATGTTAAAGCTAAGCTGTTGTATCCCGTTAAAACATTACATTATTTGTCCTCAACTTTTGTTGACCTCTGCGTAGCTACTAGATCATGTTTCTCTGTGTTGTTTATTTGTGTAACGCACAGGTGTGACAGGATGTTATCCACTAGACTTGTTTTGGCGTGTTGCTCTTTAAGATGAGTCTCTGCCTTATTAGCCAGATTGATGGTCACTGAAGCAGAAAGGCAGCATATTCAATTTAATCTATCCTTTTTTCTTTTCTTTTTTTTTTTTTTTGTCTAGAGGAGGCAGCCTAGCAACACTCTGCCTCACATCCATTCAGTGGCTTACACACATACCTGGAAGCTGTCTAGAACAACCAGTCTCCTTCTGTGGACCGCTGACTTGAGGGCACGTTGACAGTTAGTTGAGAAAGTGTTTCCCTTCTTGGCTACAAAATGTCTCAAGAGTATAGTTCCTGATTATTGGACTAACCCATGTTGAAAAAGAGTGGGTTGAGAACATCCAAACAACGGTTTTTCCTTGACCTCTGGTTCTCTGCGGCAAAGTCTGTGGGGAACTTATAGAATTGCACAGAAAACAACAGGCTGATAGAGTTTGTGAAATGGTGCAAGATAAAACACACACATGGAGCTGATGTTGTCTTGGCATGATTTGTAATTTGGGCGGATGCTGCCAAAACATGTGAAAACAGAGCAAGCCACAACTATTTGTTTCTGATTTTTCTTGCCATCACTACCTAAATTGCCCTGTGCATGTCCCAACAGCAGTGGAGAATTCTTGAGAAGGAGGTATGCAAAAGCAAATGACTAAACTTCAGTCAGATCATTCCAAAAATGGACCACTTTTCATTTTCTTGCTCTACGTGTGAAGGTATAACACCACACACTCTTCTGAAAAGAACACAATGCATAGGACCACAGATCAGGTACCACTTCCACAATAACAGGATGCCTTTTTGAATGACAGACTGCAGGTTAAAGACAAACAGCTTTTTTCCCCCCAAATCTGATCACGTACAAGACATTTTCTTTTTGTTTCTTTTTGTTATACAAGATACCCCTGAGACAATCCAACACATCGTAGCAGGATGAAAGCTTACACTCAGAGACATAAACAAATAACCAAGAACATTTGTGCTGGGTCTGGAAGTCCACGAATCCCTTTATGACACATCACCGAAAGTGACTGAGATCAACAGAGCTCAGATCCTGTGGAATTTCAAGTTCCAGACTGACAAGCAGCTGCTGGCTATCCAACCAGATATAGTGGTGGTTGATAAGAGTGCAGTCCCAGGAACAGCTAAGATACTGCACAGAACCCTCACACTCCCAGGTGTCTAGCCCTGCAGCAAGATAATGACCCGAAACATCAGAAGAAGAAGAACTGAATGATCGCTTCATATGATGGGAGATTGGCACAATCTCCAGATATAAAACCCGTGGAGCTGGTATGGGATGAACTGGACACAAGGTGATAGCAAAGCAACCTGCAAGTGCAACACATTTGTGGGAACTTTTGCAACATTATTTAGATCAAATTTAGTTTAAGACGTTTCCCTGATTCCTTGTTTTGAAAATCTCTAATTGTTTATTTGTTTGGCGTCAATGTCAGATTTTTGAGTAGTGTAAACATGAAGTTTCAGTACATCCACAGAAATGTGGCCCTTAAGCTCTGAAACTATTCACCTCTAAAATAAAAGACTCACACATGAGATCTTTAATAACATTTTTTCTCAGTTTCAGTTACAGATAACATGCTGATCATGATTAATATACAGATGTTGGGTGGGAGGAACTGGGAGTTTTACACTTTGCTTTAAACCTTTTGATTAATTGCATTTAGCATTCACGTTACCCTTTATGTGCTTTACTCTACTGGTTTATGCAATATTCCAATTCACACATTGTACCCATTACATGTCTGCTCATCCTTGAAGAGGGACAGCAATTTGTGTTGCTCTTGTGGAGTTTCTCCACCCCCCACCCCACCCCACTAGGACTCTGTTTTTCCTTATCTAACACAACAGTCTATGGATGGAGAGTGACGTGTGTTGTGCAAATTGTGAAGCCCCCTGGGACTAACTTGTGATTTGCAGCTATAAATAAAACTGACTTGACAATTTGATAAGTTTCGTCATCAGTCTTGGCAGTCATTTCTGCAGTGAGAATTAGAGAGAACTCAGGGTCATGTGTTAATGGTTTTGGATGTGGAAAACCAAATACAATGTACCGCTTCATAACAGCAATGTTTAGAGCATTTTGCACCCACATTTTTGGCTCATTCACACAACAGGATCTTGCTATGAGGAGTAATAACAAGACACAAATGTAATTTGCGAGAATTTTTCCATGACATTCCATAGTGCAACTTGAGTGTGTGTGTAGGTCATGTAGTGTCAATTTCATCCATAATAACTTTTCTGTGGAGTCCAGGATAAACAGCAAGAAAAAAAGACAACTAAAACTACTGGACATTTAAGATATTTTGAAAAAAAAAAAAAAGTTTATTAATTTAACAAGCATACAAAACAACAGATCATTTTTTTTCAAACTACCAATGCAGTTTCAGTGCAATTCCAAAATATACATTTTCAGCAGGGCATGTTAATCAAAATTATTCACATCAGAAGCAGCCATTTAAATAATTCTTTTGATTATCATTTTGACAATTGTCCTAGCCAGAGGAAGCTCGCAAGTGATACCCCCTTGAGGTAAAACTGTACACATCCAATCTTTTAATGTACAAAACAAAGCACTACGTCACAAATGAAATATTAAATACGTGAACAAAAACATAAGTACTATAGCACAACACAAACCATTGTATCTGTAAACAAAGTCTGTAAACAAAAAGGAAGTATGTGGTTTTAGATATTTGGTTTGTGGATTTAATAAATACCTAACTGATGCACTGTATCCTATCAGTTTATCATATAAGACCGTATTTGGTGTGCAAGTGTAGCAGACTGTCAGTTATAACTTTAAAGGTGAAGGACGTGAAATTCTGGACAAAGTTTTCCTCCTGTGTGTGTGTTTTTCCACAACTAAAGGCTATAGCATAGATAAACACAGAGGCCAATTACAGATTAAAAAAAAAAAAAAACGACAGCCAACTTCCTTAATCCATTTGCTTCATGAAAGAAGCGACATTCTACGTTTGCATCCTCAACAATGCCGACAATACAGGCAAACGCATTCACTTAGAGAAAGACTGTTACTTTAAGACAGGATCATAGTATCAGCAGGGCACAGCAGTGAAACAATAACAATAGCTTGAGGATGGCACAGCCAAAAAAAAAAAAGGACTGATTTGAGTTACGGCCCTTGAGACTGGAGGATGCTGAAGCTTGGCTTGGTTGTCTGGCACAACAGGCTGACGAGAAGGCCCGGTCATTTAGCGATGACCAACTAACATACAGCACCAACCTCGAGTCCACAGCTGAACAAAGGTTCTTTGTCAGTAATCACAGCATCAGTAAGGCCAATGGAATAACAAGGGTTGAGAGTTTTATGGCCAGCTGCACTGACTTAAGCCTAACTTCACCTCAAATGACTTAAGAATGTGAAATACTATTTTATAAACTGGCCAAAAATCTCATAACTATCTTATTTTGCATGGTAGCCGGTCTGTAAGTTTAATGTTGATATGTTCCATGATTCTTTGGAGTTGACCTTTTCTTCGCTTCCGGTGCTACAATTCTGCTGCTACATAAAACTGAACAGTGGTGTAACGGAAACAGAGCATGGACATTGAAATCCATTTAGAACTGTTCCCATAATTTTGCTTAATAATCCACATTGAAAAACTGTGGAGTGGCACAAAAGTACACCGTTGTTATTTTCCATTTAAGCTTTCTTATATCATCGATGCAGTATCTTTTTCCTCTTGACAAAAGTAGGACTTTAAATTCGGCTGCTCCAGGCCTTTGTGGAAGCACACACTATGCATAAATTAGCATGTTAGTATCGGTCACTACTGCAGTCAGATTCGTCTGGGTGTTAAACATGTACTGCTGCTATCAGGTGTATAACGAACACTATATTAGCATATCAAAACATATCTTTTATATTATGTTAGATTGTACGGTAACCTAAATCCAGTATGCCCTTAAAAAGCAAGGAAGGATATATATCATTCAATAATTGTGCTATTTCTCCAATACACAGGATGCAAAAAGCACTCAAACTTTCAGTCAGCACCCAGCCACACAGAGAGAGTAGAAGCCTTTAAGACATGAATGTTAATGGGCGTTTTTGCTTATCACAGTATATTCAATGTACAGATTACTGTAGAACTGCCATTAAAATGAAGGTAAGCCAATTGTATTCATCTTATCAGAAAACTGAACTTAACGTAAACAGCGCAAAAAAAAAAGCACAGCATTCACTGGTAAGTTCCACTGACTTATCATATCACGCTCCCAACTTCTCATGAGGCCGATAAAAACCATGAGCTCAGTGGAGACTCTAATAAAAAGTAGAACGCACTAGATTAAGGAGTCTAGTTTGTCTGTTATTTTCAGTCTACTTCAGCCACATGCTTTATAATAGCCCACGCAAATATACAAAAAGGAGAAGAAAAAAAAAGAGAGAAAAGAATTTGTGTGACTGTGCAAGTGTGTGTCTGTGCTTTTAACAGTGGAAAGTGGTGAGGAAAGGCATGATCACACAGTAAAGGGTAATTCACCACCGAATGACATGGGGCCAAAAACTTCTTACTTACAACTTAAAACCTTGGAGAATGGTGTATTTGTGCCCACACCTTAGTCAGGGATGTCAAAGCAGGTGTCTTCCATCAGCTGTCAAAGGCAAAACACCTGCTCCGGCATCACTGTTTGTGGTGTGGATAGAAATGTACCATGGTTTAACATTTCAACCCATGCAGAGCAGTAGAGCAGCACTTTTCTGCCCTATGCAGAATTCAGTGTTCAATTACCCTTTAAGGATTCTCTTTTCTCTCTCATCTCAGCATGGTTTATACACACTTGTAGCTCCGCCTCTCAAATGCTGGCCCTCTGGTTCTCTCACATCGTCCGTTTCCCTCTCTACCTAATGCACTCCTCCTCTGATGGGGTTTCTGATTCTTCATTCTCGCTATCATCCAACTCGGGAAGATCTCCCCACAGGAGCAGATTGAGACCTGCAGACACATTGGAGAGTGACAAAGCCTTATAAACACACAAATAAGAGACGGAAATTCCAGTTCTATCAAAGGGGAGCTTATACTCACCTGTCGAATCCAGCCTGTTGAGAGTAGATACGGCATCACTGTTGAACATCCAGAAATGGCCGTTGTTACAGGAAAGCAGGCAGGGTTTACAGGGGGCCACAACGTGATAGCCCACAACATTTCCACTGGGAGAGGGAGGGAGAGAGAATAAAGACGAAACATGTGTCAGCACTTTACTGCGGGCACTTCTGAAAAGTGCCAACTCCACTAGTGGGCGTCTATTATCTAACATGTTTGTTTTTGCCCTGTGTACAACAACAAAGGCCTGGGAATACAAAAGGGGCTCCATAAAGCCTCACTGAAACCCAAATAAATGCCAGGTGACAGAATTTCTTTCATATTTTCGGACTACTGGCCAAACAAAAAAGGACATATGAAGATTTCACCTTGTGATGTGCATTTTTCACTACTTCCTGGTGTTCAATAAACCAACAAATGAATCAAGATGATAATCATCATCATGGATCAACAGTGACAATAAGTGTTAATTGCAGTACTACAGGTGTATTCTATGAAGAAAAACAGCTACATGCGTAAGACCTGCTTGTTTGCTGTGCTAACTGTTGGGCTCTCACATCAGCAGATGGTCTTCCTAAAGAAAACCCCCACAGGCTACAGAAGAGCTTTACGTACCACTTGAGACATGCGATGTCTCTCAGTTTGCATTTGCAGCTTTCAGTAGAGTAGCAGCTGGCCACAAAGTCAACAGTTCTGGAGGAGAGTGCGTGTAATGAGAAACAAACATGGCCATGAAAGATTAAAACTCACACTAACTTAACATTTTCATGCAACAAACCCCGCTAAGCACCGTTTGGGAAGCAATGCTGTGTCTCTTTATATGTCAGTTAGCTACTATTTAGTTAAGTACATCTCGCCCTAGCACCAACTGCAGACATAAACAAAGGCTAGCAGCATTGCTAACTAGATTAGCACTTACCTATTGGGAGGTATATCAGTCGAAAAAAGCTCAACTTCGGTGTCTGCAAGAAGCACTGCTTTCATACCTCTCGTGCAGAGCAGACTATCACAAAAGATGCAGTTCACCTGTGTCACACACTTGTTTTTGAAATTAGCGTTGGATGTAGACATTGTTGTCCTGCTAAAATGAACGAACTCTCTCGCTCTTTCTGCCCCCCGACAGCAAAAGAAGCAAAAGCACAAAAACAACACAACAAGAATCGGGCACGGATGTGGCGCACTATCCGTTCAATTCGGTATGATGATAATCGATTTAACGTTAACTTCGCAGGCGTTAACGCTGGGCTCTAACGTCCTTGTGCAAACGTTAGCTCTTCCCTAACGAGAAAACGGAAGGCAGCTAACGTTAGCTTGTTGAACAAACGCTCGGAAAAATATCTGTCTTCGCGAGACGCTCTCTTTATAAAAGAAACTGATTTGCTGTAACTGATAGACAGGGCGAAGAAATGGCCTGTTTTACACGACTGGCTCAGCATCCATTCATATGTAGTTAACAACTAACTGAACAGCTGTCAGCTTTGTTTACAACTTCCTGGTATTTAAGGGCACTTCCTGAAACTATCTTTAAAAGACCCATGACTTGACTTTGATTGGATGCACTCCATAGTAACTGACGCCATTGGCCGCCTTGATTGCAAGCTCTAAATTTGATTGGTTATAAATTGGAGATGATACGCCCACATTCAAAAATCCTGAAAGCAGATTGGTGTCATGCGTGTCATTCAAATTGCATTATACCAATCGTGGTGTGGGAAGTATAGGTCTTGTCCTATAAAATTAGGCGGGGCTCTGGTGGGGGGGGCGGTGCCTTCCAAATATACAATTTAAATGACACTGGTTTGTGGTATAAATTGTAAACGTCAATACAAAGTTCATGCATTTTCAACGTGACAAACGGTGCTAAACGCGAGTGTAGATTCAGAGTTCTTTACTTGCAAGCTAAAGCTAAGCTTAGGGTTATTAATTTGGGGCTACTGCTACATTTCTAGTTACAGCTGGTGATAATTTGCTGTTTTTGTGCGGTAAACACTCGGTTATCCAGTCATCGAAACTGAGCCTGACTTGTGTTAGATGCATTTGCCTCCTGTCCGCAATAATCTTACTGAAAGGCAGCTAAGCTGTAACGTTAGCCTATGAAAATTAAAGCACTTTGGCCACCCTGGAATAAAATATCCCCGAACTGCAACTAGTCTATCATGCTGCTAGAAAGGCTGATCTGTAAAGAAAATAAATAAATAAATAAAAATAAGATCTGTGAAATTTAAGTTTGTAAAGTTTGGTTATAGTTGCGTTGTCATACATTTTAATGAAAGCTAAGATTATGTAACCACCTGGTCAATAAGACACACCTGTAGCGGCGAAACCTTACCATGCAGTTAAGAGCTTCTTTGCAGCAAATATGATTTAAACCCAAATGAATCCCATCCATGTGCGCATCCATGCCTGTCCTGCGCACTGGAGCTGATGACCAGCAGCCAGCCCCTCCATCTCCACTCGTTTCCTCCTCTCTCTCACTTCAGGAGGGGGAAGAAGAGAGCAGTTTAGTTTAGACAGGCGGGCGGGCAGCAGCGAGATCGATACCGGTTCAAAGCAGATTATATATATATACTAAAAAACTTTTGGAAGTGCTAACTGGCAAGCTGTTTGTTTTTAAGGGGGGAATGACTCTCCTTTCACTTAAAGTTGTTTGCACCATAACCGGTTTTGAGGAGGTGGTGAGGCGCGGCAGCGGATGGGAGCATAGAGCAACAGCAGCAACAGCAGCAGCAGCGCCAAACTCACAATGCGCCCGGAGTGAACACAGGCAGGGAGACAATACGGACCCGCGGACACACTGAGGAGCTGCGATCGCTCATCTGGGCCTTTTTTTTCTTTTCAAAACCTCTCCCAGAGTGCCATTTCCCTTCCTCTGTGGCTAATTTTTTTTTTTTTTGCTTGATTGATTGAGACAAAATTGACTTCGCAACGAGGGCAAGTGGTTTGATCTCCCAAACTCAGCCATGACGTCTCCGGCGAAATTCCGAAAGGACAAGGAGATAGTGGCCGAATATGAAACTCAAGTTAAAGGTAAAACTTTTTTTTTTTTTTTTTTTAAAGCTTCTCACTTGTTAAATGATAGGGCAAGCTAATGCAACGTAGCACTGGATCTGCTTCTTTTTTTCTTTACCACACGGTGTGTTTTCCTTGACTTGACTGATCGCGTGGTTTTCCTGTTCCCTCACCTCAGGCGTAAAGCGTACGCCTGCCTCTGTATTTCACCAATCATCTATGAAGGTTAATGGTCACCGCGCGGACGTGGCGGATCGATAACCTATCACTAATTGCAATCTTAAATAGGACATCGCGATCAGCGTGTGATCGCTCGCCTTTAACTCACACAGCACACAGATGGCCAACAAAGACAGGGGGAGAGGAAAAAAAACCCAGAACGCGCAGAAATCAGCGTTGTTGTTCAGATGTGGCCTCTGTATGGTCTGTAAAGAAAAGCTTATGTGAAGGTGGTGGTGGTGTCTCTTGTGTAGAGGGCTGAGGTTTCGACATGGAACAAGGCAGGGCGTTTTCTCCCCCTCTCTGTCTCCTGCTGGTCTGTGCTGCTGGTGTGCATTGCATATATGAGTGTGTGTGTGTGTGTGTTAAACGCAGATTGCAATTACATGATCAATTTCTGCTAAGGCCTGTCCACTGATCACAGTTCATTGGTGTGGCCTCTGCCGGTGATGAAGGACATGAGAGATCAGCAGGGGTGGGAAAGCAGATTGTAGTGGTTAGAAGAGGGGGGGGGGGGGCTTCAGATGTTAACTGTTTACTTGCTGATTGGTGTGTGTGTGTGTGTGTATTTTCCTGTCAAGAGTGACAGTTATCACATCTATAGATGCAGTGGTGTTGTGCTGTAGGCTGGGGAGAAGAGGGGAAGCACAAAGGTGACAGGAAGGGGTGGGGGGGTGTGTGGAGCAGAGAGGACAGGATATTGCCCTCCTCCTGAACAGCATGTTTCCACTGCAGTGCCAGATCACTAGATAAGATGGGCCACTACCTTCTTCATCACTGCAGCCTC
Organism: Toxotes lorentzi; assembly: GCA_037833715.1. Taxonomy (NCBI): domain Eukaryota; kingdom Metazoa; phylum Chordata; class Actinopteri; family Toxotidae; genus Toxotes; species Toxotes lorentzi. The sequence continues at coordinate 11,358,821 of JBBMJY010000018.1, forward strand.
TCATTTCCATTTAGGAACAGGACACCAGTCCTCTCCCCAGCCCCTGTCTCCACACTGTCACCTCCTGTTCTCTCGTAGAGCCGCTGTCTCCTTGTGACTTTGTGTTGATAGAGCAGCAAAGTTGGTGCAAAACAACGCGGTTGTTGCCAGAGTTATCATAAATCACGTATGTTGTCAAACTGGAATTTCTGGCGTTCATATACAGATGGGTGACAGATTGAAGGGGGAAAAAAAACCTACATTAAGTGTTTTAGTGAGGTGTGGAGCCACCAGAAGCTGCCAGGGCTGCTTTAATGTCCCTTGGCATGGATTCAACAAGTCTCTGTAACTCTTCCAGAGGTATAAACACCATTCTTCCAAAAGATAATCAGAGGCGTTTGATTGAGTTGAGATCTGATGACTATGAAAGTCACGTCATATGACTGAGGTCAGTTTCATACCTGAAACCTCTCAGTGATCCCCTCGTACCCAGATTTGTTATGTTTCTCCACTCCATCCAAGTTTTTTTCTTTAATTTATTACTTGTCTTTATATCTATGGAGTAATCTGGACTCCTCACGGATTTGTCCTGTCCTGTCAGTCGACCTAATGGACAGTATAATCCAGGGTAACCCTGACTCAGCTCACTGTCTACCACGTCTTATAAACCGATTCTTCTTGTTTACCTGCCTCTCTGCGGACTCATTTAGCTGTCACCACAGAGTCACGGCAGACTGCTGTTTATGCTTGGCAGCTGGTGTAAGGCTTTCTGTCCGTGCTACATTCTGAGAGCTGTCGGCTTTGTTTGTCAGACCGTGGACTTAATGTTTGTTCCATCGACCTGCTGCATTGATTCCTCCTGTCAGTTACCTCACTGCTCCCTGGTGAACAGCTGCGTTGGACTGTCTCTCCTTTCCTCACACCGTCCGCATGTTTTTCCACATACCACCTTCTCTATCTGGAATGAACAGATGAAAGGGTAAAACCTGTGTGTCCACATAGCTTTTTGAGGCACGTGTACCTTTTTCCCCATCTGCGTAGAGTCGTCTCTGGATGCTGTGTGACATTCCCAGCAGTCTGCCTTCTCTGGGAGCTCACAGACAGTCTGTCATTACCCTGTGCACTGCTGTTACAGAGTCCCTAATGGAGGGTATCGAGCAGCAACACATGGAGGAAGGAAAGCTACACGTCACATCTGTTTCACCTGTATTTGCTAACACGTGTCTGTCTTGTTTCCTAAATATTTAATAGATCTGCTCAGTTGTTTCAGTCCAGCTAACTGAGGAATACCTGCATGTCTCTGGGCGATTCAGGCAGCAAGAGTAGTCTGTGCTGCAGCCATACACAGCAGCATCATGGGCGAAATAAATGTAAATCCTTCCATGGCTTACGTTCACAAAGCTCTGCAGCAGGAGAGGAAATGCACGATACACATTCATGTGTACGCATTCAGACAGATAAGGGCTAGACAACATAACTCAAGCACTTGATGACTGCATTTGTCCTGATTATTTAAAACTCTCCCCTGGTATATTAACTGCTGTAATTATGTGTTTTGTTTGGCAGATGTGCCTCCAGGTTGGCCATTGATGAAACACTTCTGCAACACTATTATACTCTCCTGTAGTACCATGATGCTTCATTGTAAGCACCATTGTACGGCATTCCAAATAGTTATACGTGTATTCCTGTGCAGTTTTAGCGTACCTCCTACGACATTTGCCGATAATAACATGACATCCATGAGAGATTCCTGAGATAATTTAGCCTCTTAGAATGGGACTCTGATGCTTTATGTTTTTAAAATATGAAAACACACATATCAAGTGCCTGACTTTTACCGCTGACAAATGCTAACTCTTGGTATTTAACCTAATATGGCATTTTTCATGATGCATCTGTTTTTTTTTTTCAGCTGTACCTTTGGGAAGAGATAAAACGTTTATGTGAATTGATAGTAGGTATGGGAATGTCATACTGTCACCTTGTCACTTGTTGACAGGGAAGCTGAAGAATATTGCTTTTAATAATGCACACACTAGTGAATACCACCGTCTTTTTCTCAGGCTGTGTTATTTCTCACAGGCAGAGTGCTGATACTCTAATATGAGATTCTGGCTGGTGCAAGGAATGTTCCTACTGCTCAGGAAGAGGGTGTGTGTGTGTGTGTGTGTGTGTGTGTGCGTTTGTGTGTGTGTCTGTGTGAGAGAGAGCAAGAGGGAGAGAGAGTGTGTGTGTGTGTGTGTGTAGAGAAACAGTGACTGAAAGGTGGAAGAGAGAGTAAGAAAGCGAGGGAAACATGGAGTAATAGCAAGAAAGAGAGAGAAAATGGAAAAAGAGGCACATTTAAAGAGGTATGGGAATGTTGTAAAAGCAAACACAAGGTTGAAATGGAGTCGAGGAAAGAGCTTATCGCCTTCCGTTCTCAGTTCACAGAGCACTTATTTGGAATTGAATCCAGAAAGACTCCAACTTACTCTGATCTTTGTCTCTGTGACAGGCTCCATTACGTTTGTCCATTCAGTGCAGGTTCACCAGCTACCACCGTCCCTCATTTACCGGTCTGCGGGTGTTGAGTGCTGACTATTTGTCATTTTTCTTTTCATATATTTCGTCTCCACACTCCATCATCTGTCAGCGTTTTTAATAAGTGGTTTTCTTTGCAGATAGTTACCGCTGTAGCCACTGATAAAACTGACATTGATTAAGGTGTTTTTGTGGTTTGTCAGGGAATTGCAGAGAGGTATGTATGGCCATTCAATCGGATGGTGCGCTGAATAACTCTTATTGATTTTTTTAGACTAAAATCTGACAGACAGAATTACACAAAGAAGCAGGCAGTATCTCCAAACAGCTCTAAACTATTATAATTCTCCAGACTGGCTAATAATCTTATTCAGCTCTGCAGGAGCAATGTTGAGATCTCTCTCTCTCTCTCTCTTTCTTTCTCTCTCTCTCTCTCTCTTTCTCTCTCTCTCTCTCTCTCTCTCTCTCTCAAGAGGGATGAATGCCTGTGGCTATAAACTAAAACGGTGTGTCTGCCTACGTGTCGCGTATGTTACTAAGCCTCCTGTTTATAAGGCAGCCAGAGAAACATATGATTTTGGATGAAGGGCTGCTTTCACTTGTACACAATAGAAAATATGGTCACACAGAAAGAGGTTTGTTTGCAGGCAGAATTGTGGGTTTGTGTGTGTGTGTGTGTGTATATGTGAGGCTCTTTGCCTGGCCTATATTTTTCCTTTTGAGTGTGTTGTGGTTAATTGATGTATATTTGATCAGCAGGGACATGACAGAGGGGTCTCCTGACATAAATGGTGAGAGGCTTCTGTTTCATGTTTATCCACAGCTATGATATAGTAGGAGACAGAAGAGAGAAATGGCAAAACAAAGGGAAGATGGATACAGCATAATTATTATTGTAACACTAACTCCTTTGCAGCAGTCACCCTCACATCAGCCATGTGCGGCTGGGGGGATGATCTTTAAGCTAATCAATTAGAAGTTAATTTAGGGCTTTGTGTGTGTGACCGTTTTAACAATCCCTTGTCAATCAGGGATGGACTGTATGGACTGAGTCCAGTGGTGCAACTACCAACTGCGAGTCACAGTCAATTTTTGAACTGTGAGATAAATTAAAATTGCTGACGGAGCTTAAAATAAAAACTCAGGAAGGATGTTTGTGTGAAACTGAGGTTCAGGAGTCAGGCTGGAACACACACAGATTATACAGGGAGTGTGCAATGCTTCCTGTTTGGGCCCACGGCTTTGTGTCTTTGCAAAGGACACACACAGTGCGACTGTACTTTTAAAGATTTTTAGCTTTTTAGCGCTGCAGTCAGCATACTTGCTTCTCAGAATAGAAAAGAGCTGAAAGATAAAGGTGCAGTTTTTTTTTAAAGAATAAAAATCCTCTATTCTCTTCTCTAATAAGTCACAGTAGAACAGTGCGTTCCATACTCGGTGGCCCCCTCCCCCGCCCCCCCAGTCGTCCGTCTTTTTGGTGTATGCGCATGTGTGTGTAAACAGTATTGGTTGCTGTGTGCTGTGTCAGCACCAGACACGATGTGGCTGAAAACACTCATTGATTTTCTGTTCCCCTGTAACTATCTGCTTCCTCATTTTTTAGCATTCAGTATGAGAGTTTATTACAGGGCTGCTGCGGCACCTGAGCGAAGAACACAATTTTGTCTGAGACCGTAAGTGCTGAGTTGGCCTCCGTGCATGTCAGTGCAGACACACTCACTGAGTGCATTATTGTGATTTGGATGGAGGTGTCTCCATTTCTGGACACAGTCGATAGATAAGAGATAAAAAGAGGAATGTCTGCTATGATAGGTGTCTCTTCTACCGCCATGATATGCAGATGAACTGTTAGAGTTGTGCAACTCATTAAGATCAGTGACAGAGGAATGAAGGAATGGAGGGGGGGAGAGAAGATGACAGCCAGTAAAGCCAAGTGGGGTAAGTCAGAGTTCAGCTGCTAGATGACTGCTGTTCATCGGTGCCAGATGTTCCAGATGCTCTGATTGGGCAACAGATGTTCTGTCTGCCCTGGTTGGCTAATCCTAACACTCGGGCTGCCACCAATTTACTCGGCCTTCAGCATTGGGGCACGCTGGGATTGGCTGAAGTCTCCCCTCCCTCCTCTTTTCAGGTACTCCTGCTTTTATGTTGAAGAATTGTTTGTATGCGTGTGGGTGTGTGTGTGGGTGTGCGTGTGCGTGTGCGTGTGTGTGTGTGTGTGTGTGTGTGTGCGTGCGTGTGTGTGTGTGTGTGTGTGTGTGTACACTGACATTTTGCAACACGATGAAGCTGATGACATATTTATTGATGCAAAACACACACACAGACACACACCCTCTATCCTGTCAGACTTTCTTGTTACCTGCTGTAGGTTTTTTGCATAATGTCAACTGTAGCATTCCACTCAGACAGTTGGTTTCTGTGAGATGGAGTCGAGCTGTGTCAATGTGGTTGGTCAATCTTTTTTTGGATTTTTAAAAAATAATAATATGTGTAGTGTAATGTTATGATATGCATTTTCTAATTACTAAAAACCAACAAGTGTGGACATTTTATAAGTTGGAATCAGTGAAATTTGGCCATTTTTGCAGAAAAGATTAACTAATAATTCATCAGAGTTGTTGCAGATTTTTATTATTGTTTCAGCTATAAAATATATACATATTCACGCACAAGGCCTAACCCAGTGCCTGAATGTGTGTGTGACTTTAGCCCATGGTTTATACAGAGGTCTTGACCTCTGTGAGGGTGCCTCATTCACATTTCACTTTTTTTATCTGACACACACACACACGGCAACAGCAGAGCAACCGGTGAGTGTGTGTAAAAATGTAAAAAGCAGAGCAGGACTCTGGCCTACCCCCTCACACACACACACACACACTCACACACTCTTACACTCTCACACTCTCACACTCTGTCTGTCAATCCCTTACTCCCTCTCCCTCTTTTTCAATCTTTTTCTTTCTCTCAGCCTACGTCCAGTGAACAATCAGACCATTGTGAAAAGAACCACTGGTCTTCAACTCAAACTATGTGTTTTTCTCCCCCTCTCTGTTTCTGTCTCACTCTTTTTCTCTCTCTTTCCTCCCTCATGATGTTTGTCAGTTGTGATGAAATGTGTCACACGCGCTTTTCGACACACCTCCAATGGCAGCTTAAACCAATAATCATCACTTTATGATTTCAGCATATGTGACACACATATTGTCCGCGGAGCCTCTCCACCGGACACTGACTCACAACCAGCTGAGAGAGAGGATGTTTATGTGTGTCTCTGTATGTGTGTGTGTATGTGTTGGTGAGAACATCTTTAAGAACAGAGGGATCTATATAAAGCCGAGCAGGGCAGAGACAAAGCACGCTCATATCCTCTGTAAAACAATCAATAGGAGAACAGACATCCAGCTGTAAATAAATAGGAGGGAGGCAGAACGAAGGGAAGGAGAGAAAACACAACAGTAGAAAGGTTGGATAATGCTCTCATGGGACGCCAGAGGAAACAGGTTGTGTTTGAACAGCCCTCATACATGGCCAGAGAGCAGGAGGAGAAAAAGCAAGGAGCTTGACCAAGGAGGGAAAAGGGAGGAAGAAGAGGGTTGTGGGGGGGGGAGAGAAAGGAAAAGGAGAAGAAAGAGGAGGAGGGATCTGGGAAACATGCAAGAGACCTGTATAAAAGAAAGAGACTTATTGAGAGGTATAAAGAAGGGAAGGAGCCTGGCTACTACTGCTAGACTGTATGATTTGTCCACTCAATTCAATATATTTGTGTGTACAGTATGCACTTGTATTAGCCTTTTCACTCCCCATCTCCGTCTCCCTCTCTCTCTCTCTCCCTCTCTCCTTCCCCCTCCATCAGCAGCTTCTCTCTGCACGTAGGCAGAGTTGGTTGCTAGGGTTACTGAATTGCCCCCATTTTTCTGGGTTTGTGAGGAGCAGAGGGAAAATGAGAAAGAATAATGTAGATTTGTCTCCCCTGTAGGCTCTGGCTAATCAGGTTACCACTATACACATATACACACACTATTCCATTTTGGACCTTCAGACCTTGGTCTTTTCAGTTTTTTTTGTTTGTTTCCTCCTTTGCTTTTCTTGCTTTGCATTCCTGTTCTCTTTATTTGCTCTCCTCCGCCTCCTTTTTTCCTCCTTTTTCATTGCTTTCTTTCTCCTTGGTGTCATTGCGGTTTCCTCATCTCCCTCAGCCTGTGGGGTGGTATGCTCGATGTGTGAGTGTGTGTGTGTGAGAGAGGGAGATGAAGCAAGGCGTAGTTTAATTAAAGGAAATTCTGAATTGTTGCTGTTGTTTCTTGAAAATAATTTGACTTGTCATTGATGTTTCCAGCTTGATATTTATGAAAAGCATGAGGTCGCATTTTAGATCAACATCAAACACTGTAACTGAGTAGCTAAGAGGGTGGGTGGGTACTGCTGGTATCAAGGAGAGAATTTCAGTATTGTGACGACTCAGCGTGTGTGTGTGTGTGTGTGTTGGAACTGAGCAATCACTGCAGGCTGGCACTCACCATTCGGGTTCACACCTCTGCTAATGCCGTTTTAATGAAGCCATTCATCACCTCTTCTCCGCTGAATCTGCATCACTTACACACTCCCTCTCGCTTTTCTCTCTGCTTGTCTTTTACGTGAATGTGTGTGAGGACACAATGTTCTTCCCCCTGGTTGCTATGTGGATGCACCAGTTCTATTTTAGGTGTCCCCAGCATCAAAGCAGCTCTGGTGGAGATTTCTCCCATTTTACTCCCAGTGCTTGTTTCCGTGCTGTGCTGAGTTCCAGCTTTACTTCAAACCTACTTTGAATGTGGGAATACTGTAGTTTTCTTTCCCACAGTCGTCACACACACACACTTTTTCTACACTATGATGATAAAGACAGCGCACACTCTTGTATGGCTAGGCGACTGCCCCGAAGAGGCGCATCCTCTATTTTCTGAAAACCTTAAGAGTCACCCCTACTTTTCCTGCCCTAGCCCCCCTCATATCTCCTCACCTCACACTCAAACCAGATGCACGACCTCTACACACAACCGCTCACATCGCTTCTGAAGCATGCTGGTTGTGTGGGCGGTGTTTTGGTGCGTGGACTGCTAACATGTTGACATCAGTTGGAGGTTACATTGGGGTCACTGTTACCGGATATGTAGCAGCAGGAAGTAGATGTGAAGATCAAACTTCCTCCTGTCACCCATGTGGAACAGCTTGTGATAGAAGGCCACAAGCAAGGAAACTGAGGGTGCATATGTGCACACAAATGCGGTTCAAAAGCAAGCAAGGAAGGGTAAAGGTCAGACTCTCTATATAAAAACCATCCATCCAACCTGGGTTGAACATGACCCCAGTATATTCTGGGTTTGGTAAACAGGTGAATCTGAAAGTGTTGCTGATTTTATTTAATGTCTGTGAAATACAAACAACATTTAAACAATGTCCTCTCTCCAAAGAACAAGAGGGAGAAACAGACAGAAAGACAGAGATGGTGCACAGACTGTGGAGACAACCGAAATTGAAGCATGTCTCATGTAACACTCATGTTGTCTGTATCTGTGTAATCGGTGATGTTTAAGGAACTACATTTGCGGGCGACCACAAGCAGTTGACCTGTGACAAGAGTTTCATATGTGTGTGCTCAAACACGTTCAGCAGACATGCATCATGTAGACACTCTTCTCCAGTCTTAAATCAGTACATGTTGGAGGGTGTGGTTGTATGAGCATGTCTGATAGCTTTTACCTTCCAGAACGCATTTATGTGCGTCAGTGCCATGCCTTTCTGTGGATGATCCCACCCTGGAAGTGTGGTTTACCTGCAGGAGACATTGTGCTGGAGCCGTTTAGAGGCAGCAGCAGCACCAGCACATACCTAAGACCTGATATTTATCTCACAGTTTTGCAGGCGCCCGTTGGCAGACTCTTTCTCTTGTTCTGCCTCTCACTGAGCGTGGCCAGGGGGCAATGGTGTGTGTGAAGAACATGCTGATAGGCGCTCTTCACTCATGCATGTTTAAGCGTGTCCTGAGGCTGTGGAATATGTACTTTCAAAGTCTCTAAACCTGCCATGAACAAACAAAAGAGATACAGTACATTTTAATCCACCCATCAACTAAGCTTGGATGACAAGTATGACATGATCTGTATTGTGTCAGCTGATACTGATGATGATCACATACACTGAGTTAATGGTTTATTGGGTACACAGGTATAAGCTAATGGCATTTAATACAATAGCTCTGCAATGCATCATATTATTGTGATTCTTCACAGGTTCAGTTTTTGTTGACACTGTGTTAAGAGACACGTTGATTCAACTCTATTGAATCAACAACCACTGAAGTGTGCCTGCTGCACTCACTGCGCTATTGTCTCTGCGCTTTCATCGGAAGAGTTGTTACATGTCGAAAGAAACTCTGACTTCCTGGTGCAAAAGTGACCGAATGAATCAAGCTGCAATGATGCAACTGCAGACTATTAGCCGAGAGAGCTAAATAACGTTAGCAAGAATCCCACAGAGCAGGAGCGGGTGGATGCTTTGTGGTGTGAGTGTGCAGGATAAAGTGTGTCATGGTGAATGCCAAAGTGGTCATAGTCCAAGTATTTTAATTTAGCAAGGCGGCAAGGCAGAGTTTTACAGAGGGCTTAAATGAACTGAAATCCATTGTTACTGACAACAAATTGCAGAAATATGTCGCGAAACATTTCTTGAATAACGGATAAATAACTGATCCGCAAGCCAGTTAATAATTTTGTTTACAGTATGCACAGTGTACACTCACTGAAGTTTAAAACTGGGTACATACTGTTGGAATGAACTAAGAGATTTTGCAACAGGTGATTGCAGCATATGGTGCTGTCATGTGTTATCATCATCCAGGTATTATCAGTAGTTAAATTCTGATATGGCGGCGCTATTGTACTGCTACGTTCAGGTCTGTGATTGAAAGGGGAAATCTCCCCCCCCCCCCCCAGTGTCCCCTCTCCCCACGCGCAGGGCCCACTGTAGAGTGTGTAGACCATGTGGTGGCCTGCGCTGCGGGATACCCCTCTCAGATTACCGCCTTCGCCTCTCCCCCCGCCCTCCCCCTGTGTACCCCCTCCCCCTTTACATTCCGACTCAGTCCATGTGCTTCAAACAGAGTGGAAATGGGAATATCCCTCCCCTTATACGTGCACACACAAATACTCATTCCTGTTGTGCAGTGGCCCATGTGGGACAGGGATTGGCGTGGAGCATATGGATTATGCACAATGGGCCTACACTCTGTGTAGTCACTTTGTCAGGAAGCAGACCTCTGCCTGGACATGTGCTGAGCTGCAAGTCGAATAAGACTAAGTGGTTTTTCTTCGAAATAAACACAGACAAGTACCGAGTATTGAGGTGATGGAGAAGTTGTTGAGGAAGAGAAGAGGGTACAAAGGGGCGGGGGTGACCCTTTAGCACAAAGCCTTCCCATCAATCACCTCATCACATCTGTGGCATAGCAGCTTGACACAAGCATGTTCGGGTGCCCTCATCACTCTTTTTTTTTTTTTCTTCCTCTTTTCCCTGAATTTTGCCTCTCCCACTCCTTTTCCCTCTGTGAAATCTCTCTGTCTGAGGGCAGTGTTGCGTGTTAAAGGTTGCTGTCCATGACACATATGCACATACACACAGGCTCTTCTCTGTGTAAAGGTTTCAGTGGGAGGCGGCAGGCTAAGTGGCGGAGTGTGAGTGGAGCTCTTGTCATGTGCTGGTGGTATTCCCTCCGAGGAATGTGGAGGAGAGAGTTCCCCAGTCTGGAGTGGTGGATTCCCACTGCTTGGTCTGAGCATGAATGTGAGCTTTCAGGAATCACTGTGGTCCCATTTGTTTTGTACATGCATTGTACCATCAGTTGTACATTAGAAAAACTGTTGGTGTCTTTCAACTGGAACCTTTTTAAAGTAATAATCCTTAAAATTTCATCTGTGGTTGATTTGAGTCACCTGTGGTTACTAGTGGTAATGACAAGTGTGTTTTAACGATACAGACTCAAGGGTTCCATCCAAAATTGGGCCTGTTTTGATCCCTGGAGGCAGCAAACACACCTTGAACAACTGTGGACAGAGAAAAATTAAAGAACACCTTCAACAATGTCGTCTGCCGTGGCAAAACTGAGCTCACGATGGAATGTCATCTTCGGCACTGCATACATGCACTGACTATTGTCCTTTGCATCATGTCCGATGTGTGCATTTACTGTTTTCTGTGAATTGTTGACACACTATTTCCATATTCTGGGGGAAAAGGCGGACTCCGCCAGTAACCACAGGCACCACTTCATAGAGAAATTCATTAACTTGAATGTTTATCAGCTGAAAAATGCTGGTCATAAATTTAATTAAATCAGTTATAACTTCATTGTAACAAAAGACGCAATGCTAAATAAAAACAAAAACTGTTGTTAATGAGCTAAGGCGTGCAAAAAAAACCACACTGTATTCCAGTGAAACAAATGAAAAACAAATTTGCGGCAAATATTTTTGCATGACCGTCCTGTATTAAAGCAGCTATTGTGTCACCACACAACACACTGACACTTAATGCCCATTGTTTTCAGTGTCTTTGTTACTGGTAATGGCCAGGAAGGCTTTCAGTATGTGTGAGTCAGGTCCCTGGCTGTATCCCTCTCCATTGTGTCCTGCTCTTGCTGGGGGTTGACAATGATGGCCTCTGTCCTCTCAGTGAAATGCATTGCTGTCATAGCTTGCATTCTACATGGTCCATATGCACACAGCACAGCTGGCCTCACCACGGAGTTCTACGGCATCGAGGCCATTTTGAATTAATGAATTATTGTGTTGTCTTTGGTACAAACAGGGAGAATGTGTCTGATTTTTAGCAAGGAGGGGAGGACGTGAGGGAGTTTGTGTTTTTTTTTTTGTTTTTTTTTTTCTCCCTTGTTTTGCATGAAGTCGTAGGAGCGTAGAAAGAAAAGGAGGGAGCTCTCATCTTTATTTAGTGAGAGAGGAGTGTACGCCTGATGTCTGGGAGTGGGAGAGTCAGAACAGCAGGACTCTGCTAGATCAAACAGGCTTCCTCTGCGGATAAGAAAGGAAGCCAACCAGGGAGAGAGAAAAACACAGGCAGGGAAGGGATAAAAGAAAGCAAGAAGAGATCTCTTTGTAGTGTTTCAAACAGGAGAGAACGGTGAACAGTAATCACCTCTAATGACCATCTCACTTTACCTTGTGTCTGACTCGAGATGATCTGTCTGTGTGAGTCCACCGAGGCAACTTAGTTGAGAACAGGCGTGGGCCACATGTCTCCCGCTGGTCTGCCGTGACCTTTGACCTCTCCTCTTCCTTGCCAGCCACAGATTCCCTCTAGGGACCCCTGCTTCGAACTCTCAAACCTACCATCAAGAGGGACGATCGTTGTGCATGTCTTTGCCACGACCTGACAGCTCTGCATGTGTGTGTGTATGTGTGTGTGCAGGTTTATGACGCAGAGATCACACCGTGTGAAAGCGCTCCCTCTTCTCGCCCTTCCACTCGGAGGCAGCATCAATAATTTAGCGGCACATTGCAGAACACAATGCTAGACACACCATTGCCTTTTCTTTCTTTCCCTCCCTCTAGATTCCTCACTATTTATCTGTCTCCCTTTAGACTGTTTTTATGCCCCCATTTTGTTTCTCTCACCCCCCCCCACCCCCACCCCCTCCACTTTGCTCAGTTCTCCCCACTTTGCCTCACTCCGCACTCTGTCATGTTTCCACTAGAGCTGAGAATCTGTCAAACCTCTCAGTTTTTCTTGCATTAATTAGTGTCTATTTTTGCTTTTCTCTCTCTCTCTACACTCTTACCCTTGATTCTTGTTTTTTTTTTTATGTCAGGGATTTCATTCCTGACTTTGCCTGTGCGTCCACTCCCTCCGTTCTCCCTTTGCTGTCCCTTTCTTTTAAAGTCTCACCGAGGCATTTTTGAGGGGGCCACAGAGGAGGCCGTGGATGGGGAGCTGGAAGGGAAGGGTGTGGCCGCCCACACTGCAGCACACTATTGTGTTGCACTGATTCTGACACGTCCTGTTTCTGACGCACACATCACATCACACATAAAATAGGACGCGCGCGCCCCGTGTCGAGTCATCATGTTCCACACTCCTCTAGTCGGACAGGCGCGGTCTCTTGGTATCAGGGGCAGGCCGTTCCTGAGTACAGATAGCTTTGTTTTCTATCATGTGTCCGAGGTTTACTGGACGCCAGGCTCCTGTGGTGTCAAAGGGCAGTAAGACCGAGAGGAAATGACTTGAGGAGTAGGACTTAGCCACAGGGTCTACCATAAAGATGTCAGGCTGAGGTCACTAGACGTTTTAATCCAATAGACTGATTCTTCCAGAAATATGTCTCTTCATTGACCCTCCTCCGAGGGGGGGGGGGTCAAAGCTCTGGGTCAGCTAGAGAGCAGCCTGTCTTTAATTCAGTATTTTACTTATGTACAATCCAACAGATGGTTTCTAGCTGTCTGTGAGGACTGAACACAAGCTTTCTGACATCTGCTTAATCAACTGACTGGCACTGCGTCAGATAAACACAAGAAGCTGCGTGGGTGTGAGCATGTTGTTGCAGGTACTAAGAAAATGAAATATGAACCAGGAAGTGCAGTTTGAATAATATATCCATGTGTTTGAAGGGCTTATCAGATGCCAAAAAAAAACACTCAGCGGGTTATACTCCTTTGAGGCAGGATTTTACAACTCCAGAAAACAATCATGGCAGCAACACTTTTCTTGTGTCTCTGAACATTGGAGGTACATGGCAGAATTGGCACTGTACGACCTGCGGAGTATGATGCTGGATTGCGCTATAAAAAAAAGTTTGAGCCAGGATCATCAACATTTGATGACCATTTCTTTGACAAAGCCCACTGGTAGCGACTGGTTCTTAGGTCAGCCCAGCACTCAGTTGGTTCAGTCTGCGACAGTCTGTCCACGCTGGACTCGGGCTGTAGGCAGGAGTTTAGCTAAGGAGTCTGTCCTTGGTTGTCTGTGGTGACCATCAGACGCTTCTTATGGCCCATGGGTTGGTGATATTTGAGCTGGAGGGACAGTCATGTGGGTGGTAATGCTTGCTAAGCAGGTATTTATGAATGAGAAAGCAAAACAACGGCATGTATGTGTGTGTGTTTGTGCGTTTGAGCAGCACAAAGGCTGTGTTCATTGTGTACCAGGGTGTCCTCAGGCTGACCTCAGGTGAGCTTTCCTCACCCTGCAGTGGTTTACAAACACATCCTCTGAGCAGCCTCTCTGCCAGACTTTATCTCTGAGAATCCTGGGAGAGGTAGTTTTATTTTTATCAGTTTCCCTGACTTAAGTGTCTAGTTTTTACTTTGCAAGCGCTGGGAGGATTTTCCTCAGGCTTACTTGAGTGAGTGTTCTGCACTGCGGATTCATGCAGCCTGCAACACTAAGCTATACACATAGGACAAGGACATAGAGTTTTATTTGGACAGCGAGCTCAGACTGACCCCGATTTGCCCTGCTGCAGGGACATTCATTTACTCTGATATATCTTAACCGCTCGGTGAGGGTACACCTGCCTTACAGGAGGCTCTGCCTTGCTGGTCTTCTTACAAATTCATACATTTGTACAAACAAATGATGGTGTTAAAGTAGCTATTACTTTGTAATAAAAAAGCAAAAAAACCTAATCCAGCTCCCTCGTCTGGTTTTTGCACTTTCACTGACATATTACTGGCTCCAGGCTGTCACAGAATAACACGCCGTAAAAAAAGTGTGAAAAGTGTAACAGTGCCCTGTTTTTATCCTGCTGGCCAGGTCTTTATGTAAGTCCCAGGCCCTGAGCTTTTTTCTTTCAGTGATGTCAGGCTTCTGTGCGGAGGAATAATCTCTGTTACAACCTAATGAAGTTTAACACTGTGTCTGTACGGTTCAGCTCATCCTGTAAGAGGAATTAGAAAACACAGTAGAGCTCTAATTCCAAACCCTGCTTTGTGGAGTCAGTTGCAGTATTAGCAAAATGTTCTAGCACCTCTGTGCATCTTTAGCCGCTCAAACTAAAACCCACCCTGTTTGAAACAATTGCTTTATTCTCACATTAACCGCTAAGGTATGCGTTTAATGCAGGAATGTATTATTTCATTTTATCTAAATAATGAGCATGTAAGGAGTTTGTCCAACTAGCTCATAGTCACCAATGAGTGTAATGTGTCTCACTCTCTTTTGCATTTTCTATAAGCTCATTTTCCTTCTATGTCTAGAAGCTCAAATTATTCATTAAAGGGCTCGACTGTAATGGAAAAGCCTGAATAGAAAGCGGCTTTGACCTAAGGGTGTAGTGAACTGAACAATGACCTGAGTCCTCACCCTTCAAGAATCAATTTCTTACCTCATGTGGACTCTTTTATGCTAAACCTGATGACCTGTGATATCCCTGTGTCACAGGTTTGTCAGTTACTGTAAATGAGTGACTGCAATGCACAGCTACACCTTAAGACACTTAGGACGCTTTCTCTGTTAATGACTTTTGTCTGAGGATTAGTGTGATCTTCACAGCTTAACACCCCTCTCACTATTAAGACAAAGGAGCCAGGCTTGGTATTTTTTGACTAAAATAGAGAAAGAGACTGAAACAGAGGCCCACGGTATTAAATTACCCACAAACTAAACCAGTTGAACAAGTGTATTTATTTGCTGTTTGTAAGCCCCTCATTGATCACTGGATAAGGCAACCCTCTCGATGCTGCATGCATCCTTTTATGCCTTCACATGACGACAATAGAATAATCTTGATTGCACTGAACGCATTTAACCTTTTTATTTATCCTTTATTGTTTATACATGTGATAAACTATGCATTAAAATAATTAAGTAGTCTGCTTTTTAAGATCAAATGCTGTAATTGAGATCATTTTCTTAGCATTTCTTTCCCTTGCTGTTGATCATCAGACAAAATACGCTCTTTCTCTATAAGACAGTTCATTACCTTTGTCTTATGTCTTATTTCTTCACCACGACTAGGGAACAACTCTCTTACGTTGAGGCTTGGCTTCCAAAGGCACAGTTTGAAAGAAAACAGTATTAGCAAGAAAAACTTTGTTCGTCTTTTCTTCCTCCTGTTGTCGGTCCACCTGAGGAGAACAGAGTTGTGTTGTTGTCATGAAAGGAACTACATGTAAAACCACCAAAAAGCAGAACGATGCTGCAGAAAAACAGTATGAGAGGAGCAAAAAGAGTCCATTTCTCAGCCGAGTCCTCTGAGCTGTAACAAAAGTTTGTTGCGGTGGTTTGTTATGCTGAGGTGTTGAGTTGTCCTTCTCTCTGGGAACTTCTTGATGCAACGTGGCCCAATTTATCAGTGAGGGGCAGGTAGGGCGGGGCTCTTGTTTTCTCCCACGTGCATCGTATCTGTTCCTCGTGTACCCGGGTTTCGGTATCTGTTGTGACAGACTGCCGCCTGGTTGAAATGGTGGCCATATTTCATTGGCCGGCCTGTCACTGCTGGGAACCCCAGCTCTCTGAGCTGTGCCTCTGCAGGAGCTATTACACTTCAAGGCCGCTTCTCCATAGTATGCACACACATACATGCACGCGTACAGACATTAGCAGGCAGGAGAGTGAGTCATACCTTTGGAGCAGTGGGTTGGAGAGAAGGGTGTAAAAAAAAAAAATAAATAAATAAAAAATAGAGGCGAAAGAAAGGGGAGAGAAAGGGATTTGTGATTGCATTTTCTGCATAGGTTGATCCTGATTCAGCTTTTTCTGCTCTCAGTGATGAAGGGATTTGAGCCAAACACTGTGCTTCTCTGGCTCACACACTGTTCTCTAATTATGACCTACAGCTTTTACCTTCAGCATAACCTTAGCTTTCACAGCTTTATTGTAAGACTTAAACTTTCATAGCACACTCAGGTGGTTTTTCAAAGATCAGTGTGTGTCAGTGGGCTGAGACCAATGAATGTAATTCTTATCAATATGGATAAATGGCCACTGCACTTCTGTGTTTTGTCCAACCAACAGTCCAATACAGTCCAGTTCAAGATATTCAAAAATTTACAGTTACATATACAACAGAGAAAAGCAGCAAATTCTCACATTTAAGAAGCTCCAACCAGCAAATGTTTGACATTTAAATGATTGAAGCAAATGATCAGTTATCGTTTTGAATTGATTTGATAAGCTGATCGATTTCTGCCGGTCACCTCATTGATTAATTGCCTTATCTTCTTAGGAGTAACATAGTTATTTCACAATTATCTTCAATCTTCTGCTAGAAGAAGGTGGCAGCAGAATGGAAAATACGAAGGTGGACCATAGCACAGGATCAGACAACACATATGGGCACAGACTATATTAAAGTGGGCTAGATCTGCATGTGCCAGGCTCTCCTTCCACTGCATCACTGTGCTTGTGTGCATATGCCCCACAAAGAGCCCCCCCCCCTCCTCTGTCTGGGAAGAAGGTTGCAGCTGAAGACAGCAGCGACGGTGTGACCTCAAGGTGGATGCGGCGACAGTATCTCATGTAATCGGCTGCTGTTCTGTGTCTCATCCTTTGTCTGGTGGAACATATTCCCCTGCTCTTTTCTCCTGGCCCCTCTGCCTTCCACTGGCACTCCGATAAGGATCAGCAGACATCAGCAGATACAGCCGTTAACTGGCTGTGCCGCTGCCCGCCCTGTCCTCTCCTCTCCACTCTCACTATATCTCCATCTCTACCATTTTCCTATGGCCATTTTCAACATGTCACTGATGTCTCTTGGAATGCAGTGATAAGAGGTTTGCTGTGTAAGGACGTTCATGCCAGTCACGTACACATGTTTAGTATCATGCATCTTGTTCCCACTGGGGTTTTTGTGTCTGTGTGTGTGTGTGTGTGTGTATACACAACTACTAGATGACAGAGGGAGGCTATTACACACTGTGTTAGGCTTCAAAGCTCTGACGCTTCCCTCAGGGAGTCCTCAAGGTCCCCTCGAATCACTGGTGCTGACCAATCTAATTCTGACAGAGACATGTGAGAAGGATGAAGAAAAAAATGAGCAGGGGTGACTGAGTGATTGATGACTGTTTAATCTCGAAGTAGGGAGTCATCGCACACCATCGCTCATTCACTGGAGTTATGACAAGCGTTTGACCTGCTAATGAAGACGGGAACGAACCTTCACCCACCTGCACATGAAAGAGTCCACGCCCGTCCATCGCCGTTTGAAAGTAGTCTTGGCTGATTTGTGTAATGCTCGATGCTTAGAGAGAGCGCCGTCCATGGCTGTCGAGGTTGATTTAACTTACTACACACACTGTCAGACAGACCACTCACGCAGACAGACATACACTCAGCGGGCTCCTTCCCATGCTTGTGTTGTGGATTAGTCAAATCCCCCTGACTGGCTGCTAAGCTGATTAAGGGGGGTGTTATGCACTGGCCATTTGGAAACACTGGAAAGAGTATATATACACACACACATACACACACATAAACA
This sequence comes from Toxotes lorentzi, assembly GCA_037833715.1. Lineage (NCBI taxonomy): Eukaryota > Metazoa > Chordata > Actinopteri > Toxotidae > Toxotes > Toxotes lorentzi. The sequence goes on from JBBMJY010000018.1 coordinate 11,376,795, forward strand.
GACACACTCAGTGGGACAGCTCCGCTTAATATTGTCTCTCCTGCTGGCTCAGGATGGTATAAAATGTGTGTGCTTTTTTTTTCTGTCTGATATCTATCCATACCTCCTTAGACAGATGGCGTAGATCACTATTCGGTCATGATTTGCATCCCTACGGCGAACTTAGTGTGTGTGTGTGTGTGTGTGTGTGTGTGTGTCAGAGTGAGAGAGGGAGAGAGATGATGAAGTCTGTTGGAACAGACTGAGGCCCAGATGGCTGTGTCCGGCAGAGACAGGAAATAGAGGTGACACCAGGTGGATGGTACCCTTGAGGATGAATTACACACACACACACACACACACACATGCACACAGGTTAGCCTGGAGGCCAAGAATTTAGGAAGGTCTGTCTCAAATAAAGTGACTTGATGAATTGTAAACTAGCGTGTGATCTCATTTAGAGCTGAAACAGTCAACAAATATTTGCTGTTTCCTCCGTCTGCAATGTGATTTTCTGTTATAAATTGACAGTCAAGCTGAAATTTTACAGACTAAATGCTTAATGAAAAACAGTTGAGAGATTAACTGTTACTGAAAACAATTATTAGTTGGAGCTGCGGTCTCATTTGAAGTCCCTTCAACCATCCATCCCCCAGCCTCTGCATCTGCGTGAGACACACCCCCCTCCCCCAACACCACACTCTTGTCAGCTTCTTTTCCAGACTGGGTTAGTAGAACAGGAAGGGGCTGTAAATGGGTGAGAAGCTAGTTAACTTTTGATAAGCCGCCTATTTCATTATGCATAGAGACCCCAGCCCCCAGTCTCCAACCCTTCCAGCCCCTCTGCCACCATATGAGAGGAATCAGAGCATGCGATGGTTATTTGGTGTTAGAGTGGGTCCTGGCTGCTGGGGCAGTTAGAGCTCCTTCAGCACTCGTCAGAGCTGAAACCAGTGGTTGTATTCCACCAGTTGTTGGTTGACATGGGAGACTGACCCCCCTCCAGCAGCTTTGCGACCCCTGACCTGTGTTCTGAGCTCATGGAGTTTAAGGGACCCTGATGAGAGCTCACATGGCTCAGGCTGTGGGCCACAGATGCTTCAACACAAACACACAACACGCAAACACACGTCTCATCTTCCTCTCTCTTTTCTGTTGCCATGTTCCTCCAGCTGGAAATAAAGCATCTTGTTGGCTAGTAAAGGGTTAATGGCTTCCTGATCTGACCATAGAGGTGCAGGGTAGTGCAGAGGAATTTACTCCCGCTGAGCACTACCCCCCTGCCATGATTACTCCCCTTCTCCCTCCCTGTCACCTCCTTTTCACTCCCCTCTCACACAGCCCCCTCCTCTACCTCCTCCCTCATTATGAAGGGTGCAACATGGGCTAGTGACAGTGATTCCCACGTGCGTGGCTTTAATTTAGCAGGGAGGAGAGGTATATCAGCAGGCCCCGGTTATCATTTATCGCTTGGAGAAAACTCAATATAATAAGCTTGCAAAATAGATATAATACTTAGACCTCAAATACCTGCCAAGCAGATACTGCTGCTGTAATGTGGCGTGTTTTACATTTGTATTAACTTTTCCTTTTTTTTTTTTTTTTTTTTTTTTAGCATTTGATCGCTTGTTATAGTTGAAGCATCTCTCGTTTGATGTCCAGTCACTTTATTTCATATATCAGGGTTTTAAAATGAATACTGTGACATTTTGGGGAAACATACTTATTCAATTTTTTGCTGACAAACTGTTGTTTATACACTGGTTTTTGTTTGGATTAAACAAACAAAATATAATGTGTTATATCTGCAGTTAGGCGTATTTAGTTACGTCTGTGCGGAGCCAGGATAGCTGTTCTTGTTTTTAATCTTTTGGAAACGGTGTGCATTTCCCCAAATGTTGAACTGCTCCTTTAAGGAACAGTCGGCTCCTTATTCTTCAAACTTTCCTCATTTATTGTAGATGTTTACAAGTGATGATGGGAAATATTTCCTGAAGCCCACATTGCGGCCTTTTATGTCAGTTTCTTAACCCATTTTTGCATTTCCTGGGTCTTCAGTGGTGTAATTGTCGCTCGCTGTGTGTGTGTGTGTGTGTTTGTTTGTTTTCTTGTGTGTGCAAGGAAGAAAACTGAGATATGAAGGGTCAGGATCTCGCTTTCTTGCCTGGCTGAAAGCATCCCTCAGTACTCTGTTCTCCATTATGGAGTTGGTTCAAAAGTGAAATTTATAAAGCACTAGAAAGACGCCAATAACTTTTGCTGTTACTGTCTGAAATCTCCCGTCCTTTACTTATTTATGTCGAGCCATAGCACAGAGCAGCTTTTATTTCTCTCATATCCTCTGCTCTCTGACCTGCTCTCTCCTCTCCTCTGTCACACACACAGCAGGTCTGCTGTGGTTTGGCTTCGGTAGGATTTTCCATGTCTAAAAGTCACTAAACTAGTTAACTTTCCTCCTTAAGACGACACTGCTTTTCCTAAAGGTTTTAAGCTCTGGGCAAGAGAGGAAATGCCTATATAAGTTTTTAGTGTGTGTGTGTGTGTGTGTGTGTGTGTGTGTGTGTGTGTTTGTTTTCAGAGGAAAGGCCCAGACCCAAGGAAAAGACATTGGCTGGAATCTTCCCATTCCTATAATAGTTTTCCCTCCAACACTTACTGTACTGTAATTCTATCTTTTCCTCTACTCCCTTCCTTTCTCTCGCTCGTTCATGTGCATGCATGTGCGTGCGTGTATGTGTGTGTGTGTGCAGTGAAGAAGTATTAGACAGGCATGTCTGGAACTAATAGATTCCACCCGGCTGAAGAATCTTATGAGGAAACACTACCTGCAACCTGAGGCTTCGGACTACCGACTCAACTGCCTGAAAATCACGTCCCATGGCCCCACTATCCCCTCGCACACACACACACACACACACACACACACACACACACACACACACTGCTCGCCCCCCTTCATGCTGCAAACCCCTGGCCCAGTTTCTCTCCTGCAGTCTCTCTCTCTCTCTCTTTTCCCTCTTTTCCTGCCCGGTTTCAGGTTCGGAGGGTTATATTGGTGAACTCCGCAGCTGCCTGTTTTTCTTCAGGCCCTTTCATTTGGAGAAACAGGCGCACACTCACACACCTCAGTCCAACCCCCCACCCTGCTGCACTCATCTGTACACACACACACACACGCTTCCTGTAGTTGTTTTAGTATGACCCTCCCCTCCCGTGTGCTCACTACTGGCAACGAACTGGTCCGACTGACTTCCTGTCTCTCTGTCCTCTCTTCCTGTGTGTACAGGGATGAATGGACATATTATTCATAGTGACGCAGTGCCCCCCCCACACCTCCCTCCCTTACTCACCCTTTATACTGCTTTCTCTTCTTTTTCCTTTTCTTTCTGTTTCTTTCATTCTTTTGAGGACAATAGTATGAGCTCACAGTGGTACAACTCAAAACTGTTGCCGCCCCCTACTGCTCCCCCTCCTCTTCTCCACCGCTCTGTGCTGCAGTATCAGCCCCTGGAGCAACAAAGACCAGGCCTTACTGCATAAACACAGCATATACGCCGTGCTCACACGCACACACACACACACACACACACACACACACACACACACACACAGAAAAAGAAGAATGGGTAATATTATATTGTACTGGTAGCTAGATCTCCTGGTTGGGTATCATAGATTTCTTAGAACTAGTTAACTGGTGTGTGTGTGTGTGTGTGTGTGTGTGTGTGTGTGTGTGTGTGTGTGTGTGTGTGTGTGTGTGTGTGTG
>JBBMJY010000018.1:11380639-11385639 GCA_037833715.1 Toxotes lorentzi
TGTGTGTGTGTGTGTGTGTGTGTGTGTGTGTGTGTGTGTGTGTGTGTGTGTGTGTGTGTGTGTGTGTGTGTTCCCACTGTGTTCACTGATTGCCTGGCATAGGTTGTGGGCACTCACACCCAGTGCTGGCAGAGAGGTTTATATTTAAAGGATCATCCTGGTTCATTTGCGGCTTTGACCATTGTTTCTATTGATTATAATAAAATAGATTTGTTAGTTGCTGAGATGTGTGAATTCTGAGACTTGAAGGGGACAAGAAACACACATGCTCAGACATTCAGAGAGGTTGTGAACAACAACAATGTCTAAACCACTTCATTTCCTCTCTTCCAAATATGTCTGACTAACCTGGAGGTTTCTTTAAAACCTGTTTGATCATCAGACCTCTTGTGTTTCCCACCCTGTCTGACTAATTTGTATTGATGTTGCCGTGTTTCCCAGACTTTCGCGGTAGAGTTGCAATCTGAATTTTCATTTCAAATTTCTCCTTTAACAGTATCTTCAGCATTACTCAACATGGAAACACAGGAGTTTCCCAGATAAAGTAACACACAGTTTCATGTTCTAGCCTCCAGTTTAAATTATTTCAGTGTCATTTCTGAGAGATCAAGTGTTTTGAGTCAGAGGTGGTGAATACGAAAACTTCCTGAAATACTTTCTAATTCAGCTGTTCATCTTTTGTACTGATGATTCAACCAGGAGAGAGTTTCGTGTCCTCCCAAGCTGTGGAAGTGCTGCCGATGTGAGTTGTGTAACATTGTCTGTGGAGAAAATAAGTGGGACTTTTACTTCTGTAACTAGAGGCATCCAAATAGACTTTTCCCACTTTGTAACTCTGTTAACTCTGAGTTTTATTAAGAGTAGGAAAGATGGCAACTGGCAACGCAACTGTAAAAATAAGACTCATGTTGCAATAAACTGAAACTGTGAAACTGGCAGTCTGGGTCGGTGCCAGTTTGTTGTTCCTCTCTTGTTTGTACCCTCCCTGACACTCCCTCTCCAGCCAGTTCAGGCCTCGTCTCAAACACTCATCACGTCTACTTGTAAACAGTTGCCATGTGTGTAGATGTGTGTGTTTGTGTGCGCCTCTACAAGCCCAGTCCAGTAATAGAGGAGGACAGATCTGTCCTCGTTGGATAGCTGCCGTCAAAACAGCTCAGAGTGACAGCTTGGACTCGTGGTCTCCCATCTCTGTAACTGTGTGTGTGTGTGTGTGTGTGTGTGTGTGTGTGTGTGTTGTGCCCGCAGTCCAGGGTGTTTTCAGGTATAATGAGTGCTTGCAGCAGTGTGTGTGGCTCCTGTATCTAGGCCAGCTCAGGACAGCATTCAGGGCAACCATCGCTTCTGTCAGCTCTCAACAAAACAGCCTAAAGCGGGTGGTGTGTTGCTGCAAAAAAAAAAAATAAATAAAAATAAGAAAACAAACTTTTGCTACAAAATGTAATGTTGCAGGAAAAACTCGACTTTTGAGTTTCACACCGTGCTTGCCAAAAATGGGCTTCGAGTGTTATGTGACTGGTTTGGTTGCCTTTTGGCAGTGTTTATTTCCTCTCTTACTTTTATTTCCTTCTGAGCATCCATCCACACATTCTTGAGCAACAACATGTCTGACTCTAGTTTGTTTTGAGGCAATGCACACCAGCTGCCCTCAGCCTCAGCCCACAGCAAGATTAACAGCAGGCAGTGACCATGGTGATAGTGTCATTCTAGTGTGGTCATGCTGTCTCCATCCATCATCCCTCTCTCTCTCTCTCTCCCTATTTTTTGCCCTCCTTTCTCTGGGTCGGGACAAGCAAACTAATCAATAATGGATGATGAGGAGTGGCAGGTTTGGGTGAAAAGCATTTGCTGCAGAAAAAGACGGCGGACTCCTAAGACTTCTACCATTTTGTGCTAGTTTGTGAGATTTGTTTTTCTACATGGAGAGACAAATGGATGGAGACATGGATGCACTGATGTCCCTTATTCTCATCATACCACCCCCTCACCTACACTCTGTGCCAAAAGAAACCAACCGGTGACTCCTGTGACCGGATAGAGGAGGAAAACAACCAGAGATCTTGAAAAAGAAAAGAGACTTTCATGACACATGCATTTAAATGGGAAGTAACGTCACACTAAACTAATTCTGAAGGGTCTTAGATGCCTTGTGTAGATTTGTCATCTTGATCAGTGTCTTTCTGTGAGTGATTGCAGCTGCTGACTATTATAGTTATAACAGACCTTAGTGGACTATGACAGGTATAGTACGTAGACAGGTTTTTATAAAGGCAGAGAGAGACCTGAGAGAAAGACCTGCTCATCTAATGCTGCTGAGTTCTGTGTTTTTGGCTGTGGTGCGGTGGGACTGGTGCGCATGTGAGAAGTGCGTGGATGAAGCTCGACTGAGCCAGACAGCTCTCAGCACTACAGACAGAGCAGGCGGAGGGGGAGGGGGAGGGGGAGGGGGAGGAGGAGGGGAGGGGCGGGAGGGTAAAGAGAGAGGAGAGCATCAGTAAAGTAGAATCCCAGAGCCCAATTACAAGACCTGCTCTCATCTGCCTGGAAAATGTGACTGGGCTGTCTGGAGGAGCTGGAGGCGTCACATTCCAGTTCGCATCCTACTTTTTACTGGCCCGGGAGGTGATGGCCATTACGGGGGTGGGGGGGTGGGGGGCTGAGACGGAAACGAAGATCTGCAGATATTTTTTGATGGCTTCTCTCCTTTTTGCTGAACCAAGCTCTCTGGCACTCAGATAACACTCCTCTCCTGTTGACAGCGTCTGGATGGATAAAAACTGTTTTTTTTAATCCCTCAGAGAAATTAATTCAGTTCATAAAGCTAGCTACCAGCGTGGTACCACGTCACACAGCCATATATTTTGTAAATGGAGCGTGCTGGGTACGGCCTCACTATTAAATTAATTATACCCCCATTAAACTTGCTTTCTAAACACTGAGGTCACATGGGACTCCTGTCAATGTTTTCTCTGCATATCCTCCCCCCCATCACCTTGCTGATCACCTTATGCTTTCTGCCACCTTCTTGTGCTCCTGATGGATGGGAGAACTTGTTTTCAGTTGAGGTGCTTGTGCACACGTTGTGTGTTTGTCTCTGGCCGACTAATTACAAGGCAACCACATCGAGGTTTTCTGTCGCAGCCGTGAGAGGCGGGGAAACTGACTCATTCCCCATCATTGACAGCGCCATGCGATGAGGAAATTACATACATAAACCGACCACGAGACAATAACACATGCTGTCAAAGCAAATATTCACACCAGGTCATTAGTGGACTCGCAGACTGTGGGTATGCATTTATTTGTTGCGTACATGAGTGTTTGTGCCGTAGCGTCATGATGCCACAGACCTGCTCCGCTCTGGCCTTTTAAATCAGCGAAGAATGTCTGTGAGCGGACACAGCCGCTGGTTAGTGGCACAGCGTTTAGATCTGTGTTTGTGAGAGAGCGAGAGAGAAGTGGCAGACGGAGGGGGGTTGGGGGGAGGAGCGGACTGGTCACAGACACATTTAGATATCCCACTTCTCTTTGTGGAAATGAGAAACTGCACTCTCAGCTGTTAAACACAAAGGCGGCATCAACAGGCGCTGCCAGCCAGAGGCTGAGTTTCTGCCTGCCTTTGAGGGTCTGTGTGTGTGTGTGTGTGTGTGTGTGTGAGAGTGTCTGAATGACTGTGTCTGTGTGAGAGGTGTCTCTACTGCACTGAAGCCGGGATGGAGGCTAAAACCATCCGCTTCCTCTACAGCCAGCGTTGTAAAGGTAGGAGTGTGTGTGTGTGTGTGTGTGTGTGTGTGTGTGTGTGTGTGTTGTTTCTTAACTTTTAAAAGTGCGCATAAGCAGCCTACTCAGATTTGGCAGGCAGCTATGAGAGCGTAGCATTAATCTGTCGGCTGTCAGCACTGATCCAGCTTATCACCATCTTGTGTGTGAGTGTGTGTGTCCTCGGGTATTTACATGTGTGCACGTGTTGCTGTGGATGCTTTGTGTGTCCGGGTCTGTAACTGAAATGGGCAGGGACTCTCCAGAGGACTTTTCTGTGGCCGCTGATTGAATGTGGTTACTGAGTGTGTCTGCACTGAGTGCACTCTATTAATTTAGAGGCCAGACTGGAGAGCAGCATGGCGGAGGGAGTGGGGAAGGAGGCAGGAGGAAAATGAAAAGTGATAAGCTGGGATAAATGACTGCAGCGCACGTGCATATAAATATGATGTGCTACGTACGCACGGCAGGCTGTGCTTTACACAGACTGGTGGGAGGGAAATGGATTTTAGCCAAGACTCCAGGCTGCTGTGTCAGGGCTCTGCCAGGTGTTTTCACTGGAGCTTCAGTCGTCCACATCAGCTGTGGAGAGGAAGCTGCTTTAGACCTTAACCTCTTACACATTGTTGTGGTATGTATCGTAATGATGGCACTGCGCTGTAGATAATTGCATGCAGTTAAAATTTCTTTAGAGGAAAGAGGCCTTTGGTTTTAGAAGTGAACACTCTGTGGACCCTGGTTACTAAGCTCTGATGGTCTCTTTCTCTCTAACTCTCTCTTCACCCTGGCAGAGATCCGTGCCCAGCTGGTGGAACAGCTCAAGTGTCTGGACCAGCAATGTGAGCTGAGGGTGCAGCTGCTTCAGGATCTGCAGGACTTCTTCAGGAAGAAGGCGGAGATTGAGATGGACTACAGCCGCAACCTGGAGAAGCTGGCTGAGAGGTTCCTCACCAAGACGCGCAGTACCAAGGACCATCTACTCAAGTATGACACACTCATACAGACACATAACCACACCGGGCTGCAGATTGTTAGGATGCGCATGTAGTTTAAGTGTCCGAGACAGTCAAAAGTATTCTCTCTCAAAGTTTCCAAGCAAGATGAAACATCAACCAATTTCCTTATTTAGCGTTTGAAATAGAATAGACTGTTTCAGAAGACTTCCTTCCTGAGAAAAGAGAAGTAGAGGCAGAGAAGAAAATGAAACAGAACGATGACTGAGAATGATGGTGATGGAGGTC
>JBBMJY010000018.1:11388139-11397452 GCA_037833715.1 Toxotes lorentzi
CCAAAAGAAAACAAGTAGGAAGTGTGTGTGTATGGAGTGAGCATTTAACTTGGCAAGAACATCTTTTTTTTTTTTTTTTCTTATTTCACATTTTGACTAAAAATCACAAGATGTCCCATATTGATCTTTATGATACATTGCTGTTGCTGTTCATTGCAGCCTAAAAATAAAAGCTATTTATGTTCAACACACTCTTGTTCTCACTGATCTGCCAAGAAATGGTTTAAGCATTTCATAAATATAGATGCATAGAATTGGCATTGGAATTTAGCGTGATCAAATCAAACTGATACCCAACTCGATTAAACCACACTGGGAATAGGAATTCATTAAAAATGTGTTTTATTTATGTGGCAGCCTTGAAGAACTTAACTGTAATGCATCCTGTGAGAACGGCAAAAGACAACATTTAAACAACATCACGATATTATTATTACTACAATACCACACAATACAGTGTGTAATCTAATGTAACTCGTTACCAATATAGAAAACATGTCAGTATATCCCAGCCCTGACTGTCAGTGTGCACACTGTGTCAGTATTTTGTGCAGCTAGACCTGTCTCTTCATGTGTCCTGTTGTTAGTCCAGTCATTACAAACAATGAGTGTCTCTGTGGAGCAGCTGGTCTCTAGTATTTAGTTCAGTCAGTGCAGGAACTTCAGTTGTACAAAACTGCCATCAGTGATGCCCCGTTTAATGCTATTCAGCTTGATCCTGAACATAAACGACCATTTAGCATTTTCCCTCCAACGTGGGTCACTGGCAGCACCTGACCTCAAGACTCACTCTGTTCCCAGCGTGCACCGAGTGACCTTCAGAAGGGGCCAGTCACATTTCAGTGTTTACCTTGTGATAGCTGAGGGTCGGAGATAGTTGGGTGACACTTGGTGCCGCAGTGTTGTTACCATGGTGATCATTAGTGTTGGACTGAGGGTGACATGTCACATGGCAGGCAGAAAGGCCGACCAGTTGAGCAAATAGAGGAACTGCGGCCCTTTTTTTTTTTTTTAGTGGCAGAAAATGTTGTGCAAACAGTGAAGACAGACATACCGGAAAAGAAACAGACAGACAGCAGAGAGAAGTGACAGTAGAAAGGGATACAAGCACACATGTACCCACATGACCGTCGCTCAAGTTTAGCATACAACATGTAGTGAGTTTCAGTATTTTGGCAGTATTAATGTGCGTAGGTGGATTTTTTTTTTCCCCCCTTGAAATCGTTATTATTATTATCAGTTAGTCATTTGACCGGTGACAGCCAGTAACAGCATATCACATCACTGTCTATGACTCATCTCATCAGATCCTACACACGCACACACACACACACACACACACACACACAAACACACACACACACACACACATATGCACACCTCCCCAAGGACAACTGCCTCCACTCTATACACCCCCCCGGTCAAAGACTTTCTCTGTGTCTCCAACCTTGTGTATGCTTTGGTCAGTGCTTTACTTTTCCTGACCCTCGTCTGTGTGTGTGTGTCCATGTGTGTGTGATGTAAATGCCTTGCAGCTCTTTGCTCTCTCTATCCAGTTAAAGCTGCTCTTAATGGCACAAAGACCTTCTTTCATCCACTTACACTCACTCATAATCCATTTTACCCACTAGATCATCCGTGGATCATCCATAACACATACTGTACTCACACACACACACACACACACACACACACAGTCACACATACTGCATGCACACGCTCTGAAAGGGGTTGTGTTGTCGTGTAAGCAGGGCATTGACAGCCTTGCATTTGTGTAATGGCTTTATGGGCACTTGACAAAAGACAATGAAACACTATTGAACTATTAAACCGTTAGTGAAATCATTACAGTCTTTCAGTCTCTCTTTCTGTCTCTCTCTCTCTCCTTTTTTTCTTGTTCCTTTCTGCGACAGCTGTACTTGTGGGGGAGTCTTACCTCTTCCCGCTGGGTTTTGTACCCTGGCTGAATCCCGTGTTTGGGCTGGCTCACCGAGCCTGTGTGTGAGTGTGTGTGTGTGTGTGTGTGTGTGTGTGTGTGTGTGTAAGAGAGAGGATGACTGTTTTGAACATAAATCTGTCTGGGCGTTCTCTCCCTCCCTGTCTGTCTGTTATCCCAATGCCTTGTCTGATCTTTACAAAAACAATATGTGTTGGATGGCATGTTTTTGTGTAGTGCTCATGTCTATACATTGTGTGTGTGTGTGTGTGTGTGTGTGTGTGTGTGTGTGTGTGTGTGTGCGTGTGTGTGCATCTATCAGCAGCATGAAAGAGGAAATTTAGAAGATAAATGTTTATTCTTGTAAACATTTGCTTGGAGGTCCTTGAATATCTTCTAAGACTCTCTGTCTCCGTGTGCGTTTGTAGGAAGGAGCAGAACATTTTATCTCCAGTAAACTGCTGGAACTTGTTGCTGCTTCAGGTGAAGAGGGAGAGCCGCGACCACGCCACTCTGTCCGACCTCTACCTCAACAACATCATTCCCCGCTTTGCACAGATCAGCGAGGACTCAGGACGCCTCTTCAAGAAGGTGAGCACACACTCAAAGACACAGCGGGGACTTTACTCGCATTGGTTCTTCCAGTGGAGTTTGGTTTCATTTGCTGTTGAGGTTTCCATTGTTTGTGTGTTTGTGGAAGATGCACAGTGTATAGATTATATTTATTTTTCATAGAGGCCTGTTTTTGGAAAGGTGCAACTGGTAGTAGCTGCTCCTCCTCAACAAGCTTCAAACAAAAGAATGCACTGACTACAGACTGCCCTGTCCATCTGTCCTTCCGGCATCTGTCTTCTGTCCTGGCTGATTTCTTGACGAGTCAGCTGAACCTCAGGCCAGGAGAGTTTATTCCGTCTGTTGATACAGTAGCCTCACTTTTGTCTCGTCTGATCTCTGCCTTACTTGACTGAGAGGGAAAAAAAAGAGACAAGACAGAGGAAATGTAGAGGAAGACCAGACAAAGAAGGAACTAAAAGAATTGGAAAAGAATGTGGGGGGCAGCAACAGGAGAGAACAAGAAAAGAGGGTGATCAGTGCTTGCTGTGACCTTGCAGAGCAAATACCATGGCTGAGCTCTCCACTGGGAGACATATGTTCATCTCCAGACTGGACAGATTAGACCAACTACACAAGCTCTGAGGGACAGTGCATCACATGCATATACAAACAGGAATTCTGTGTGTGTGTGTGTGTGTGTGTGTGTGTGTGTGTGTATTTATACTTTGAGTCTAGCTGTAACTGTAGGATTTCAGTTTCAAGAGCGAGAACATTTCTGCAAGGTGAGGTAATTTTTGCAGATCGTAGCCTCTTCAAAGGAGTTCATACAGCTTTGGACTGGATTTAAGATGAGACTTGGGCTTAGATAAAACTATAACGGTTTAAGTTTAAGGTGAAGTTCAAAGATAAGCTTGTAGTTAGGATGGAAAAGAATGTAATCAGGAGAAAGCCCTCACAAGTATTGTCAGATATGCGTGTGTGTGTGTGTGTGTGTGTGTGTGTGTATGGACGGCAAAGTGAAGCAGTCTGTGAGTGGAATGTCATGGCAGAGGCTGCTGATTTTCTAACCCGATAGGTTGTCTTTGAACTACTTTTCCAATCTGATCGCAGGCGATGAGAACACGAACCTCCACCCTCATTTTACGGTCCGACACACCAGTACAAAACCCCCCCACACACACTTTCTCTCTGTTTCTCTGACTCTCACTTTTGGTTGCGTCATGGACGTTGATTTCTATTTTTATTTTCCTTAAACACTGGTTGTTCTTCGGCACGATGGGTTGCTTTCATCATGTCTGGGTCATAAACAGGCAGCAGACAGACACACAGAGAATACTCTGATGGCTAATTAAGTAGATAATTAGTTCATTTATAACATTTCCAGTTGGTGGCGTGAATACCAGTAGCGCCCGGGGCCGAGACTCTCACAACTCATGGAGACGAACACCACGACCCATATTTACAGACGTAGACACATTTCATCTCTGCTGGTGTGGAAAGTAGTGCAGACTGATACTGTTAGTGCAGTTGGGGGAATGTGTGTGTGAGAGATCTTGTCACTGACAGAGAGAAAGCTCTAATGAGTCAGACTGAATTAATGAGCACAGTCTGAACCTGAACCACAGACATCAGGGCTAATGAAGCGTTGCTTGTTGCTAGTTGCTAGTTTCTGTTGTGATCTCGCTCGGCCAGACTGGACGACCATGGGCAAGATGAGAGGTCCAAAGGTCAAGATCCACACTTGATGGATGGGAGGGCTCAGCCATGGCTGACTGCTTTTTGATTGGCCGCAGTCTGACTGGTTGTCACCTAATATGAGCCTCCTACAACACTTTAAAGAGCGAGGGCGTGAAAACCTCAGTTATCTTGTTACCTCTTTTGTCTCCTGCAGCACCCTAAATCTCTTCCCATGTCACTTTCTCCCTCTGCAGTACGTAGCCCTCCGTTCCTGACCTTCCTGCCCTCTGTAATTCTCCCACATAAATTCATCATAATGATTTCTGTTTCACCACAACACCCCCCCCGCAACCTCTTTCTAACTCACCCCTGACGCCCCGCTACAACCCAGGCCTCTGCTGTGCCCTCTTCCAGGAGAAGACAGATGCTCAACATGCTCTGGCGAAATCTGTTCTTCCTGCATTCCTAACTCTTTTTTTTTAGCTGACTCTCTTTGCTTTTTTTTTTTTATCTCGCCTTCTTTATTTTCCCCCGTGTACTTGTCCCTTGCGTTCTCTTATCTGTCTGCTTTCAATTTAAGTTTTCCCTCTTTTCATCATTACTAAAACCCAGTGTGAATGACATCCTTTTTGCAGTTGCGGAGAGTTCCACCATGTTCATGCAAAAGTATGAGTGGATCTGTGAATGCATGCGTGTGTTTATGTGTGTATATTTGTGAATGTGAATGGAGTCTGCTGATGTGTGGTTTGATGTGAAGTCATCAGTCTCTAGTAGCTCCGGGCAGTTATGTCTGGAGAGTGGTACTGCCTGTTTCACTCCCCGTCTTCCCACTTTGTCACTTCTGTTCCTTTATCTCTTGTAACTTTGCCCTCTTGCGCTCTGTCTTTAGCTCTTTTTTTTCCTCTTTCTGCCTCCCTGCTATCATGTAGCGATCAGTATTTGTAGCTTCCTCCTCCAACTCCACATCCATCAAGCCCACTACCCGCCTTGCTCATTCATCTGAACTAGCGACTCATCCACTTCTGTTCAGCTGGATTTTCTGGTCTTGATTGATGATGGGGCTGTTGATTGACCACATGGCTGAATGGGTATGGACTTCATTAGTTGACCGAGACGACTGGGTAAATGGACAGATGGTAGAAGCTGTTAGCAATGACACTAAGCTAATGGTTGGATTTGTCTTTTTCTCTGTCTTTCCAGAGCAAAGAGGTCGGGATACAGCTTCAGGAGGACCTGCTGAAAGTTCTAAACGAGCTTTATACGGTAAGAGACTCTCTGCCATCGCTCTCACAATATGTGAATCCAAAATGATGTGAATCTATGGAGATGAACCACTGTGCTTTACAGGATCGCTTCACAGAGTATGACTCTTACAGAACTTTAGGACGAAGCGATTTAAAGAATGACACTGGTTATATACTGTACTCTCATGCTCCTGTGAGGCTCTGTCGTGCACTAACTGTTCTTACTAACTGGACAGTGTGATTTGGTTGTTGATATTTCAGACATCATCGCTGGCTGTCTGTTGTTTTGGTCTTCTCACGCTGTCAGGGGCATCATAGCGTCTGGTTACACATGTCCATGGTACTGCCAAAAGGACTGAGGCAATCAGAGTGCGTTTCACTGTCTGTGTGTGTGTGTGTGTGTGTGTGTGTGTGTGGGCAAAGTTTCCTACTACATCATGGCTCTGAGCAGCAAGCGACCATAGAGCTTCAGCTCAGCAAGGCCCATAAAAGCAGGTCTTAAGCTGTAATTACAGTGTACACTAAGAGATAGAAATAGATCTGGTCTGAGTGACGCGCACATGCTCACATGCGTACTCAGAGTGTGTCTGACTGCAGCTCTTTGGGGAGGGCTTGAGCAGTATAATGATGACTTTGGTGGTGGTCACTAGAATAAGGCTGACACTGCACACACACATACTCGTTTCACGTGTTTAACTCTTCATGCTAAAGTCATACCACCATGTCAAAGCGCAGTAGTGTTATACAGTAGAGTAGGTTGTGTGTCACTCCAAAAAGGTCTGTCTGTGTATTAAGCCTCAGTGCTCCACTTTCTTCGTGACGTTGACTGGCATAATCCTACTTTTGATCCGTAGCCAAAACTGAAGGAGGAGGCACACTGGGAAAACACACATTCACGCTGGTCTACAAATCTCATCCCTTTTTCCCAGGTGATGAAGACGTACCACATGTACAACACGGACAGCATCAATGCCGAGTCCAAGCTGAAGGAGGCGGAGAAACAGGAGGAGAAGCAGATGGGACGCTCCGGTCGACAGGATGACCGTCAGACACCGCGGTCCCCCGACACCCTGGCCAGCATCAAGACGGAGGAGAAACCCGTCCGACGCTCCAGTGTCAAGAAAATCGAAAAGATGAAGGAGAAGGTGAGCAAGGCCTGGGCCCCGGCTGGGGAGGGGAAATGGCGGGCAACGAGAGGAAAGCTGTTTCGGAGTGCTCCACCTGTTGTCACACTGACTTAATGTGTGTGTCTAATGAAAGATTTATGAGTGCAGGACTGGCTTATTGCTGCGGCCTGTCACCGCTACATGGTTCTCCACTTCTTATTATCCATAATCAATACTGAGGCATTCTGCTCAAACATCTATTATCCCTCACCCTTCCTTCCTTCTCTTTACCTGCCACCCTCACCCTGCTTCTTTTACTCTTGCCTGATTTCTTCACTTTTCTCTTTTTTTACTCTCGGTTTCTGTCTCTCTCTCCCATCAGAGACAAGCTAAGTACACAGAGAACAAGCTGAAGGCCATCAAGGCCAGGAATGAGTACCTGCTAGCTCTTGAGGCCACCAACAACTGTGTCTTCAAATATTACATCCATGACCTCTCCGACATTATTGATGTGAGTATAAACACTCTCTGTTACTCTGTGGGAGCAGCTAATGTCTGTAGACATTTGTGTGTGTGTGTGTGTGTGTGTGTCTCAGTACACCTGAGTTCGAGCCAGTGGTGGCCCCTGGGTCAGTCTCTTCACATTAGCTTCAGTGCTCCTAATGAAGGAGGATCGGTCCCTCTCACTCTCCCCCGATGTTTCCCACTCTTTGTCTTTTTTGTTGCTCAACACTAGCACACACACGGTTTGTTCTCTGCTCAGTAAAAACATTTCACTGCCTGCTGCTCCGGTGGACCAGTCGACCAGCAGGTGTTCATCCTCTCACTCTGGTTGATGACTGACGCACGTGTTGAACAAACAGTGACGCTGACAGACAGGTCACAGTATTAGCTAATCGTTTTACTCATTTTTATACCGGAGGTTTTACTTTATGTTTACATTTTTCAGCTATGCTGAGAGGGGTGTATCGTGTGACATCTCAAACACTGTTCTATAGATGGGTGTGGTCCAGCATTTTCACTGTTAAACTGATTGTCTACAGGCATAATGGCAAAAAAACAAAACTGTATTATATTATAACTATTTTCTCTCTGCTATATTTTCTGTTACTGGACCAGCAATGCTTAGATTTAATGCCATATAGTCATATGTATGTGTCATGTGTCTGTGTGTGACAGTGCTGTGACCTGGGCTACCACGCCAGCCTGCACCGTGCCCTGAGGACCTACTTATCTGCAGAACAGAACGTAGAGACGTCCAAACACACCGGTCTGGAGACACTGGAGGGAGCCGCAGAGAGTCTGGAGCCCAACGGGGACAAACAGAAACTGATGGAGACCTACAACAACGTCTTCTGCCTCCCAGCTCGGTTTGACTTCCAGTCCCACATGGGAGACATGGTACGGTTCGAGTGCTTGTGTTTGGCTCTGTCAGAGTGAGCGCGTTTTCAAACATCAGTGTAATAACATGTTTTTGTTTGTAGATGGGAGTGGTGTGTGCACAGCAGCCTCTGGAAGGCGAGCTGCTCCAGAGGTGCCAGCATCTGCTGTCCCGTCTCTCCACGCTCAAGATTGAGAATGAAGAGGTCAGACATCTTTGCGCTTCCTCTTATATTTTTTGTTTATCCGTCTTTTGTTTTATACCTTGTCTTCTCGTCTTCCCTGCCCTTCAGGTGAAGAAAACCATGGAGGCCACTCTGTCCACTATCCAAGACATGGTAACAGTGGAGGACTACGATGTCTCAGAGTGCTTCCATCACAGCAACAGCATGGAGTCGGTCAAATCCACTTTCAGCGAATCCTATCTCAGCAAGCCCAGTCTGGCCAAACGACGGGCTAATCAGCAGGAGACGGAGCAGTTTTACTTCACGGTCAGTGCCAGTTTATGGACATAGATGATTTCTCAGAGGCTTTCATGGGATCAGGCCTCTAACGGACGAAGCAGTAACAGCTACATATCAGCATAATGTGCACATGATGTGACTCCAGCGTGCGTGTATTTGTGTGTGTTGTAGAAGCTGAAAGAGTTTCTGGAAGGCAGGAGTCTGATCACCAAACTGGAGGCCAAGC
Source organism: Toxotes lorentzi (assembly GCA_037833715.1). Lineage (NCBI taxonomy): Eukaryota > Metazoa > Chordata > Actinopteri > Toxotidae > Toxotes > Toxotes lorentzi. The sequence continues at coordinate 11,396,728 of JBBMJY010000018.1, forward strand.
ACGACCTCATCCAGAAGACCCTGGGAGAAAGTGAGTGGGACAGCTAGAGCGTCCTTCATACCTTTTAGACATTGTCCTTGTTTCCTGTCTGTGTGAGTGTGTGTTCAGTGTAAAGGAGATGGATACTGGAAAGGTCAGGTTCCCAGAGGCTGAACGGGGAGCAGAACCCATGCACTGAAGCAGAAGGAGTTTAATACGTCTAATAATCACAAACTCTGTGTGTGTGTGTGTGTGTGTGTGTGTGTGTGTGTGTGTGTGTGTGGAGGGATAGGTCACAGTGACAGTGACCATATGTGGATGCAGCTGTATGTTTACGTGTGTGTGTGTGTGTGTGTGTGTTGGTGCGCGGGGGTATTCCTCAGGGCTGAATGTGTCTGCCTTTCCACAAAGCTTACAGGAAAAGCCTCCCTAAATTGTGTGTGTACAGCTGAAGCAGGAAGTTTGTTCCCTGTTTCTGTTCCATCTGAAGCCGTTTCCTCATGTGTCCTGGTTCTACTATAAATGCCTATCTCTTTCTCTCTCTTTCCTGTCATACCCTCGCCCCCCCTCCCTCTCTCTCGCCTCCCCCTTCTTCCTGTTTCTCCCTCCTTTAGGTCAGAAGACTGACTGTTGCCTTGCCAGGTAGGTGTGGTGAAGGAAAGAAATATGCTCTCTTTCTCACACACACACACACACACACACACACACACACACACACACACACACACACACACACACACACACAC
>JBBMJY010000018.1:11397552-11445582 GCA_037833715.1 Toxotes lorentzi
ACACACACACACACACACACACACACACACACACAAACACACACACACACACACACACACACACACACACACACAGACACACTTGCATATACCATAGCAGCATTTAAGCATGATTTCTTGGCAACCAGGGGTATTATTTTCCCTCTCACTGTTTATAGATGTTCTCAACACATGTGCATATGTCTCTGAGTATACAAATAGAGCGTTACCAGAGTTGTGAGTATAAATAGACTTTCTCTGGAGACATAATGACAGAGTGCCGTTTTCTTTCTCTCCCCTCTCTCCCTCTGTGTAGTGGACGGAGAAACTCAACAGTGCGGAAGCAGGTAATTATCTGTCATAAGTGTCTGTGTGTGTAAGTTTGTTTCTGAGTGTCTTTAAGCTTTTCAGTCAGAGCTGCAGAGCTGCTGTAGCTTCGTTTTTAACTCAAGCCACATGTTTTCTCACAGTGTATCTTCGGCCCACAGGATACATGGGCTGACAGCATTGTGTTCATAATCATCACATCACTTTGACTTATTTGACCCAATACCCTACACATACATCTGTAGCTAAACAGAATCTGTACAGTCTGTTGATGTAGTCATGCAATCTGACATAACAACATAACAAGTGATCAGTTCTGCTCAGGAAGAAACAGCTCAGTTGGAGTATCTCACGTGGTCTCATGTGGCTCCCTCTTGTGGTTGATTTGTGTTTTGGTCATAAGCTCTCGCTTTACAGAGAAATCGACTGGTTGATCATTTCAAATTCTAGTCAAGTTTCAACATAAAGAACAGCTGTGTTGACATATAAACAATTACGTGCATATGTTGTGCAACATTCCACAACCTCACCTCCTAGAGATTTCTGGAAACCTCAAACAAAGGAAAAAGAGAAAAGGGACAAGCTTTGTCTCCTAGCAACAGCTGGGTAGTGCGCCCACCGTCTTTCCCCCACGTCTGATACCCATCCCTCCTAAATGTGTGCACCGATGCATGTGCATGTGCAGACGTGTGTGTGGAAATGCTCCTGACATGAAGTGCGCTGTGTTTTATTCCCACACTGGTCTCCTGTCTTGCCTCCTCCTATACCGGGAGTAATTCCTGTCCCCCTGTTTTAGGAGTCGGGTGAGACCATCCCTCTGATGGTCGAGAGCTGCATCCGTTTCATCAGTCGCCATGGTGAGTGAAATTCTCCAATGAAGTGATAGCATCAGCTTTTCCTGTGTACTGATCAGGTTACATTATTATGTCAAGTTGGATTGGTTCTATATAACATGAAGCTGAGAATTTTACCAGAATTTCTCCAGAACTGTACAATCCTGAACATGAATATGGCATGTTAATTAAAACACTCGTTTGTGTGTGTGTGTGTGTGTGTGTGTGTGTGTGTGTGTAGGTCTGCAGCATGAGGGCATCTTCAGAGTGTCAGGCTCTCAGGTGGAAGTCAACGACATCAAGAATGCCTTTGAGAGGGGTACGACTATTATCCTACAGGAAACCTGAGCATTTTAAAGAGAATGTGTTTACTCACTGATTCTTTTCTCTCCCACCCTCCCCTCCCCCCATCTCTCTCTTCTCATCCGGTTGTAGGTGAGGACCCGCTGGCAGGGGACCAGAATGACCACGACATGGACTCCATTGCTGGTGTCCTGAAGCTCTACTTTAGAGGACTAGACCAAGCCCTCTTCCCTAAAGAAGTCTTCCATGACCTCATATCCTGTGTCTGTAAGTTTTACATCCTTTTGTCTTTGTGTGTGTGTGTGCGCGCGCGCATGCTTGATTTTACGAGTAATCTCATGGGTGTGTTATTTTCCAGCGATGGAGAGCCTCCAGGAGCGGGCAGTCCACATTAAGAAAGTTCTGCAGTCTCTGCCGAGCAAAACCCTCATCATTATGAGATATCTCTTTGCTTTCCTCAACCAGTAAGTAGCAGGACATTCACTTACATGGTGAGACAGTAGAGCAAACCACTTGGTGAGAAACATCACTATATAGTTGCTGTGTCAATAAAGTGACTGGAGTAAGACCTGGATAAGTAGCCATAGCTGTGTATACGTTATTCATTACATGCCATGACAAGAAACACCAAGGAAATGATTCACAGTTACAAAAGCAACTACAAACTGAACACCTGACACCTAACATAGTTCATTTACATCAGTGTACATGAACAGCGGTGATGACTGGATGATGGAAAAGGTAGCAGCCAAACAACAAAAGCTACAAAAGCAACCACAGAAATAAACCAACATGATGTTGACCTGGAAACAAACGTTACAAGCTTTCTACAAATGTAGGCAATTGCACACTGAGAAGCTTGTGTCAGTATTTCTCAAAAGTTCAAGTGTATTAAATCTCACAACATGCAAGAGTGCAAACGGTGCCTTTTGCCACAGGTTTCATAAGGTTTGCTTGGCAACGATCTCACACAAAGAGCAACAAATAGTCTACATAAAGGATCCAACGCTCATCAGTCTCTACTAAATAAGTCATTGAGGGTCAGATGAGAAACATCTTTCGATATACATCAGTCCACACACAATAACAACTGTAATTTTCACCACCATAAAAGAAGAACCTATCACCTGTTTTGGCTAAATAAAGGAACCTAAGCTGAACAGAATGAAATTACAACAGTACAAAAACCAGATCAAATATCCACAAATCCACTATTATATAAACTCTTCAAAGGTGGCGTTCATTAAATGGCTACCACATGGAAACTGTGAGTTAGAAACAGAGCACGAAACCTGAAGCTTGCTTAGCTGTGGCCTATAAAAGCAACAGAGACTGATATGCAACCTTTCAGCCACGAAGGAACATCCTCTTTTCCGATCCGCCAGTCCATACACACGCAGTAGTTTCATAAACACCAGAATGAGGTCAGAAAGCCTTCCATTGGCGTTCTCGCACCAAATCTAAACATCCTTTAACCTTTGCGGAAAGTATGCACCCTAATTAAAGTCCAAAATGCAAAGTGTATTTCTATCCCCACGTTGCTCAAGGAACCTCCCTGAGAAATAGTTTAATTTCCCACTTGAATTTAAGTTTATTTGTATGGTCCAGTGCCACATACAGTGTCTCAGAGGGCCTCACAGCCTCACATCAGCCAAAAACCCAAGCTCTTTAAAAAAGACTAGGACGAACTACACAGTAAAAGAAGTGGAATTGACAGAAGGGAGTATTTCTAGACACATCAGGTGAAGCAGTTCAAATACAGACACACACAAGAGCCTGTGTCAAAGCAATTTTAAGCCAAAGGTAGTGACACTTTTTTTCTGCATGTGTACTTTGGTACAGCTTTGGTTGAATATAGGTTCATGCCTAGTACACGTTGAACATCAGTTTAGACCCACACACACATATGGACACACACATTCCATGCTGTCCAATCCGTCCCTAAAATGCATTACAAAAGCCTTTCAGTAAAGGGAGGCAGCAAAAGGGAGTGAAAGACGAAACGAAACGGGATGTGGGAGACCTGACATTTGAGACTCTGAGTGGTTCCAGAAAAGCCCATGTGGAGACAGACAGGGGAGCTTCTTCTTTTGGTGAAGTGATTTACACTCACCCCAATGCTCCTGCTTCTTGTCACACTCAAAAACACACACACACACAAACACACACACACCATCGGAGTCTCTCCATCACCCCATTGTACAAATCAAGTGATGTGTGTTTACTGTGCAATTCCGGACACCCAAATATATATTCACAGTTTATTTACAAGCTGGGAGTTGTGTAGGCTATAAATGACATTTGATGGTTGTTTGTGTGCATAGTCAGTTTTGTATATACTCCAAATCATATGTTTAAGAGAAAAAGATGACATAATGCCCTCTAAACGACTCTCTTCCCTTCCACTCAGCCTGTCTCAGTACAGCGAGGAAAACATGATGGACCCCTACAACCTGGCCATCTGTTTTGGTCCCACCCTGATGTCTGTCCCAGAGGGCCACGACCAGGTCTCTTGCCAGGCTCACGTCAACGAGCTCATTAAAACTATCATCATCCACTATGACACCATCTTCCCCGGACTGCAGGACCTGCCAGGCCCCATCTACACCATCCCCGGAACTGGAGATGACTTCTGGTGAGAGCTGGGGAGGAGGTTTATAGTTTGAGGAGTGATAAGTCATGGAGAGTATGAACTGGGAAGCAGGGCAGGAGATGTCTTGTTAAATCATTACCTTTGGGGTATTGGGGGGGCAGGTGGTTGATTTAGGGGCTGTGGAGCTATGGGGGTGGGTTCAGCTTGTCTGCTCCACTCAGGGCCAGGGAACCACGGGGATCAGCTTACCCTCCATCACACAGGAGATTAAAGTACTTCCTGACCACATCAGCCTGGGAGAGCACACAATGCACACACTCTCACACACCACAATGTGAATAAGGGCCAACTTTCAATTTTACTGTAATGACAAGCCTCGGCACCAGTTATTACCATTACTGCCAGTCAGAGCAGTTGTTCAGACTGTAAGTCACACAGGATGAGCAGCTCGCTGTCGCAACTGTGGAAAGTGTAGACAGAAAATATTATCACTCACTGGCATGGCTGGGCTGTGTTGCCATGACTAGGACCTAGCCACAATTGAAGAATAGATTCCAACATTGTTTTTCAGGTCTACATGAAGAAAATACTCACATGCCATATGTATGTGGAGAGAGTCATGTGTTTCTGGGTGACACCATTAAAATACAAATCTGAAATCTATTGCCTAAAATCTAGCAGAGACCGAAATCACACTCTAACAAAAATCATATTGCACCATGATCTTAACACAGCGTACACACAGTGTACAGCATGAGCTTATGTGACTGAACGGAGGGATATGAGCTCAAGCTGTAAGTCACCAACACACGCTGTCAGTCTGGGACTTCTGTGGTTGTGTCCTCTGACCTCATCTGTCCTCTGTGTCCACCTTAGTGACAGTCCACACTGTGAGCCTCCTCTTGTGGAAGAGCCTGCGCCTGACACTGTTTCCGTCAGCCACAACAGCGAAGATGGTGAATAATACACACACACACACACACACACACACACACAGACATACACAGTTACATGCAGTAAATGTGTACCTGAGGTAATCGGTTTCCTCTTGCCACCAGTTTATGAGATCTCTCCCCGCTTTTATCACCAGTTACTTCGGCTTTAACCTTTTAAACCAGCTCACATCCTGCTCTAAGTAACCTGTTTATTATGCTGCTTTGTTGCTGCTCAGTGTTTTTTTGTTTTTTTTTAACCTTTGCGCTGTCACCAGAAACAGCTAACCTGCTATGCACTAATCTGGCTTCCCCTCTCTTCCACCTCCCTTTTTTTTCTCCTTTCATTTGTCGCTGCCCCCTGCTTCTCTGTCCACCATTCTCTGAATCCCAGGCTCCTTGGCTGTTTCAGAGTCCGACCCAATCGAAGCCATCGCTCGGTTCGACTACTCCGGGCGGACAAGTCGGGAGCTGTCGTTCAAAAAGGGTGCCTCTCTGCTCCTGTTCCAGCGAGCCTCTGATGACTGGTGGGAGGGGCGACACAACGGAGTGGATGGACTGGTGCCACACCAGTATATTGTGGTCCAAGACACGTAAGACTTGTTCTAGTCATTAGTCTTTATTCAAATATCTTCATAAGGAGCAGAACTGACTGTAGTTATCCTGTGTTTTGTTTTCACATTTTTGTCTTTTATGAATATTGATTATGATAAATATTTTCATTAGCTTCTCTGCTGTAGGGTTTTGGCACATGAAAAGGACAAAGGGCCCTCTAAAAAAAACATAAATGAATTATCAGTCTGAGCAAAAGTAAACAGTGAGATGTCCACTGGAAATCCCCGTAACTAAGGAAGTTGATCTGATATGATCATTTCTGCATATGATAGCAGATAGATTGCCTTGTCAACTTCAGCTGTTGTATTCATGCTGGTCAAGTGGCCTGTTCCCACAAGTGTCAGGCTTTTTTACACTTGTGTCCATGCTAGCTTTGAAGCAGCAAATGTGAGAAGATGGTTTAGACTACACACTGCACAGAGACTCTAGTTGTTGCTAGTTGCTGGGATTTACAGTGGAAAATGAGACAAGTGCACAAGGCTCAATTGCTGGTCCACATTTCAAATACTCAACAACAGACTGTGAGTAAAAGGCCATCCTGACCAACTGCTATAATAGACTTAACATGTAAGAATAATACTCCCAGGTTGACTAATACAAGAATTCCCCTTTAAGTTGCAGGCACTTTTCTATCAGCTAAGAACACTGTGTAATTTTGAAAAGTGAAAAAATTGACTGAGCTTAGTGTTAGTGTTCGAATTATTCATTTAGTTCAGCAGAAGAACAGTTCAGTCACAGCTACAAGAGTTGCTGATTAAGAGTAAAGTGGCACTAACGTCAGTGTTGTCTTTCATATCAGTGAGTTATAAAGTGCAGAATGATCTGTTTCAGGTCTGATGGGGGACGGGGAAGTCCAAAACCTGACGTTGACTCTAAGGATCTGCTGGAGGAGAGGGTCTCCACGAGAGGCAGCGCCGCCTCACCTACGGGAGCTCACGTGGCTGACATCTACCTGGCCAACCTGAACAAGTGCGTTGCAGTTTGAGTTTACAGTTGCACTGGCAGTGAAAATCAATTAGGGGTTAAAAAGTGTACAAGCAAAAAAATTTATAAAAAATGTAACCGATGTACCAAAACCATCAACCAAAGGGTTCTTGTTTGTTTTTGAGTTTGGTTTCTTGTCAGTAATAGAAAACTATACCTAAAATACTTGTCTCATTCAGATTGAGGAAACGTCCGGAGTCAGGGAACATCCGAAGAGCGTTCCGGAGCTCAGAGAGTGACAGTGCCAGTCCAGGAGCCAGCGGAGGGGGAGGAGGAGGGGTGAGAACAGCTTCTCTCCCCGTCGGGGGGGCTCTGGTGAAAGAAACCGGGGACAAACGACCCGTCAGTGCTCACAGCATCCTCAACTCGGTGACCCGCCACTCCTCTCTCAAGACCAAGGTACTGTAAAATGTTATTGTATCTCGAGCAAATTATCTTCGTGAATTGACTCCTTTGTAGAAACTGGCACTCAATTGGAGCCATTATGAACATTTAGGTGGAAAGCCCACAGTTAAGGAAGACAACTTCAGCAGGGCGCTCTAAGAGCTTCAGTAACCACAGGCCACTGGACCCAGAGGTCATCCCTCAGGTGGAGCACAGCTCACAGGTACTGTTTTCAGTTCAGTTACTTACCACATGTCTGCAACTTTGTGTACACGTGTCTTCACATTTTGTCTTTATGTTGCAGGACACTGAACCCGCAGTGAGCTCTCCCCTGAGTGAGTTCAGTAAGTCGGAAAGACAGAGCACCTCCAAACATACACATACCCCTGACGTGGTCCTGGACACGCTGGAGCAGCTGAAAGGTGTGGGTGGCGGCGGAGGAGGAGCCTCAGAGCCCTCCAGTCCACTCCACTCCCGTCTTTTGCGGGACAGTGAGGGGGGCTCCTCACACATTCACCCACTTCAGCGCAGCGCCTCCTCTGCCAGTGATGTACCTTCCTCCTTCCGCCCCACTAAGAGCCAGCAGCGTAGCCCCCTGCCCTCCACCACCTCCCCCTCCCTGTCCTCCTCCTCCCTCTCGTCCTCTGTACCTTCCTTCAGAGATCTGCGCCCCCCAGCAACAAGACCCAAGCCGGTGGTGTTCCCAAAGAGCGGAGGAGGGGGTGGCAGTCCAGCAATGGGCTCCCCAACCTCCACTGTTCCCCCTACGCCCCCACCTCCACCTGCAGGCCACACACATTCTCTCCCTCACACTCCTCCTCCTCCACCTCCACCCCAGTCTAACGACAAATCCTGCCCAGCTTAATACCCCTTGATTTCAACCACAATACTGATCCTTACAAACTCTTCTACCAGGTGCTAGAAGCACTTCATTAGTTTCACATAAGACCCCTAACCCACTACTCACGTGTAGCATTCACTTGTTGGTGTCCAGGTGAGTTCTTAAGACACTGTGTTCCCTTTAGAGTTTTTTTCCTGCCCTCTCCTTGCAGCTCTTAGCTGTTACAAGGTGCAGGTTAGTGAACACCCTTCTTTGCCACCACTGAGATTCCAGTGATCACTGAATTTCAAAATCTTTTACAAGGGAGCAGGACTCAGGATGGACACCTTACAGACCTACAGCACCTAGAGCTTACATACACTAGTTTGTGATGTTTGAAAATTGTGTTTGAGTGGGCGTGCAAGAGTGTTACTTGCCTTTACACACAGATCTATGTGAGGAACAAAAAAAAAAAACACTGTTTGATTTTGTATAGTAGACATGACAGTTTTTTTGTTTGCTTTTTTTTTTTTTTTATAACTTTTCTATGACCCCATGACTAGCGGACTGGAAGGGAGTGTTTGATTCCTGAGAATAGACTGTGAAATGCTGGGTTCTTGCTCTGTGTAGAAACTAAACACACTGACTTGCTGCTTCAGTAGTGGAAGACTGGAGATTAAGGGGGGGACATTTTGGATGATGAAATGAAAGAAAACTGGGCCAAATATCAGTGTAAGTCATGTGATCAAGAGCTTTATTCTATCTCTTCCTCCAGAGTTTGATATGTTGGTGTTTTCTTTTCTTTTTTTTTTCTATTACTGTTCAGTACTTGTACCGCAACAGGAGCGTAACAGGAGCAGTGTTCTTCGATACACTTAAAATGGCCAACAGTAATTCTAAATCCATATATAGCAATAAAAAAATGATGAACTGAAGCATCCTGCTGCTTCTCTCCTGCAGCTCTATTATGTGTGTAGGGGACCACTGAAACCCAGCATTTTTATATGTGATGTTGGACTGTACACACACCCACACGCACGTTTTCCAAATCTGTGTGTGGTGGTGTTTTGTGGCAGCTAAACGCCTTTCAGGTTTTCCTTGCATGCTGGGGCCACAGACAGCAGCCACAGTGGCGGGCTGGCTGGTCAGTTTATGTATCTGCAGTACCAGCTGAAGAACAACTTCAAACAAAGTTACAGCTTGCTCCTTTAAATATATACTTAAGACTTAACAGTAAAAAAAAAAAAGGGTTTATTATACTAATGGTGTGTATGTATGTTTAATAATCATGATAACTGGAAGCATGGAGCTGAGGATCCTCCTGAGTGTGTTTAGATAGAAGCACAACCAACCACCTCATCCAATGCGCTCTTAAGCAAGGTTTGCTTTTATTATATTATGTTTTTCCCAGGTGTTTATTAATGCTCAGAATCTGTTATGGTAAAATGTGGAACTGTGTAGCCGTCTGGGTGTGTGCATGTCTGTGTGTGTGTGTGTGTGTGTGTGTGTGTGTGTGTGTGCGTGCCTGTGGGAGCATGTGTAGATGTATGCACCTCACCCCGCCCTTGCCCACTCCATCATAAAGGGATGCCACCCAACAGCAACAGCTGTCTGCAGTCACACAGGAAAACACTTCTCCTATGCTCTGGAGTACCAGCAGCCTCAATAAATATGCACTGTGTACGTGTGATCAGATAAAAAGCCTGCAGGGATACATGAGATGTTGTCTTGTCTTCAGTCACTGATGTAACACCAGTGGCAGACCAGCTTTAAGTAGAGAGAGGATGAGGAAACCCAAAATCCAAGGACTTAAACTTGGACTTTTCTTTTTTTTTCCTGATATTATTTGACAATATGTACCTTTGTAAAATTTGATCGGATAATGAATTAAAAGAAATTAAAGAATAAGTGAATAATTTTTCAAATACTGACTTCAAATGTGGAGATATGCCATTCAGGGTAAACTGAATAAAGTTTTTTTTTTTCATGTTTCACTTTCTTGAGAAAGTACTGAGCTAATTTTACCCCAGTGTCCTCATATATTCTATCACAGCTTCTCCCTTCTTCTCAACAGTTTCCCCAGAAATACAGCACATACTGCATTCCTGTATGCTCTTTACCAGGTAATGAATCAGAATTGTTAAGGTTTCCTTTTTAATCTCTGTATACTGTTTGTGCATTACCTGGTGTATTTGCGTTGCTCTTACCTCATCATGACAACAGAAGGGACTGTGACTGTATGAGTGTTAATGGTGAGAGATTAACTCACCTTATCAACATGCACACTCTCACACATATGGACACGCATGTGGGTGGTTGGCGTGTTTTGTCCTGGCTGTGCTGTTGAGAGGAGCTGGGACCCTCTGCGATCTCGAATCAATCATCATGCACTTGAACAACTTGGCTTGCGTGTGGACTAACTGTGTGGGGATGATGTGTCAGAGCTGAATATTGTTAAATATGCATTTTTTTGTGTCCATTTGAAAACAGCAGAACTAAAAAAAAAAAAGTAATGTCAAATCTATTTATAGTTGTCTCTGTATTACTGGAGAATCCTGTGTTCAGATGTACTTTGTATATACAATGTTGTACATTACAGAGGTACACTCTTTTTTTTTGGTACAATATTGTACAGTAATAGCAATAGTAGTTTAATCAAATAGGCCTTATATAATTCTATGTGTAGTTCTTGTAGTAGATCTGTTTTTTAATAAACATTGCTTGCTATAAAGATTCTCAGTTTGTTTGATGTTTGCTACGATTAAAAGAACTTACACTATAATTTCAATCAATCAAAAATATTGATAAAAATAACCAAAAGCTGTCTCGATGGATTAAGAGCCTCAAACAAAACACTGTGCTACATGCACTGCCTGTCAGGTAACTAAGAGGTGCCACGTAGACAGACAGGTAGACACAAACTGTACAGTGTCAGATCAGACTGAACACGGAGTACTGAATAACACATCATATTAAACACTTAAATATTCTTTACTGCAGGTAAGTTAAATGATCTTCTCTGAACTGCCTGACTGACTCTTAAATATGTCGGTAAGATGCAAGATTTCAGTAAGTTTCTCCACTGATGTATGTTTTTTAAAAACATTTTTTTTTAACTTTTTTTTTTAAAAAAAGGGAAAAGAAGGCACTGATATCAGATCAGTTCTCGGTACCAGAAGACACATTGAGTTGAGGCATTGAAATCTGTGTAGGAGTAGAAAAACTTGGATCGGTACATCCCATTTGTCTGTTTGGACAAATAAGTGTCCATCGGTCCCTCATTTCAAACTCTTCCATAAGCCACGTGGTTTCAGTCGCTATATAAAGGAGAATATACACCCTATTTTATAGTTAAATACTGCCACTGAAAACATGCAGCGTTGTGAGAGACTTTACATGGGACATGGGAACGCGTTTCATCGTCTGCACATTCGTAAAGACAAAACCCCATTTGGGTTAAACATGTGAAAACTAAAATGAGAGTGCTGATTCCCCAAAGTGATGACACGCATCATTTCGGAAACAGATGCCTTCACGTCTAGACAGCTGTTTACGGGTTTTGTTGTACTGACTTTCGTTTCGGATATATTGGAAAAGCAGAGTGGTAACCGCCCCCCAAACACACACACACACACACACACATTTACCCCACCCTCGCTCAGTTTATTCTCACAGTTACTAACACAGTAAGAAATTGAGAACGAGAGTAAAACTAGAGAGTTTGCACTTTGCTGTATTTCCGCCATCACGGTCCGTAGACCAGAGTCCGCCCCGTGTGAAGCCCATACTTCCTAAATCACACGGCGCTGTCTGCCGCTGTCTTTGAAGAAACCCACGGTCGGTCCGGCTCCACGTAAGAAGGAAAGTTAGGTGTCGTAATCTTCAGCGGCAGGTCCTCCCTGTGCCTCACCTGTCGGGACAGCAGCCGTTCCGCAGCTATGCAGCTGTTTGTCACAGCGGAGCAAGTTTCTCGCGTAGGCGTCATTTGTCTTCAGAGAACTTGGATTTACCGTAAAACCGGGAAGCAGCTCGACCTGTAGCTGACAAGAGTAACGTTTACATTGACGCCGGACATCGCGGGATAAACGGCCGTGCGACGACACACAGCTGCACAGTTTCCTAACGTTAGTACAACCTGACGGTGCGGACTTACAGCACGGGCCCAGGTGAGCTAACGTTACAGCTAATATTTCAGTCAGTAATTATTTAAGTAACTCTAAGTAAGCTAGCTGTTACCAGAATTGGTCTGCTAGCCTACAGCTCAAGAAAATGTCCCATAGCACAATGCTATCACCTCTATAGGAATTTGATAGTAACTCTGAGTTTATTTTATTACACTGTGTTGTTATAACCTAGCTGCTTCTCACGACTCTTAGTATGTACTTTGTTTTGAGTTAGCTTGCTAGTTGTTGTGTCCTGAAGAGCTCAAAGACAAAGAGGGCTTGTCTCTCTTCCCTGTCTCTGTTAATGTTTTTCTAATTCTCTGCATGCTTTCAGTATGTCAGGGATGACAGCCAGTACAACGAACTACCTGTGGTCTTTACAGGATGTCCTCGGTCAGGGGGCTACTGCCAGTGTGTACAAAGCTCGCAACAAGGTGAGCCATAAGTAAACAGGATAAACTTATCATCATAACACGCTCTGTCAAGTTGTTTTTCACAGAGCAGCTCTCACACGTCAATGCTGCCATCATCTCTGATGCCTTCAGCCTACTTTTTGGTTTGAAGGCGAATCCAGGATGTGTGATAAGAAAAGGTTGTGGTTGCAGTGTGGGCTGTCTTTGACGTTGACGACGATGTTGTATGTGTTGCACTGATGATAACTGTGTATGTGTATGTGCAGAGGTCGGGTGAGCTGGTGGCCGTCAAGGTGTTTAACATGATGAGCTACAGCCGCCCTCATGATGTCCAGATGAGAGAGTTTGAGATGCTGAGGAAGCTCAACCACAGCAATATCGTCAGGCTGTACACAGTGGAGGAGGTACGGCCACCGTGAGAGGGGGAGAAGACGGATGTGGGAGGAGATAATTAATTTAACATTTTCATCAAAAAGCGTTTGCACCCCAGGTTTTTATGCCGTTGGATGCTGGGATGATGATTTCTCTATGATTGATCTACTGAGCCAATTAAAAACCAAGTTCTCCTCGTGACTTCCCCTTCTAAGAGTTATTTGCAATTTTTGGGCAACGATTTCATTATTTTTTTTATTATGGAAATTTGGTGAGAAGGACTTTAGAATATTTTCACAATGTTTACAATGTAGATAACAAGTGCAGCTTACCTCCTCTCTCTCTAGCTGCCCTCTAAGCAGAAGGTACTGGTGATGGAGTATTGTTCAGGAGGAAGTCTGCTCAGCCTGCTGGAGGAGCCAGAAAACGCCTTTGGCCTGCCTGAAACAGAGTTCCTCACTGTATTGCAGTGTGTAGGTGGGTGGGTGTATCTAATGTTTTTGAATAATTTCTGGTACCTGTTGTTGAAGTATTCCTTTGTCTCTGCTGTCGTCAGTTCAGGGGATGAACCACCTGCGTGAAAATGGAGTAGTCCACAGGGACATTAAGCCAGGCAACATCATGCGGCAGGTCGGGGAGGACGGCAAGTCTGTTTATAAGCTGACGGACTTCGGAGCAGCAAGAGAGCTGGAGGACGATGAGAAGTTTGTGTCTATCTACGGAACTGAAGAGTATCTGGTAAGATAACGTACAGGATTATAAAGATAAACTTGATTAACCTGTACATACATGTGAGAACATAACCCATTTGGTGAAAGAAATAAACAACATGTTTGATGCCATCAGGAAACACAGGTTTAAATTACATTTTCACCTGTCTTTTGGTGATTTGAAAACCTTTTTACTGTTTCAGTGGAGGGGGGACATTCATACTCACCCGGTGTCCTGCATAAGTAAAGACATCAAAGTAAAATGAACTAAAGTATGATTAAATAAGATAGCATAAATTAAAAGTATTCTCGATGCGCACTATGGGTGGGCAATTGTAAGATTTGTCTCTATCTTCAGAGAAGGCTTGGTAGCAGAAACTGCATTGTTTTACTGTTGTAAGAAGAGTTTGTACTTAAGAAAAGAACATGTGCATGTTAGTAATACATTTTTCCCAATAATTAAGTAGCATAGTCCTTTTATAAAGGACTGTAATGTGGTTGTGTGCTTACAGTCTGCAACCTGTTCTTTTCTTCACAAATTCATATCACCTTTTCTGCTACGTATAAAAGTCCCATATCCCCTTGGAGAAATACTACCCTTAACACTGATATGAATCTCTCTACGCTGCATGTGATTGGTGGTTTGTTAAAAACCACCAATCACATGCTGTCTTACCAGTGTTGTGAGAAAAGGCCTGTAGACCAGTGATCTTGATACCTTAGAGCAACTAAGTGTTGTTGTGATTATTATACCATTATCGAGACAGGGTAGCCCTCTAGTGGACAAATGAGTGAATATAACAGGTATAAAGGTGTAAAATAACTGAACATAGAAATGTTGCATGGACAGAACGTTTTCAGAGACCAAGAAGCATTTGCTTATCTTCTTTCTCACAGTCTGAGAGACCTTTAGGTGTTTCTTTGCAAACACCAATCACGCCAATCTCGTCTCTCACTGACGATAAACTTCCATCTGGCCAGTCTGCCATAAAGAGCAGATTGGTGTAGTGCTGCAGTGATAGTTCTCCTTCTGGTCCTTCTGGAAGTTTCTCCCATCTCCACACAGGATCTCTGGAGCTCAGTCAGAGTGACCATCACGTTCTTGGTCACCTCTCTTACCAAGGCCCTTCTCCCCCCATTGCTCAGTTTGGCCATGTAGTCAGCTCTAGTTGGGTCTGAATACAACAGCTTACAGGAAAGGTGTCTTACTTTATACTGGGGGAAGGGACACACACCTAACAAACCGGTTTTACACCTATTCATATTATTCAAAGTAGGATCTTGTATAGGGGGCAAGTGTAGGGTTATTTAAAAAAGCAGTTATACATTTCCACGTTTCCTGTTTCCTGATTAAAAAGAAGGAGACTCCTGGGGACAGAATACATGCTGTGGCAAAACTCTGCTTTCACTTTACACTAAGATTATACTCAAGATTAGATGATAAGATCAGCTACTATCAACATATCAATGTAAAATAACTGTTGTGTGACAACCTATGGAGTGAAACTTGCTTGTGTTTTGTCTGTGTGTGCCTGTCTGTAGCATCCAGACATGTATGAACGTGCTGTGCTGCGTAAGACCCACCAGAAATCCTATGGGGTGAGTGTTGACTTGTGGAGTATTGGCGTGACATTTTACCATGCTGCCACTGGGAGTCTTCCCTTCACACCGTATGAGGGACCCCGCAGGAACAAGCCCATCATGTAAGTTAGTCAACCATATCTAATGAAGTTTGTATGCCAGTTTCAATTTATGCAAGCTTTTTTGGATATATTTAAATGAAAGTATGACCACAGCAGTGTTGGAAAGCATACCACCATTCAGTCAACTGATGACATTTGGTCTGTGTTGTTTAAATTGTAAATTGTAAATATCTAAATGTAAATGAGATATTTTGCTGAATGTTGTTTCTCTGGGAATCCTGGGCTATCAGCCAGAACATGCAAATCCATCAAAGGTACATCAGCCTGACTTGTGTGTTATGTTGTGTAGGTTCAAAATAACAACAGAGAAACCAGTGGGTGCAATAGCTGGAATACAGCGGGTGGAGGGTGGACCTATCGAGTGGAGCTACCATCTACCTCACAGCTGCCAACTGTCACAGTATGGCCACTTCATAAAGAGCTTTGGAAACGTAGCTCTTTAATGAGAACACATGGTGCAAATTTTATCCCTGATTGGCTTCATTTATTTCTCTCCTTTCCCTCTCTCTCTTTTTTCCACCTGTCTCTCACTCTGTCTGTAGGGGTCTGAAGGTGCAGCTAGTTCCAGTGTTAGCAGGTATACTGGAGGCTGACCAGGAGAGGTGTTGGGGTTTTGACCAGTTCTTCACAGCCACAACAGACATATTGCAACGGCAGCCAGTTCACCTCTTCTCTCTGCAGCAGGCCATGGCTCACTGTATCTACATACACCACTACAACACGTAAGTCTGCACGGGTGTGTCATCACACATGTTACTCTGATCAGACATAAATAAAGCAGTCTGCAGACTACAGGACTGTTTAAATCAAAACAGACTGAAATAAAAAACTTTTTTTGCCAGTTGTCAGACTTGAGCAGATGTCAAGAGTCAGGAAATTCTGTAGGAAAGATGATAAGGATGCCGCAACTTGTTTATGTCTGGTGTTATCATTTATAATGTTTTGACCTGATTTCAATTTTGAATATGATTTTGAATATAGAGTAATATGAGTGTCACAACATGTGAGGAGGGAAAACGTGGTTTGTTTTTATTGCAGCACAGCAACTGTTAGATATATTACTATGACAAGTTGTTCTTCTGACCTTTAAATATGCTTTGCCTGTCATTTGGCAGTTTTTTGGGGGGATCAAAGCGGATCCATTTAAATGTGGTACTACAAGGTGAAATGTAGGCATTTTGATGGAAGGTCACACTGATCACTGACAGCATGACTTATTCAGCTGATGATTCCACCAACAAGCACAACATGAAATTCATGCCTGATATGTGCAGCAGTTGCAAAATAATGTGAAATAATGTGTATAATTGTTTTAATTTGATAATGCCTGTAGAGTCTGTACTGAGCTCTAGATTATATCTGTAAGCCCGAATTGCTTGTATGAAGACTTTCCATCTCAATTAATTGAATCCCTGTGGCAGACAAGCACTGAATCCTGGCTATAAATGATTGGGTTCAATTTTATAGTGGTGAATCAGGAATTAATTCTCCCCCCTCTCACCCAGGGTGTCAGTCTTCTTTGAGGAAGTGGCTTCTCAGACTGGTATAGGGGTTCAGCAGCAACATCTGCTGTACCAGGGTCATGATCTCCCTCTGGAAGGCAACATGAAGGTGGTCAACCTCCCGCGTACTTCACCTGAACGGCCCCTCATTCTGCTCAGCTACGGGTCTGAAGCGAAGACCAGCCTGCCCTTCCGAGAACGTAAGTCAAACAAAGACATGTACATCTTGATACGTTTCTGTGAAGTCTCAAGCTTTTCTCTTCTTCATTCATATGAATGAAGACTCTTACTCAACATATAATATCAGCTGTTACATTCAAGTTGTAGTGAGTGAACGGGAAAGTTAGCATATTTGACATAATGTGTGCATACAATTATTAATGCCCAGACACACATTAATGCATACACATTGTTTCCATAAATCATATATTTATATATCATATCATATATTTTTGGGGTGTGGATTTCCTCTCCTCTCTGTAGCGGAGACTCCTGCCATCCCATCCAGGTTTGACGTTATGGCAGACTACAATTTCTCCAAGGTACTGTACTCCTTCTCTGCTGATTTTCTGTACCACTCATGCCTAATATTATGTTGACTTTAATATGAACTTTATGTATTATAAGTCTCAAACCCATCATTTGTTATCTCCTTTAATCCCTAGGTGATAGTAGGAGTGGTCCATCAGTATCTGAGGATAGTACGGTTGCTGCAAACACACCGAGAGCTGCTACTGCAAGGATATTACAGCTACATGTGAGAAATGCTCATGCCAAAATAATTATATTTTTTCCCTGCACTGCTTTATGTACCTCCCAGTTACCTCCAGGTAATAACCCTCTTCAAACTCTCCTCCCCTCCATTTCTCCTCCATGTCTCCCTCTCCCTGACACTCTCATTCATCCTCAGGATGAGGTTGCGCAGGCAGTGTGGAGATGCCATTCACAGTATTGCGATGATCACCATTAGACTGCAGTCTTGCCTCAACTTGGAACACAGGAGTCACACACTGTGAGTTTATTTACAAAAATACATATAATTATTCCTTCATGTCACCCTTGAGGTGGGAAATTGCACTGAAAAATGAACTGATTTATACACATTTGTATGAGACTAAACAGCAGGATGAATTGAGCTGTTATTGTTCACTGAATTTAAATTTGCCATCCTGATCAATAAAGCTTGGTCTTGTTGTATGAATATAGTGGACATATTTCATTTGCTGACAAATGTAAACCAAAAACTTGACTCATATTTTTGGTACTGTAATAATAACCTTTTTCCTCCTTCCCTCCATCTCCTCCTATATCCGTTACACTTCTCAGTGGCTATTACACTTCAGAAAACCAAGGCTCAGCTGATAACAGTCAAAGGCTAAAGCTGGTGAGTAGACGTGACATCACAGAGGTCAGCTTGATGTGGTTGTTTTGAGTCGTACTGGGAACTGGGTTGTGGAAGTTCCCTTTTTTGCCATTTCTTCATCAGTATATATATATATTGAATTTCCAGTGTAGTAGGTTACTGAACTAGAACTAGAGCTATTTAATACAACAGGCCTGCAGTAAATGCTACTAACTTAAAGGTTATAATAGTTCAGTTTTGTTGAAAACCAGCCTTTAACCAGAGTGCCTGTTTAAAAGGCCACCCTTATCAGCCCTGATGATATGTTCTTGAAGGAGACACTGAATCTATAGTTTATGGTTTATGAGGGTGCTATATTGTGGCTCATACTTTACTAAGTTGAAGAGAATATGTACTTACAATGATAAATTGTCAGGTTTCCTTGGTATTATAACAGGGTTTAGACTCACAACATTGCAAGAACATTGCATGATAAGCACATTTCCGTGGGAGTTAAGTGAATGTGTGTGTGTATGTGTGATTCATAAATTTAATGGCAGACTTGTGATTTGTTGGTTTAGCAAACATAAGAGTCCGTTGCTGCTGTCTCTACAGGTCCATGAGCATCTGCCTATATACACCACGGGCATCCAAGAGTTTCAGAACCGACTGGACCACCTGCAGATAGAGCAGGCCAAGCTAGCAGAGACCCTAGCCAATGACAAGAGGTACTCTGGGGAAGAAATGAATCAAAACTTCAGGCTAGGTTCTCTGATTTTTGATTTATAAACTCTGGCTTCTTGTCTCACAGCTGTCAGAAGATGGAGATGCTGCTGCAGAAGATTACAGCAATTCATCAGCATTATCGTAAAGACAGGCTTACTGGCAGTATGTGTGTTTCTTTGTTGGTATATTTATTACTCTTTTTGTCCATGGTAAAAGTGACAATACCTAACGTTTTTCTTATTTTCACCACAGAGTTGGCATATAATGACGAACAAATCCACAAGTTTGAGAAGTGAGTATTCGTCTTTGTCGATCTGTGTGTCCACACAGCTGCTGTCCTGCTCACCCAGCCTGCGAACGGGTTGCTCTGAGCTGTTCCTGTAATCTGCTTGTCACTTTCATTCACAGAATCCACCTGTTGTCCCACATTAAGCGAGTGAAATCTCTCTTAAGAGAGGACTGCGTGCAGAGATTCAAAGAGCTTTTGGCCTCAGCAAGGACATGGAACAGGTTCTCAACTCACATATTTAAAGTCTAAACACAGTGTAACCATTGCATCGGATTCACTTCAGCTGTATTATCCCAACAACTCTTGAACTATTTACTGTAAGATAACCGTTCACACAGATGATGGAGGCTTATATGAAGATTAACCCAGAGCAGTAGGACATTACTGATCAGCAGTCCCACTCAGATTAAGTTGTTAGTCTGCATCATGAACGCTCATTTCACATTTGTTTAGCAAGAGACATTGAGGTTACATATTAATTACACTTCAGTCTACACTTCTTGAATTCCTTTCAGTTTTGTACAGATAAAGAAATACATTTTTACATTTAAGACTACATTTTAGTTTTTAGATTTTGCATAATGACATGATAGCTGCAACTGTTGTTTTTTTCTGAAATTGCCAAATGTAGTTTCATCTAGACACATCTTTTCTGTTAAGAAAAGTTCAAATATTTGTAGACCTACTACATATATTATTTATTTATATTTATATATTTTTTTTTTATTATATGAGTGTGTCCTTGTTTGTTTATATAATGTGAAAAGAGTCAGAAAATCAAAAACTCCAACTAAGTTAAAGTTAGTTTTAAATTGCACTTTGAAACAAGGCTTCAGACACACAAATATACAACCGTCCTTCGCTTATGTATTCACCAAATGTCCAAAGGTTACAGTGAAGACCTCGATAAAGGTCTGTGAGCTAAAACAGTTAAGGTTAAGGTTCAAGTATTGTTTTGAAGAGAAAAGTTATCATTATAATATATATATATATATTTTTTTTTAATCTATAAAAGCTGATTCATGTTAAGAAATTATCTACATTATCCGTGAGCATACATTTTGCAAGTTTAAAATTGGTTTTCTCTACTGTTTTGGACTCAGTCAGATACTGGCACAATGTAGCTGCTGCTTTGACTTACTCAGGTGTGCCTCTTCCTTTATTTGCAGTGTTTTACAGGAGATGCAGACCCGACTGCAGGACTTCAGCTCTTTCTCGACAGGCTTGTTGGCAGACCTGGAGATGAGTGAGCAGCGCCAGAATAAGGTCAGCATTTCACTTTCCATCCCTGTCTTGAAACTGAGCACTGTAAGTTTTCTGTTTGTGGAAAACTCAAGTCTCTGCCAAAATACCATATTCACAAACATGTGGTCCAACATGCATCTGTGCTCCTATTATTTTGGAGTATTTTTCCATCCTAGTGATTTCACTCATACAGTATCTTAGTGATGCAATGAAGCAATGTCTCATCTGTCCTCCTCAGGCTGTGGACAGAATCCTTTTCACTCTGCAGTCCAAAAGGGCAGGACAGCAGCCTGGAATCACACCCAGGGACAAGGACCAGATGGTCTCCAGGTGTGTGTATTTGTGTCTTTGTGTCTTTGTGTGTGTGTGTGTGTGTGTGTGTGTGTGTGTGTGTGTGTGTGTGTGAGTGTGTGTGTGAGTGTGTGTGTGTGTGTATATGTGTGTATGTATATGTATGTGTGTGAGTGTGTGATAACATAACATGGCCAGATAACATATCTGGCTTTATTCTAGGATGCACCATCTGAAGGAGGAAATGGAGATTTTGGTGAGGGAACTACAGTGTAACAACACCATTATAGAGAGGTCAGTTGAGCGACCAGCTGCTCACACTCGAAAATACATTAGATGGTACAGTACAAAGTTCTGAATGATGATTGTGTGTGTTTTGTCCTTTTAGTTTGGGAGCAGTGAACTCTGCAGCAGCTCTAGAGCCCAGCTTGGCCAGACCTTCCACACTGTGACAAAAGTGCAGCGCACATAGTTTAAACTTACAAATTCACATCCACTCTCTCTCTGACAAACACCTCAATTTAACCGCCGTTAATGGACATTTATGGACAATGTACTAGACCCTCTTTCAAGGACCGACTGCAGTTGGCATTATATGAAGAGGAAGCAACTGAAGACAATCAATAAAATGCGAATCTCAATTTAAAGATAAGATGCACCGACTGGAGAAGGAGGAAATGCTACTGATGGATTCTGTGTGTGTGTGTGCGTGTATGCACGTGCGTGTGTGGTTGGCAGCTGAGTACAACAGTTCAATACAAACCTCATTAATGCCTTTAGTGTTATTTTATTTCTAATAGGCTGCCACAGTGATGGACTGTCAGGATAGAGAGAAAAATGTATGCCAAGTCAACTGCTTGTGTGTTTCTAAGGCTGTGTCTCTTCTTTGTCGCAGAGAAGAAGCACTGTTGAATCTGGAGAACTTTTAACAAAAAAAATGTAACCAAATTGAAGCTATCTCTTTCTCTGTGTACATATATATATGTGTGTTTCTATGTCAGTGTGTTTGTGTTTGTTAAAGGAAGGGCCTTAGTGATCTGCTGTGTTTTTCCTGATGATGGTGATGATGATGATTTTGATCAGTCAAATGTTTCAATGTGACTCTCTTTTTAGGTTTACTTCATGAGTTTCATTGTGAATTCAATGAATGAATAGCGCTTGATTACATCAGTGACGGTGAGGATCTCTAAGCACAGTTCAGTACTATAGTTCTGAAGTTACATTTGTTTCTGTTCCTGTTCATGCTTAACCATAATGATAAGTTCTCTGGGTTTTATCATAGGTTTCACTGTCAAAGATTAGAAACAAAATCAGGGAAACTCAGCACTCACTACAGTGTTTTTTAACAGAACTACGTGGGGTTAACACGGCCTTGTGACTGCATAGAAAATGTTCAGTATGAAACGATATCAGCCAATGTGGTTAATAAAAGAGGGGGAGATCCCATGGGTTGTTATTTGTTTATGAAGAGGTCACAGGTGATGCGTTTACTTTACTTGCTCACTTTTACTGTACTTTCTTAATAATTCTGTTCTATATTTTTAGCCTCTTGTTTGTTTTGTTGAAGGTACTATAGGATAAAAAGTGAAAGTAACAACTTTTTACCTCTGTGAAGATGAGTCACTGTGTTCTGAGAAATTAGTAAAGTCCTGGATGACTGTGATAACTGTACACTCATGTTAAGTGTGCCCTCCAATCCCTTTATCATTAAATTTGCTGTAGCGTGGCCGGGAAGATGAAACATCCCAAACAAAAACAGAAATCAAGTGAGCTGTTGGGACACAGCAAAGTACAGAGAATGAAACTAAAAGTTTTTCACTCAGTCTGTGTGGGTTTCTAGATATGGGGGGTTCTGTGATGCCTCTGTGGTTTTGTACGGCTCACATGATGTGTTTTTGGCAAAGTGGAAATTTTTGACTTTTCTGTTTCTAGCCTACACAAACAAGCCTAAGACTGTGTTTTCATCCCCTAAAATTTCTCACCGTTCTAAATCATGACAATACTCACATATAGGCCCACCTATAGGTCACTCCTGATTCATTGGTTGTATGCTTTTTGCTATTGATATATTTAGTTGATGTGTAGTTTCAATAGTAATACAATACTAAATATCTGAACTGTCTTTAGCACCTACAGAAAAGTAACATGTAATTAATATACAATAGAAGGCTTTACGTTGACAAAAACAGCTGCTTTAAGTCACACATTGCCCTTTAATATTTTGCCATGCTAGATTTCATTTTATTTTTAATCCGGATTTAGTGTAGACTATTTAAAACCTAAATCTATACAGCTAACAAATTACAGTGACTCATCAGTAGGTGAACTGATGTGATCCAGTGTATTAGTGTTTAATAATTCATTAAATAAAGCCAAATCAGAGATAAAGCATGAGGCTGGGATTGCCGCGCGCGCTCTTGTCGCTTTAAGGGAGCGCGCTCGTGGCATTAAAAGCTGTCAGATCCCTTGCGTCACTACTACACGCTTGTCGCGGGCGTGGGATGAGTTTACATTCAGAGCACGGAGTGAAAACACACTAACAACTAAACAGCCGAACACACACGCACTACAGGCGAACAGGACAATGGCGTCTGCGAGTGTGGTGGGGCAGCACCCGGGTCAGCACAGGCTGGACTCGGAGCCGCGTTTTTTCAAACTGACCAGCGTCAGGAAGAAAGTGACCCCACTGAGGAAATCGTCCAAGGAGAAGATGATGCTCAGGAGAAGCTCCACGAGCGGCGGAGAGTGCGGGTCCGTCACTACTGGAGGAGAGTCGGAAACTCAACCCTTGTCTCCAGGACCGGCCGTGAGGAGCGGGATGATGCCCGGCGAAGGATGCGAAGCTCCTTCTGCGCCACGTAGCCCGAACCGGGACAGAGAGGAGGACAGCACGGACCACGACAGGCGCGCCGCGACCGGGACCCGAGAAAGTCAAACAGGGCACCTTAACGGTGACTGCAACCGCAACATGGACTGCGACTCAAACCATAACACTGGTGGTCGGAGGGCCACTTCGCCGAAGAGGTCCGGCATCAGTGTCATGACAAGCGAATCGGTTGCTAATGGACACAAAGGAGGACACCGACACCGGGACGCGCCACACGGGAGACGACACTCACGGCACGGAGACGGCGGGCATCAGAGCATCTCCTCATCTGCGTCAGATTTAGGAGAAAGCAGTGGGCTCCCGCTGGACCGGGTTACTCAGGGCAGAACCGGAGTCGTAAGACTGGCCCGCCCCGAACGTTCCCGCATGGAGGCCTGGTCCATTTTTACCCAGGGGGTGGACCCCAGGGTGAGGACCGAGAAGGGAGAAGGACACCGGTTCGAGACTAAGCCGGTATCGCAGGAGTGGTGTGACGCCTGCAGCCGTAAGATTACAACTCAGGCACTCTATTGTCAAAGTAAGTAGTTAGAGTCCTCCAACGTGTTCGTCTGTCTTGACAGTATTCAATATTCAGTTTTCATATTATGTGATTCCATAACAAGTACATCAGAACATGCAGCACACGGTTATTTCAGTGTGTGACTGGTTGTGTTTTAGTTTCCCTCTGTGAGATGGTGTTTTGCGTTACTGGCTTGTATCTTCTTTCTGGTGCGACTGGGTTATTTTCTCTTACACTGGTGTATGTGTGTTTGTATACACACACACACATAAGTGAGCATGTGCCTCTGTGAGTGAGCCATTTCCAAGCATTCTGCTCCACAGACGCAGCCAAGAGTCTTCCATGGAAAGCTCATTATCTTGTCCTTCCAGCTTTGCCTCCTAGAGTTCATCTCTCTGTGATTTGCAGCCTCAGCTCAAAGAGCCAGGGAAAGATAGTAGAATTCACTGTTGCACACTGGTGAAATCCTGAAACACAACGGAAATATCCACACTTAATACTCACACTTAATTGTGAGTGCGCATGACCCCAGGTCTTCTGGTGTTTTTAGACTGATGAGGATGTGAGAACAAAGTATTCGCTCTGGAGTCGTACAGACGTAATAGGGGACACTCCGGGAACGCAGTATTTTCCCTCCTTCATTGTATGTTAGAACGCCTTAAATCTCCTTCTTTACATCCGTCGTTCCTGATATCTCTAGAGCCATATACCTGACTGTACTGACTGTATCGTCTGTGCTGTGCTGCTGAGAGCCGCTCAGGCCCTGATGACATCACTCCCACCTGCACAGCTCTGGGACACTGAGAGTGTGGGCCAAGCCAGTTTGACCTGGCACTGTGTGTTTAATCTGGCTTCAGTATACATGTGTGCACACACATACACACCCACGCACACCTTCTGCCGGAAACACTGAGCTCAGCCTGAAAAGCGTTTGTTTGTGTGTGTGTGTGGGGTGGGTTGCTCTATGCACATGCTGTACATGTATGAGTGTGTGTGTGGGGGAATTTGTGTGTCGATGAGAGCATGCAGCTGCTGAGTTGGCATTGTGTCAGCATCACTCTGTCGGGGGGGAGGTGGGGGGGGTCAGATCAAGAACCTTGTTAGCCACAGAGGAGCAAAACCAAGCGTACATGGGCCGAGAAAGGGAAAGGATGACAAGTGGCTGGAAACAGGGATGACAAAAATAGTGGAAAGAGTCCGAGGAGAGGTGGAGGGAGGCAGGGTGATAAAAATGAGGAGAGACGGAGAGACAGAACAAGAGCAATGGGGAGGAAAGAGAGCCAGTGTGAAGGAGGGATAGGGGAAAAGAGCCAGAGTTTGTCCAGCACTGCGGAGCTGTCTGATTTAGTGCGCTATCAGCAAGAGCTCAGTGGAGCGAGAGCAGAGATTATTGGAGCACTATTCACACACATACCCAGACAAACACACACATGAGCAGTCCTGAGTTTTTTTTACAACCCAAGAACTTCACTGAGTTTTGTTTTTGTCTTTAATGATCTCTTTATGGATCAAGCTAATTAGCTGTAGTTTTATGCTGCCAGCTGCTGTCCTCCCCAGAGCAGACCGTCCTTTCTGCTCCCTTTTCTCGGAAAACATCAGAGGTGATTGCGGTGTGCAGACATGGGGGTCACCGGGACGTTTATGACGAGCAATACAAATTTAGGCATTTCAGGGTATTTTTGTGGGGAGAATCTCAACCAAAACTGCCAGAATAGAAACTGCACACACGCACACATGCTCTTCTTTCAACTACACCCAGCAAATGACAGGGAGTGAGAGACGGAGGCCTTGCGACCATAAACAACCATCATTCTGCGTCTTTGTCTTGCTGTATGCCTCCCTCCCTCCCTCTGCCTGTCTTTAATTTATCACCCTCTCTCTATCTGTGCTGGCTTTGTTGCATATGAAGCTTATAGAAACAGCTATGCAGCTCTTCCCCCCTGGGATAGTCATGAACTTGCAGGGACTGCTGTGATGTGGCCTTGCCCTACAGTGGAATCTGTCAATCTAGCCAGAGCTCCCAGTCTCAAAGTCTGCCGTTGTTATATAGACCTCTGAATTAATTCCTACTGCTGGCTGTCTTCCATGTTTGTGTTGGTTTTTTTTTTTTTTTCTTTATTGCTCCTCTTGGGAATTAGATGAAAGTTTAATTTGTGGTACTTCTAGCTATACAGCAGCCCTCACCCTATATTAAAAACATTACTTCTATATAGACGATAGCCATATGTGACATCAGGCCCCAATGGGGCATGAAATCATGAAGCATATGATGTGATATATTATTTATCACTCATTGTGTCATTTGATTTGTCATCTCTTCACATTGTGCTGTTGGTCAAGAAATGCTGTGGGTGAGCAACCCCCCCAGCCTCTTTAATCCCAGCTCTGAGTGTCTCCTGCCTGGGATTATGCCTGAGGGATTGGGATTACAGACAGGCAGACAGAGTCAGACATCAGATTAATATTTAATTAAAGCTTTCAAGGAACCATGCTGTTGTGGCACCAGTGCTGAGTTTGTTTCTCGCTTTTGATATTCATCTCTGTCAGGCAAGAAGACGCACACGTCTTACAGAATATACACATTTCCGTTTACATAGTTGGCATTTAAACCACAGTGGAGTACTTAACCCTCCCTATTTAGCATCTAAGCAGCAGATTAATTAATGGTTTATAGCACATTATAATGTAGCTTTAAGCAGATTTAAAGGTATTTTTAAGTGTTAATCGAGTTATTTGTCAAACATTATAAAATCCACAAATAGCTATAGAAGGGCTGTGTATCAAAAATGACTGTGTTGGGAAGTATGCGTTAACTGTTTGTAAGCAAGCTGAGGATACTTCACAGCAGGAGTACTAATTGTTAACAAATACATAATAATCTCTTAAAACACTTTCTGCACTTTCTATAGATAGTTTATAAATGCTAAACGTGGCTTAAAGTAAAGTGTTGCCTAAACTGGTGTTTAAAACTACATACATATACATACATATTGAATAATTTGTCTTTTTTGCACTTAATCGATTAATAGTTCAGGCTATAGCACGTCAAACAGTAGTGAAAAATTCCTGTCACAATTTCCCAGAACCCAGGTTGTCTCCCAGTTGTTCATTTTTTCTGACCAAAAGCCCAATATTTGCAATTTACAATGATATAAAACAGAAAAGCAGCAAATCCTAACATTTGAGAAGTTGGAATCAGACAATTATCAAAATAGGCGCAGCTATTCTAATCAGAGAACTTTGTTCTCCAGTGATCGTTCAAGGGGGCCGTGTCTGTGTGAGTTTATACCCTCCTCACCCTCTCTGTGTACTTTGCTGTTATTGGTTCTGCAGGTTTGCCTGTATGTCTCTGCTCCCTGTGTCAAAGCACTTGACAAGGTGAACGCTCTGATGATCAAAGCTCCTTGAAACTTGATTTCACAGCAAGAAGTAACTTTCATGAACATTGTATGAGAGCAATGTTGGCTCACACAGATCTCAGAATTTAGTAAAATCCTGTTAACAGTATTTGTGCTTAAATAGTTGTTTATTGTTTCAGTGCTGATCACTGTAGAAACAGGGAGGGATACTTGCAGCGACACATGGCAGCCAGGAAGCCTCACATGCGCACACACACACGACACATCACAGTTACCCTCCCAGTGTATTCTTAATGCCCCGTGGCATTCCTGATCTTTCTCTTGGGGATGTCATTTTTCCTTTAACGGCATCTCTTCCTTATTTTACCTCTTCCCCTGACCTGCACAGTACAGGCCTTGTCTTAGGAACCTTCTCATCCGTTTGACGCTGGTCCTCTCAAAGCTCCATTCACAGTGGAAGAAGAAAACATGGGAGGAGGGTTGTGTTAAATGGCTCATAACCTTCTTGTCTCGGCATACCACTGCTGCTGCTCCGCCAGACCTGCGATGGATATAGTTTTTACTAGACTTCAGCCAAAACATTCCTTCAGCGCTCATATGTCTTAAGCTGAAAACACAGAATCTGAATACATAGCTGCATTGAACATGAAGAGAGCTACTAAACATATGCTCAGCATATAAACGCAGCACGCTTCTGTTTACTTTCTTAGGCACAAACAGTATCTTTGCCCACAGACTGTTTAACATTATTTGACCTTGATACATATAAGAAGAGACAAGATAGTACACCCAGATAAAAAAGTGTTTTGTTCATGCAGTAACACCTGCGTGGTGTTGTGTGCTCTCCTCACTGTGCATTGGCGCTCTGTTGTATGTATGGCAGAACAGTGGGGATTTTCAAGCAGGCTATATTTAGGTCGCCCTTGGTGGATAGTGATAGGAGGACTGCAGTGGAAGAGGTGGTTAGGGCAGGAGGGACGGGACAAAGACATTCTTAAGCGCGTGTTGGTTGAAGGCAATTTTGAAATTTTGTTTGGAAAAACACACATTACATCATATTCTACCTGCACAAACACCACAGTCACTGCAGTGGGAAAAGAGATCACACCCTTCTCATGGTATCACTCATCATTATGTTATACACAAGTGTGAGTGGAGTACATCCTGTTCCTCCAAACTCTTCAGTTTTAGAAGTAGGGCAGGAGGATATCTCCCAGTAGCTCTCTCTTTCACAGCGCATATTAATAACCGACGGACTGTGCATCACCTCAGCCCACACATACAAGCATCTACACACGCACACACACACTTGAGGTGATGCATGTCCTTCACAGTGACAAGATATGTCACTGTTGTGGGGTTTGACAGGATGGCTGACTCACTTCCCCTCAACCGGGCTGTGGGGTTTCACACCAAGGAAACAGAAAAAGGGGGAGAAGAGAGAGGAGGCAGCGTCAGTAACCAGCTCTGCAGTGGTCTGTGACGTTTTTCCTTTATTGTATGGAGATACCACCATGTCCTCAGCTACTGAATGAGGAGCATACATTCACTCACTGAGTAAACGGGAAGGAGAAAGGTTCCTGTTGCTGGAAAGAGAGGAGAGAGGGGAACGGAGAAGCCAGGACTGTGATCGTATTTGGGGGTCTCTGTCTCTTTAAGCTGGCTGTTTGTTACTGCAGAGTGTGTGGGTGCTGCAGTACAGACAGAGAGGGAGAGAGAACGAGAGAGGATGAGGGAGCGTTGATAACAGAGAGACGTTAAAGAGGAACAAGTAGGTACAGCAGAGGATCAGGGCTCATGTCCGCTCGCTGAGGTGTGAGGAGGAGAGGTCAGGTGCAGATCACAGGAGAAAACAGTGAGGCAAGCAGAGAGGTGAGAGCATTAGGAAGTGTGTGAGGAGTACAGGTGGAGGGGTGGCAGAGCGAGTGGAGAGGGGGCTGTTTATTCGGAGCGTGGCACCGGTGGCAGAGTGGCTGCGCTGGGATGGCAGAGGGGGGAACTGGGGGGGCTGGCGCTGGGGCAGTCCTCAGAGGGACAAGGGCGGCCGTGGGCAGGACAGGAGAGCCAGCGAGGGTTACGCGCACAGGACAGTGCCTGCCGGATGGTGCCACCATGCTCCATCCATGGCACAGATAGCACCTCTCGCCCCGGGACGGGAGGAAGCGAAGGGGGAGCCAGGGGCGGGAGTCGGGCCCGGGGTAGCTGAAGGAGTCAGGGTGGGCCGAACGTTTCTCGGCCAGGTGTCGCTGCATCTGGAGGAGGTCAGGGGTGATTCGGAAGGGGAGGCCGGCAGCGCCTGCTTCGGACAGGTCTCACGGCGGCTGGGGCGGCTGCTGAAGAGGCTGCCCAAGTCTCGCTCCTGGAGTGACAGCCTGCGGATCCTCCGACGATCATCCTCTAATGGATCTCTGCTCACCGCCTCAGGTATGGAGAGGAGAATGGAGCGTGCACAAGTAGTAAAAAGTGGGAATTGAGACTTCGAAGTTGTACAAGGAATCCAAATCACTTTGGTGGTGAAAAGAGGGGACAGTACTTTGGGAACAAAAAAGGTAAAGATGATGAGTAGACAGGTTGAGCCGGGTTGGCCTCAAAGGGCGGCTGTGGGCCAAAATATTTGGGTATTGTGTGCATCAGTTTGTCTGTCTGTGAACTGCGATGCCCTCAAGCCCTGTTACTCTTTGTCTATACCGGGGGCATAGACAAAGAGCCGATAGCTAGTTGTCTATCCCCCTCGCTTTTGTGTAAGAGCACATAGTGTCTATGTGCGTAAGACTGTGTGTCAACAGTGAGGACAGAGGCTGCATATTGGTTGTAAATGGTAGAATAGTCCAGTAAACAGGTCACATGAAAGCAGTTAATCTACCGTTGATTCTCGCTCCAGACAGACGTCTCTCTTTTACATCCACGCACACAGACAACACCCACAGAAAACCTACACATTATCAATCTGCTGAGAAAATCCTATGTAAGTGGATTATCATATTGACTTTCATATTTGTAGCAGGAATTTGAGATAAGAGTGAGACTCCTGGAGGCTGCATGGCATCGATTTTTCCCATGTTTTCTCCAAATAGACGGCTGGCTAATGCAGTGTTTTTGTTTTTTATATTCTTCTTCTTTTTTTTTTACATAATGTAACATTAGCACCAAGTGTGGCTGGGGTGAGTGAAGAGGAGACAGGGAGCAAAATGGCTGTGTGCTGCAGAATTATTGATCCATTCACAGCACGAGACTGACAGCTGAATAAAAAAGATGTTTACTGCAGCTGTTTTTGTGTGAGTGTGTGTGCGTGTGTCTTGCCTCTTTCTGTGTGAACCTGATAAGACTGACCAAACATGAGTCAGGGAGAAGCTCATCAGGAGCTCACCACTCCACCTGAGTGACGTCATGCTGCAGCCTCAGAAGCTTCAGAAACAGCATCAACACTACAAGCTACCGCAGACAGATAAATGGGTATTTTTAGATGGTGTTCCCTGTAAAGGAAACCCATTTAATCATTTTAAGAATTAACTGGCCCAAACCAGATTCCTCAGTTCCTCTTCTGTTGCATCTTCGATCTATAATTATCCTCTGCCAAAGTGTGTCATAATCACGGATGACGCCAACTGTCTGGAAATTCCTCTTAAATGCTCCGAACTACTAAGAACATAATAACTCGGTGGCTGTAGTCCAATCAGCATCACACATGTGGTTGGAGGAAATTATGCATTTTAGGAGAGGACTTTTAAGAAGCTGTATAATGTTCAGGGTCTAGACTAAACTGGTGCTACTGACACAACTACACATTTCTTTCAAAAAGAAATGCCAATTAATCTAACGCATGCATGTTTTTGTGGGAGGAAGCCAGAGTACCCAGAGAGAACCCATGCAAGCACAGGGAGAACATGCAAACTCCGCACAGAAGAGCCCAGGCCAGGGTTCGAACCTAGAACCCTCTTGCTGTGAGGTGACAGTGCTAACCACTGCACCACCGTGCTGCCCTGTGGGTAGACAGTGTTACAGTATTACTGTATATAAAGTGTTGGGGAACTGTGTTGCAAAGACACAGTCGTATTGTGTTATTGTTTTACAAAAATCTGTTTCAGTTTCACTAGCTGAGTCCCACTCAGCATGTGAAGAAAGTCTGGTCCACTGCATTATAGGAGAACAAATGCTTAGTTAATTTCTTCCCAGGCTTTCAGTTACATCTCATGGCCTTCATCAACTGTTGGAGTTTGCTCAGTTGTGGTTCACTTGTTTGTCACCCAGATTTGGAACTCTGGTTGCTGTTATATGGGCAACATATGACAACAATCCATTCTCTATTACCTTATTAATACTGAGAAGTTTATTGTAAGCCCAGTTATTTTAACCCACAGTTACACTATCCATCTGAGGTTATAACGTAAAACCACTAAACCTCAGGGACGATGTAATCACTCGCTAAAGAAATATTCTCAAGAAGCAAAAAATTCCCCTCAAAGCTGCAGCATTTGCAGCTCGTTGGGCAGAATAAGCCTTTAAAAAAACAAATTAAAGCTCAGTTCTTCTCTTGTTTGTTTAGTTAATTCAGGGAGCATCTGTAGCTGCACAGATGGAGGCGCTGAAAGAGCAAGACAGAGATGCTGCGGTGACGGAGATAAACAGTGTCAGTATCAAATATGAAATTGCTGTTCACACAAATACGCACAGATGTCAAGGTGAGGGGTCAGATTTTATTTAGGTTAGGGGAGAGATTTGAGTTTATGGGGTTTGTGTGTGAATGAGGGAGGCACAGTAGTATGAGTGGTATGGTGTCTGTGTGTGTGTGTGTGTGTGTGTGTGTGTGTGTGTGTGTGTGTGTGTGTGTTTGTGTGTGTGTGTGTGCGTGCGTGCGTGAGCTACACAGCAGGAGAACATGGATAAATGCTCCAAATGAGCTATGATGGGATCAGACTGCTTAAATCCCCCCAAAGACCCTGAAGCTGCTCTTAATCCCTGCAGACCTGCAGGGCTCCCTTTAGGTTCATTATTGACCGTGTTAATATCATCGCCCCAACGATAAAGCTGCCCAACCCCTATTTAACCCACCCCTTCTTACCCAGACAAGGGGAAAAACAATATGTCCTTTCCTCTGTCCTTTCCTCTGTCCTTCCCTCTGTCCTTCCCTCTGTCCTTCCCTCTGTCTCCCCAGTCTGTCTCTATCTGGTGCCACACAGACATCCTCCATGACCTGAGAAACCCTGCTAGTCTGTGTCTTCACCCTCCCGTCTGCCCCACACCCACTGTCTCATGGAGAAAAACAACAACCACCCACATCCCCTATCTTTCAATTCCTGTCTCTTTCTGTCTTGCACAAACACACACCACTTAGTCCATTTTTGATCACACACAGCAACATCTCAGGTTACAGGAAATGAAGCCGAAACGGGGCAGTTTTCTGGCTCCTTGGCCTTCCACGTACGACGGGAGTGGAAGGAGAACAAACAACAAAGATTTTAGGAGATAGAAAGGCGAAATATGACCGTGGAAAATTGTCATTTAGCCACCTCCACCAAGACTATCTGACGTCCTCTTTTGAGAACAGACCTGTTGTCATTGTAAGCGCTGTAATCGAAGCTCCTCCTTTCCTGTCTTCCATTGCAGCGGGTGTTATCGACCCAAGTGCAGCGGTGGAAGTTAACACAGCCGCTACATTTAGATCTTTACAAATCGTACTTCTAAGTTCCCTCATCTCTTTCCACTGTGCTGATGGAGTTTCCGAGTGCTGTCTCTGCCTCCATCTCTATCTATCTGCATCATCGTCCTGCTCTGTCTGGAGGCAGTGTCGGTTAGAAAGCAGTCAGGCTGGAATGATGGGATGAGAGATAAAGGGGGAGTCTGTGCATGCAACTCCTACTGTGGAGGAGTAACTGAGGCCGGTCTACTATGGCGACACATAACACCACAGCCCTTCTCCTTGTTGAGGCAACACACACACACATACACACACTGTAGGCATTATGGCTCAACTGCAGAGGAGCAGATGCTGATGACTGTTTATGAATCAACTTTATTACAGTCATCTGTTGGTGTCGCGTCCTTTGATGCATGAGTCCGTGCACATTTTATACATTTTATAATAGTTTTACTTGAAAAGGAAATGCCTCACTGAGATTGAAAATCAGCAGCAGCACACAGGAAATAGCAGTTAAAAAAAACATCTAATTCAGACTTGTAATACAATAATTAAAGTAAAGAATCTGGTCTGAAGGATTGTGTAAAATAAAAAAAAATAGGAAACCAATACAAAAGAAATTTATTAAAATTCAAAAAAAATATAAATTGGAATAAGAGAGACAGTTGACCTGTTGAAATGGGTATGAGTATGAGAAGAATCATAGTTCAGCAGTTTATCAGACAAAGAATCTTAAAAGGCAAGTCAAATAAATAAACCCTGACAGCTTCCCTTTAAATCATAAATACTTTTAAAACAGTCCACTGAGACAAGTAGGAGGATTTTTTTGTTTGACTGATGCACTTTCCAGTCAAAGGGAGGAGACCACATGAAGAATCAAAAGCAAATTTAGGGTGTATAAGGTAGTTTCCAGCTTAATTTGGAGTGATAAATGTAGTAACAGGATGGCAAGAATGCGGTTGCAAAAAATTTTGTCTATGGATGTGCAGAATCAACTATCGGGAGCTTTTCTAACAAAACGTATTGTCGCATTCCTGTAAGTGGACCTGAACACAACTTCTCCTAAAACTCCAGCAGGGGGGAATCAGCCTCACTGTCTTTAAATTCAAACAACTTCCCCATCCAGCAGTCTGCGTAACAATGGGCTTTCCCCGAAAGAGCAAAAGAGAAGCCCTGCAAGTGCTAACATACTTTTGAGAAGGGGATATTTGGAGGAGGCGTTCAAACCACTATCACACACACAAAAAAAGAAGTCACACGTGAAACTTTGTTTGTTTTTGCTGACTCCCTCCTCTTTTCCTTCCTTTAGCACTTTATTAGGAACCCCATACTGAGACTGGGATTTATGCTGTTTATGCAGAAATCTAGTCTGCAACTGTCTAGTTTCGGTCAAAGCCACTGAGATCGCTGCCACGTGATTGGTTGATTGGATAATTGCACGAATAAGCAGGTGTGCAGGTGTTCACAAGAAACCGCTCAATGAGTGTAATCTTCATAGCCCTTCCAGGTCACTGGATCGCTGCTGCTTCTCCACCTGCTCATTGGCACTCATAAATACATGATATTGTATCCCAAGGAGGTACACGCAATAATATCCTTGCACACACACACCCATGCATACACACAAGAAAAAGCTGAAATCACTTGACTTCCACATTTAACAAAGTGGCCTTGAATTCATCAAAAGCACAACCATGTACTTGTTACTCCAACACCTACTTTAAATGAAAACAAATCTTATAAGATATGGACATATATTACAAATCCCATATCCTGGGATTTGTAAGACAAACATGTTTTCATAAGGATGAAAACATCCTTATGAAAAGGATGTCAGCAAAATTACACACTGCCCCTGTGGTCACAAAATCCAATCACAATTTCTTGTTAATTCATGTGTTTGTCAGTTTTTGAATGTCGGCTCGTTTTGTCAACTCTTGCAACATGTCAACATATTCAAAATGCTGAAATAATGATTTGTTATCAGTGTGGGAATAGTGTGGATCCTACGTGAACCGTGACTTGCTGACAGTGGTGTATCATACTGTAGGTGTGGAACAGGAAAAGGTTTCCACTCCTCAGCGTTGCTCCCATTTTCCTTGCAGTTTTCCAATTCCTGTCTTCAAAATGAATTATTGGAAGGAGCCAAGTCCTTCTCTAAGTCTCCACCACCCAACACGAACACTGAAATCTGTCTTGAGAGAAACAGAAAAAGAAGTTGAAGGGTACCATATGGAGTTGTTGGTCATTAGTAGTGCTTTGGATCCCATTTTTCTTTTTTCTTTTTTTTTTTTTGGTATCATGTTTCCTCATGAGAACATGCACACATACACGATACAAAGAAACACGATACACAAAACACAAACATAACTTTCTTGTTTGTTTACAAGAAAACTCCACAGGGCATCCTTAGAAAAAAAAAACTAATTTATTTTCTTAGTGAGAAGATCCGTACCACTCCTTTGTCTATACGCTAAACATGAAGCTTTTGCCAGCATCCGACCAGCTTAGCTTAGCGCAAGGACTGGAAAAAGCTAGCCTGGGTCTGTCCAAAGGTTCCAAAATACGCCTACCAGCACCTCTAAATGGTGATTTGTTGTTTGTTGCTTTATAGGGTGGATGGGTGGGTAGATTTTGTTGTCTTTGGATAATGCCAGGCTAGTTCTTTCCCACTCTTTTCCCAGTCCTCTTCCTAATCTCAGTTAGCCGGCTGCTGATGGCAGCCTCATATTTCACGGTAGAGTCACGAAAGTGTTACCGGTCTTCTCATCTAACTCTCAGCAAGAAAGTATAAAAGTGTATTTGCCAAAATGCAGAACATTTTTTTAAACTACGGCAGGAGGACATAGAGGTAGAAGCCGAGTCTTCTGGGCGGTGTGAATGAAGTGACGCAGGACAGGAAAGGAGTTTCTCTCTTCCCTTCCCCTATGTGTTTCCTTTCTTTCACTCTTTTTGCTGTGACCTCTTAACTGTCACGAGCAGAGTAATGCTTATCTGAGCTCTCCTCTTTCCTCGACACATCCCTGCTGTCAGCAAGGCATCGCGGCCCTTCCCTCTCACTCACTCTCTCTGCCAACCTGTCTCTGTCACACACACACACACACACACACACATACTTATGCCTGCCTCCCTCCCTTAATGCAGTGACCTCTAAACTGTCACAAGCAATAATGTCCTTCATCTGAACTTTCCTCTTTGCTAGACGTGTCTCTTCTGTCAATAAGGCCTCTTCTGTCTCGCTTTCCTCTCTCCTCCATGTCCCTGCGTCGCTAATCATTCCCACTGTTTTCCAGTTTCCAAACTGCTTTAAAAATACCTTCAATTCCTGGCGTGAAAGTAAAAATCTTTGATGAATAAGATGAGATTTATTATTGCTAATTAATAACAAAACAAATTCTAGCAGTGACCTTATGTAAGTACAGCTCTCCTCTGTCTACAGTGGTCACCAGGAAGCTTGTTGCCATGGTTATGTTGCTGATGTTGAGCACGAGAGACACAGTGGCGTCCCGCTCTTATCAGGGTACAGACAGAAGCATTAATATCAGTAGACAGACAAAATAGCCTGGCTCAGCTCAGCTTATTCTGACTGCAGCATCAAAGACGTGCAACAGAAAACAATGTGGGTTTTTTTTATAAGTAAACAGAATATTGTCTAAATTGTTTTATGTTTTGTAGCAAGCTTGGCGATTGCATGTAGCCTACAGTGTTTTATTTAAGAAGCTTTCCTGCTTGAGGACCATAAAAGGGATCTGACTAAGAATTTCCCCTTAAACACAGTCCTCCCTTCGCCCATCCAAATCTCTCTTTTCTTTAGCATAAATTACCTCACCAGCCGAGGAGAAGTGAGACGTGAGGCTGTGCGTCTCCGTGGAAAAGCCTCTGGCCACAGTAAAGTCCGCAAGGCATAAACAAAGCTAGGCTGTCATACGTGGAACCAACTAAAAATTCAAGAACAACAGTGGACTATTTGGGGAAGTTTTGGGGGAAGTACCTAAATCTGTTCTTTTTTTAACTGAGCAGTTGTTGATGTGAGTTAACCATAACAGGGCTGCTATACTGTTACAGTTTGTGGGCCTTGAAGGTTTAAGTGGGCCCAGCCTTTATTACAATACATGACGTCCCGTTTTGCCTGATGTATTTGTTTCCGGTATGTTCTCTGCTGGACCTTGTACATTATGTCCATTAACAGTGTAATGTGTCTGCACAGGAAAATATAATATTTCTTTTGTGATAGCTATATTTAATATTTCCTACCAGGTTTTTTTTGTAATTATTTTCTAAATCACTCTAACTGTACACACAAACATGTATTGTCAGACATTTTTTGTTGAAGAGTACTGTTTGTGCAGTCTAACAGCTTGATGGTGTGACTCTGGCATCGGTCACTAGATGGAGCCAGTGTTCTGTGTTTGGAGTGTTTTTGTAGCGATTCAGGTTTGATTGAATCAGAATTCTTCATTCCTGATTCACCCACTTACAGGTGACTAATCAGCACGACACTCTCTGACATACAATAATACCACGGACGAGTGTAGACCACAGTGTGAGATCAGTGTTTGTTCACTTTACATTCACTGCCTTTCTGTGATTGGTTCCGTCCTTCTTTATGGGCTGCTCTCTCTGATTACTGTATTTTTTTTGTTTGTTTATTTGTTTTTTTGCGTTCATCAGACTGCAGCTACACCTGTCACCTGGAGTGTCAGAGCCAGGTCAAGCTGGACTGCAACCAGAGGGACAGACAGCCCGAAAAAACTCCATCTCCCAGAAGCAGCTGCTCCTCCACAGCTCCTCAACAAAAGGTGAGCATTTCAAAAAACAAAAAAAAAATTTCATTAGTAGATATAAGACTCGAGAAAGGGATGCTTAGGTAATTTGTGTAATTTTAGAATATATAATATTTTGAACTTTTGTGTGTGTGTGGTGCAGAGGTGTACATGAGTCAGGATTGGGTAATGTCAGGGTTCATTCTGCAGCATCTCTTCAAGCCTACACTTTTACATAACCATCCTCCTCTTTCACAACAAGCTGCCCCACCTCCTCGGCTGTCTACTTATAAATTTATTTATGCGCTCATTTGCTTTTTGTGGTCACAGAATGTTCTCAAGACAGAATCTGCTGCGTCACATCAGCATCTGATGTGCCTCCCTCTCTCCCGCCTGCCCTCTTACTCTTACATCGCCTCTCTCATCTTTCGGTTCGGAGACTCGCTCTGTCATCTCCCTGCTGTGGAACTGCTGCTGTTTTATTCGGGCAGGGGTAGATCCTGGTGTCCTCACTTCCTCAGCTTCTGTCAAATGAATGCAAAACTAATTAGGTTAATCGCTGTTCTCTGTAGGTCCTCCATTATGACATAGCTGTATTAGCCATTAGCTAGTCTCAGATGTTTTTGTGTGCTACTGAAATATATTTAGTTATCCAATATTTTAATTAAACTGGTGTAATTAAAACGCAAAATCTATAATTTCAGCTTTCATACTCACATACTGTACAAGCCACAGGATATCCAGTGATACAGTAATTATGTGCACCCACTCTTTGTGTAAGCACATGTGTGTGTACAGGAACCTGAGAGACTGTAAGCCTGCATAGTGCTCTTGGCATCCCAGCCTCCATCACCCACACAATGTGGTCCACACACACACACACACACACACACACACACACACGTCAGCCACGAGAGAAAACTGGATAACCCAGCGGGCCTGCAGCAGAATTTTGGCAGCTCCTCTATGCCCAGAGGGCAGATACCACAAAATTAGACCCCTGGTTGTGTGCCAGGTACTACTCTGCTTCTAGAGAGCATGAAAAAATATACACAATCATGCTTCTCTGAAAGGTGTTGATGCGAAAAGAGAGAATTAGAGAGAGCGAGGAGGATAAATATTGTAAATTTAAGCAAACGTCTTTTACCAATCATCTGTCGGATTGTTTGGTGCCGAGCAGGAACTGCTGAAAAAACATCCTCATTTCTTTGGATATTACAAAATCTACTGGAACAAATAAAATGGCATATACTTTTTATTTGTAGAGTTGTTTTCAGTTTAACCAGTGCTGCTCTCAGTAAGTTCAATAACGGTGTAGTTAAAGGTGATGAGCTTCAAGTCAGAATTAAGTGAGCGTTGATGACGTCTCTTTTGAAGGTCTGTGAACCCTGTGAGTTTGTGCGTGCCTCCCTCCACAATCCCATTTGTTTCATAGAGCGCACAAGTACTGCAGACAAGAGGAGAGATGACAGTTTATTTCCTGCAGTCCTGCAGACATTTCCTGCAGACTCTGTTTTATAGCTGCAGCTCTGTGTGTGTGTGTGTGTGTTAGTGTGTTCTTTGTCCTCTATCTTTACAGGTCCTCATTGTGTGTGCATCAGCAGAAATTGATCTCTTTTTTTCCCCCCAGTACGCACAGACCCTGCTGCAGTCACAATATACATTCAACAGCCTGACCGGGCTTCATTGACTTGAAGCCAGCGGAGCTGTTGTTCAGTATGCATTGCATGTGTGTGTTTGTGTGTAGCAGCCCATCCCCTGCACACTGCCTTTTCCCATAGTGAATACACTGATGGAAACAAGGACCAAAGCTGCAGGTAATCAGTCTTTGGCTGACTCAAACCTGACATGGCTTACCTATCATCATAAACAGAAAAACAGCATGTGCAGACAGAGACACACACGCTCAATCAATCTCAGCAGTGACAGCAGCATTAGCTGCTTTTTGACAAGGGGGGTGGGGTGTGGGGGTCACTGCCAGAGTCAGAGGGCAGATTGTAGGGTCAGTGCAGGGTTAGAGGTCACTGTGATTTCTGTCCTGATGGCAGTTGTTCATTATTTTCTTAATCTCACCTTAAGCACTGTGAGCCCACCCCTCCACCAACAACTCAGCTGTGGTAGTGCAGCTGGTTCTGGGTTTTGCTTTACCGTATCTGTCCCCATTTGATTTCCGTGCTGATAAACAAGTCCAAAATATGAACAGAAAAGCATAAAAGCCACATGTTTATAGTGGTTGTGATGGTTTCTAGTCCCTTGCATGCTGCAGCAGAATGTCAGTAGCACAGCAGCCATCTTTGCCAGCCTCTGAGCTGCTTCCTGTCACTGCTGCTCTTACGTATGTAAAACAGGAGTTGCAAGGCTTCATATCTCACTCAGCATCGTTTCTCTTCCTACTTACCTCTGTTTCCCTCTCTCTCTCTCTCACTCTCTCTCTCACTCTCTCTCTCTCTCTCTGTCTCTCTAAGAGGAAGTGGCAATGCTCTGCAGGGTGCAGTCGCTTGCAGGAAGAGAGAAAGTGGAGGGACAAGGGGGAGGGTGCTTGCAGGCTGATAACACACTCAACCACAGATGGTTGAGCAAGGCTGCAAGAGAGTGAGGGAGCAAAGCGGGCGTAAAGACAGACAGTGAGAGAGAGGAGAGGAAGAGGGAGAGAGTAAGAAATAGAGAGAGGCTGAGTGGGAGGCATCTGTCTCTCTGGTAGTATTGCCAAAGCAACGGAGAGATGAGAAGAGAGGAGGTAGAGCTGGGTCTGAGAGCCTCTTGATTGCTGCAGCCAAGAGATCTTCTGTTGCCGTTTACTGTGGACTCAAGGGATGGATGGATGCTCACACACATAAACGCCGGCATAATTGAACTGCTGCTGCAACCAGGACTTGAACTGAACCCTACAGCACTGCAGTGGGTCTTCACAGAGGCACAGAGACAAGACCGAATCCAGATGTGGTATTGCATGCATGCTTTTATGAGCATTTGTTTGCGGGTATAACAGGTGCTCTCAGGTGAGCAGGGTTAACTTGAAACCAGCCTGTAAGCTGACTCCATAACACCAGCGTGTACCCATGTGTGTATGTGTGTGTGTGAGACAGTTACATGCTGTGTACGAGCGTGTACATGTGTGCATGTTTAGCTGCATCTGACCAGGTGCATATATTGTGTGGTGTGTGTGTGTGTGTGCGTGTGTTTGTGAGACTGGCGTCAGAGAACACACACACACGTCAGGAGGAAGTGACACGTCTGTGCTCGGTTTCGGATTTCCTGGTCCCCTCTCCGGTGGCACGCGAAGCGCCGAATCTGAGCCGAGTTCACCTGTCTCGCCCTCACAGGTGGGACTTAAACTCTCTGAATGCATCAGCTGAGGAACGCCGACTTTTCCTGGATGGGTAAAGGACAGTTAGATGCTTGTGGACTCTGATTGTGGCTGAGTGTCACATCAGCCCTGCCTTTTGAGATAAACTAA
Source organism: Toxotes lorentzi (assembly GCA_037833715.1). Lineage (NCBI taxonomy): Eukaryota > Metazoa > Chordata > Actinopteri > Toxotidae > Toxotes > Toxotes lorentzi. Next base: position 11,438,679 of record JBBMJY010000018.1, read on the forward strand.
CACTTCCTCAAGCTGCCAACGTGCCGCTCGGGTTCTGCTCTAGTGCCGGGGGCCGTCTCTGGACCTCTCCATGACTGTCAATACAGTGCTGACTCCCTCCATGACCAGCAGTAACAGCATGAGCAGCGGGTACTGCAGCCTGGACGATGAGAGCGAAGACTTCACATTCTTCACAGCCAAGACCTCGCTCTTCCGCAAGTCCAGGCGTGCAGAGAAGGTACAGAATCTGGATAACTCTCTGACTCATATGGATGAGATTGTAAGAGTTAGACAAACTCAGATGGGTTGGACGGTTGGTGTTTCGGTTGGGCTGGGAAGCAAACTGCCATTTATAACAAAAACATGCAGCCAAAAAGCAGAAGCACGGAGAGGAAGTGGTAGTGTTTGTGCATGCTTAAGTAGGCCTCTAAAGGTACGTGAGAGTATAGGAAGAGGTTACTGTCAGACATGGGCTGTGTATCATTGATCTGCTCCCCTGTCAGCCTTGTTCATCAGCCTTGATGCCCTTTGGCAGCTCGTTTATCATGTGAACGGCTTGCATAGATTTAGCATCACAGTCTGATGTGATGCTGTTACTGCAGTGTGCTTTCATCTCTTGACTGTTAAAAGCAGTTGACCGTGTGTTTGCAGTGTTTTAGCAGAGGTGCTGAGCTGATGATGTTAATCTACAGATTCCATAGAGGCTTCTTCTCCACAGTGCGTGGGAGAGGTTTCCGTAGAAACAAAGCTGGTACTCTTGCACTAGAACGAGAGAGAGATCGTGTGTGTGTATGTGTGTGTGTGTGTGTGTGTGCATATGCAGGGCAACTACTTAACTGTGGAAAACCATTTTCCTAGTTACCATAGCAACCCATGGTTTTGTTGGCACCCTCTGTGCACTTCCTGAGATTTTGTTTTGGTCCACTTTACATTGGACTACTTTACACACAACACATAATTACACAATATAAGTGTCATATACAGTCCTGTAACTACAGTACATGACCACTGGCTCACTGGGGTGTTATTGGGTCTTGATTGATCGATTTTCTATGGCAATAGAAGCACAGAGCAGTGTTGGTTGCACAAGAAGCTTGGAGACCAAATTCTTGAAACTACACAGACATTTGCATTTATGCAAAACATGTTCAGCCCTATTCTTACTGTTCATGTCCTGGCAGTGCCTTTGGTGTCTGACTTGGAGAAGGTATAATCTCTGAATAATTGACCAGCTGTGTTGTCAGCATGTAGAGTTAGGATTGCTGCTGTGCTGAGACACAAGAGTACTGGGGTTAGCTTGTCTGGGCTGCCAGTGCAGGAGCTGCTAGCTGATGGAGACCTGATTTCTCTGGCACCACACATCCAGAGAAACACGGTGTGAAATGTAATATAGCTGCATTATTAGCTAGCGAACATGGGACGGAATTGCTCCACATCTTCAACAGTAACTGGATTGCAGGCACTAAAAGTAGCCCTGCAGTGAGCTGCATATTCCGAGAAAGCGTGCTGTACTTTCCTGTATTTGAATATGGAAAAGACATATGCAAAGATCTGTGTAGCATCCTGTGAATAGAACCAGTATCCATGGCTTTTTGTGTTTAAGGCATCAAATATGTGTCACTGTGTTAAGTCTTCTTCCATACATTTATGTGCACAGACACACAGGAAGATACTTACATTCATCAAAACAGTGGAAGGGGAGGTCATATCTTCTTTTCTTTATGAATTATTTCCGGAGCTGAGCCTTTTGCTCCAGATAATCCAGCCAGCTTTAATGTGTTTTCTGTGTGTGTGCACGTGCATGTGAGTGTACCATTGTAGAGCAGGGGGTACATGCAGTGCTCTCTATTCTGCCTTTTGATGCAATGAAAAGGAATGAGATACATTGCTGTCGACTATAAAATGCATTTTTACATGCACATGCTGACTGCACAGTCAAACTCTATACACAGCACACACCCGGGGAACATGGGTAGGAAACAAAGATTGCCTGTTTGTGATTGAGGAGGACTTACTACAGTACTTATTACAGTACTTAAAATGAGCGTTTCTCTTTTGTACTACTTTCCACCTCCACCTCTTTTGTATGATCTTGTGTTTATACAGTTTATGCTAATTTTACATAAGAAAAGGTTCAGAATATTTTCACCATTGTCTGTGTACGTGTGTGTGTGTGTGTGTGTGTGTGTGTGTGTGCGTGTGTAAGCATACGCTTGTAAGTGTGTACTGCTGACAGTGCTGCTACACAGCAGCCTCTCAGCTGTGAAATAGAATCAGTGTGTGTGTTCTGAATTGTGCTTCTCCTCCTTAACACTTGACCCAGTAAAGGCGTTGTGCTAACACATGTTTTTATCAGTGTGCATGGGCATATTTGTGTGTGTGTGTGTTGTGTTCATGCTGATGTATGATTGTTGACTTCTATTGAATTCTATTTGAGTCTTGTTTGTTTAGTTCTGGTAGAGTTCATCATGTCCCCAGAGTCACAGGCCAGTTGTAACAGATCCTGGAGTATAGTGTTTCCTGACGATCATGATGTCAATCCCAAGAACACACACGCACTGACAAAGGTTATAAAGCTTTGACTGACAAAGTCAAGAGTAATTTCAAGTTAAGGAAAAGGTGGTGAGGTGATACACACACATTTCACAGACAGATTTGGCACAACGTACTGAATACTGACTACTTTGCAGCGACGTTTCCAGCAGTCACATGACCTCTCTTGTCTGATCACGTCAGAGTGAGAGCATCAACACTTACCCATGTCACCCTGAGGGTGTGTGTATCCACATGGCATGTATACATATGTGTGTGTGACCCTTATATAACAGTCCTAGATATCTTTAAGCTTCCTCGCATCTGTCTGCGTCACACCATTAAACTGGAAACCATGGCCCCTGTCACCTGTAATGTCATTACCCAACAGTGTCAGAGCATTCAGTGGGAACACTTACTGCCAGAGGCTAGTGCTTTTTGGATCAAACTGACCTTTCACTGTCATATTCATTCAGTAAAAAGCAACATATTTGTACATCACCTATGTCCTCAGGTATCATTGTTTACATGGAGCTCCGTTCCATGTCCGTTTGTATTTCTAAGTAAAGTAACACAATAAAAGCAATTAATCTCAAAAGTGGAAAAAACGATGAAGATGAATGGTAAACAGCTAAAATGTTAAATGCCATTCAGCAAAACAATCTAATACACAAACAGTTTTGTAGATTGGAAAATTGGTGTGAGCAGAGTGAACAATGGAGGACTATACTATACACTATACTATAGGACTATACTGACGACAACTCGACTGCATCACTCACATTGAATCAATGATATAGTGTTAATATATGTATGAATGTGCTGGCATATTTATACCTACGCTCTCACTCAGTGTATACTAATGAGTGAAAAGAGAGAATGGGAACCAGTGATGTGCTGGAGGGAGTTTCATGTCACATTTTTAACACTGTGCAAGTAGTGGACCAACGTGCTAGTCCCTTAAAATGTTTCACATCTCTCTGTTTCTGCGACTTGCCGGTCATTGGCTCCCTCGTGACCAGATCCAGTCTCGGGGCAGTGTCCCAGGAGTTTGTGGAACTCTCAGGGGCGGAAACTGCACCATTGTCCCTCTCTATTGTCCTCTGACCACTCTCACTGGTATGCAGGGAGGCCAGGGCCCTGCCTCTGATACATTTAGAAACTTGGATACAAACGCAGGAATTCCTGCAAGGTTCTTTTCACTGTGTTGATTTAGACTCCATATCCCTCAGATTCTTTTCCTAAAAGTAGATTTTGAAATTCACTTATTTATCCAATGGAGTTTTTTATGGGTTTATGTATGAGCTTTAATTTTATTCTTATATGAATGTGATTAGATCAGTACACTTGTATGCACTCAGTGACTCAGAGTCAGAATCAGCCTTTTAACTCTTATATTGAAATGCATTTTTGTCCTAATTAGAAGGGATTTCAGTTATTTGTTATGCACTGACCAATAATAGCATCAGCTTCTTTCACTGCTGTTCTGCTGCAGTGTGACCCGTCACCATGATAGTATGACCACAGATGAACTTAGGAGTGGCCGATGATAAGTGCTGAAGAGAGATAAGGTCGGCAACAACAAGAATAATCTAAGTGGTAGGCGGAATGAAAAGTCCCAGTGTTCTCACTGTTTCTCTTCACACACTGACACATATTTCCAAATGCCAGCCTTGAATTTTTAATGTTACAACATTGTCTCCTCTTTTAGCTGAATGTCCACCAGGATGAGCTAAGCTACACGTGTATTCTGTGTGTGTGTGTGTGTGTGTGTGTGTGTGTGTGTGTGTGTGTGTGTGTGTGTGTGTGTGTGTGTGTGTGTGTGCGTGCTGCTTATTTCCACAAGGGGCCACAATCTATATCCACACAGAGAAACACATGCACTTATGTACGCTGCATCTGAGGAGTCACTTACAGAAACAATTCCTGCCCTGCATTCGCTCTCCCTCACACACTCTCTCTCCCCCTCTCTGCCCCAGAAAATGCAAATGAACAGGAGAAGGAAAAAAAAAAAACTATTGTGAGATAGAGAGGATGCATCCCACTGTACTATAAATAACCTAGTCAAACTCTGTGTTGCTAAGGCTGGCTCAGCAGCCGCTCTTTCATCAGTCCTTACCCCTTACTCGCTTCTTTCACTGCCTCCCCCTCTTTGGCTTCCTCTCCTCCCTCCCTGTTATCCTCCTTTCATGGCTTCTTCCCTCTCCTTCTCGCTCTCTCTCTCTCTCCTTCCTAGTCACAGGAGGAAATGGGTAACAGTGAGAGGGGGGGCAACGCTGTCAATATTCTCGCGCTGTGATGCTGAATGTGTGATTTGCTCCATTCACAACATTTCCTGTCCCCGTGTAGAGCTGCAGAGTTGTGTAACCGTGCTGAGGAGGAAGAGGTAGTGGGGTGTCTATGAGAATCCTCATTAGCTACAGCCAGACAAGTAGCTTGAGAATGGCAAAGATGGTGGATGGGAAAGGGAAGTGTTGTCACAAGCAGCTGTCACCAATAGAAGTCGTTAACCACAACAGTGAGGGGACTGGCCTAGATGCTGTGTGGCCTTGTTTTCAACCAAATATGACACCTGGTGTGCCTGCAAATCAGTCAGTGGAAGGGGTGCTCTTGATTTTGGTGTATTCACATATCTATCATAAGCTTACCATGTTCATTTACAGGACTTGTGGGGGGGGGGAGTGGCACCATCTGCTGGTTAAAAGTAGAACTCTGATTGTTCAGCCCTGACATTTTCTCTTTCTCACACATTAAAGCAGATTGAGGCAAAGGAGGAAGAGGAGGGAGGGACAAAAGACCTGTCAGAGGAAGAGGTGCGGACCAAGATAGACGAGTATAACGCTCAAGTCACTGAAAATGGCATGAATCTGGTGAGTTCTGAACACTTTTTCTAGCTGGTGAATGTGCCGTATAATGTCAAACCAACAATGAAACTGGATTTCCAGGAGCTTCCTTGCTTTATTACTTTATACAATAGAAGCAGGAAATTGAGCTGGGACATAATTTAACAAGAAATGACACAAAAGTTAGAACGACAGAAAACAAAAGCAGGACATTAGTTTGAAAGAGATGAGAGTATCACGGCATAGATTAGAATTTATGTGATGTGCAGTGAAATAACCAATAAAGATGCCTCGTCAACATAAAGTAACTTTGATATAGAATAGAAAAAAAATGTTTTTATATTTGCTTTTTTTTTTTATTCCAGTTCTGCTAAAGTGGTACATGTCAACAATGAAATGTGCCTCCACTCTCTTACCGTCTCCCCCTGTCTCTCTGTGTGTGTGTTCCAGGCTTCAGACGGATCCTTCACAGGTTTCATCAAAGTCCACCTAAGGCTCAATCGGCCAGTCACAGTCCCCACTTTTGAGGCGTTGGTCTCAGAAGGAGCATCCAGGCAGACGGGCGGTCGCCAGCGAGCACCGTCAGAGGACCAGGAAGAGACGGACGGCGGGCAGAGTGAAAAGAGAACATCTTTCTATCTACCATGCGACTGTGTGAAGCAGCTCCACATCAGCTCTCTGACCACCACCAGAGAGGTCATCCAGGGCTTGCTGAAGAAGTTCATGGTGTTGGACAATCCCCGGAAGTTTGCGTTATACAGGCAGACGCACCGGGACGGGCAGGGTGAGGAAAACACACCTCGTCACCAGCTTATTAGCAGCATTTATATATGTAATACACAGCTTTGAATAATATGTTTTTCTTTGTATGTGCAGATCTCTTCCAGAAGCTTCCTCTCTGTGAGCGTCCTCTTCTTCTGAGGTTGATTGCGGGACCCGACCCGGAGCAACTCAGCTTTGTCCTTAAGGAGAATGAGACTGGAGAGGTGGAGGTAAGAAACCACAGAAACAAACACACACACACTTATGGGGGGGGGGCATTCATTAAACGGCTTTTAAGGGAAACAATAAGTATCTCCAATAGTATAATAATCTGTTCCTCTCGTTTTCACTCTTTCTCCAACAGTGGGATGCATTTTCTGTTCCTGAGCTAAAAAACTTCCTGGTAATCCTGAAGAAAGAGGAGGAGGAACGTGTGCAGGCAGTGAAGCAAAAATACTTCATGTACCGAAAGAAAATAGAACAGGCCCTAAAACAACATGACCCCTGACCCCTCACCTGTTACCTTATGACCTCAACCCAGGGAGAGACTGCCCCCTTTAAACTCTGACCCTCCAAGAACCCCATGGTCTATTCAGAGACTGGAGTCGGAGCTGAACTTGTCTCCACCCTCCACATATACACGCAAACACACAAGTACATCCACACACAGAAGCATACCCTTTCTCAGGATGCATGGAGGGGGAGAGGGGGGGGGGGGAAAGGGGGGGGGGGGGGGGGGGAGGGGGGAGGGGGGGGGGGGGGGGGGGGGGGGGGGGGGGAGGGGGGGG
>JBBMJY010000018.1:11445682-11468566 GCA_037833715.1 Toxotes lorentzi
GAAGCTCTTCCGAGCTCCCTCCACAGAGAAAAAAAAAAAAAAAAGGAAATCCACACAAAGAAATATACCCTTTTTCAGGGGGCAGAAAAGGCCCCCCCCCCCCCCCCCAACCATCCATACGTCCACTCCCCGAGGAGAGAATCAGGGGTTGAAAGCAACATGAAAGGCTACAGGCTGTGTGGTCTGCTCGCTGATTGGACAAGTAGTGTTTTCAGTGCCCAGGTCACAGAGGGAAAGATCTGAAACTCCGACTTGAGATCTCATTTGGGACTGATGTGTATCAGTGGTGTTTTCTAAGATTCCGTCTTCTTCTGCTACTACTGCTGCTGCTGCTACTGCAAGTGTTACTTATGCATGAGTCTCTCTCAGCTCATACCCCTGCACATAGAGTTAGAATAGAAACAGAAGGCATGATGACTTTTTCTGCATCTCTTTGGGATGGAAGGACAATCATACTGCGTTTCTTTTTTTATTTATTTTTTTCTTGGGATTGGTGTATAGGGTTATCACCAGATGTTTTATCTTTGTTGCCAGAATATAACACGTGTGAATTTTTGAGGGAGGTGTTTAGAGTCAGCTATTGGTGCTTTTCCTTAAGCAAGGGTAGGAAGCAGAAGGACGTGTTTGCTTACAATGCTTGGAACAAGATGGATGAGACAGTGAGATCCATTCTCTGATTTTTTTTTCCTCAGGGAGCACGCGTTGAGCAAAGAGAAAACTTAAAGGAGGAAAGAGAACCCTCTTCCACCCTGCACCACCCTATTTTAGCACGCTGTTATCTTTTCTTGAAGCATTGTGTGAAGACGCTGTCAGGTGTTTCATTTGACAGAGAGATCTTCACTCAGACCCAGTTACCACCTCTCGGCTTGCTCCTCCAGACAGAAACACAACCCTAACCTCTCCTCAGATGATAACTGTGATTTCATTTCCATTTTCCCTCCCTATATCCCGATCAAACCAACCTTGCATGAACTCCACCTGCAAATGAAGCCTACCGAGGGAGGCAATTCGCATACCTTTACAGATTTTACACTTTACATACACTGTTATAGTATATGGGTTGCATTTGAATGTGAGATGACTTTTTTTTTACACCAAAGCTTAGAAGGACAGATCTATTTAGAGGATTTTAAAGGGATGAGAGACTTATGGAAGTTTATGGAATTAAAAGTGGTGTATGTAAAAATGAAAACAGCTTCTGTTTTGCACATATTGATGCAGGTCACTGAAAAGCCCACAACTCTGGGGCTGGAAATGCATTTCTGTTTTTGTTTTCTTTTATCCCCCCCACCTTCCACCCAAAAAAATAAATAAATAAAAAAAATAAATAAACAGCATAAATATAAAATCATGATATTGGTTATGTTGTATCAATGATTTGTATGTATTTATTATGTAGACACTGGAACAGGAGTGACAAGGTTTGTCAACTTTGTTGTTATTACAATATTAATATTCTTTTGGTATCATTCCTACTGGTTGGTGTGTGTGTGTGTGAGTGTGTGTGTGTGTGTGTGTGTGTGAGTGTGTGTGTGTGTGTGTGTGTGCGTGCGCTTCCAGGACAGTGAGAAATGTGAATAATGTTTTATAATGAGTGTATGGGTGTCGTCAGCACTCCCTCATTGGGCCTCACTTATCAAGTACTAAAACATACATTGAGCGCACATGTAATATAACACATTGCAGCTGCTTTTTTTGGAAAAGATATTTGGCATGCATGCATCATAAAATGAAGGCATTTGACTAAATCATTTAAAAATAAGAAAAACTTTCACACATCCTTATGTTTCTTCACTTATTCCATGTCCGTACTGATACATGAGGCCTATTGTCCATAAGCACATGCTTCTCAGTAAAACCAAACCTGTTTATTTTTTAACGTCACCACCCAAAGCCCAAGCTGTTCTGCTGGCAGTGCCTTTTGTTTCGCGTGCGCCCCCTTGTGTATCTATGTAAGGTGTGTTTCAGCACACAGGTGCCTGAGTGTATGTATGGGTGCTTTTCCATGTGTTCCTTGGGTGGTGGTGTATCTTTTCTTTCTATCTCCTATCCTCAACACCCATATGTCTGTCCAACAAACCCTGTGTGTGTGTGTGTGTGTGTGCGTGCGTGCGTGTTATTTATTTCATGGTTCACACCATCCACATGATATTATGCGAGGGATGTTGAGACTTAATGCTTTTTTGCTGATTATTTTGTTTTATTTGAAGATGTGTGTATAAATATATCAGTAGAACTGTGCAGAATATCAGAGCAAAATAAAAAAGGTTGTCCCTTTATCGAAATGTTCTTTATTTCCTCATGTGTTCGGGTCCTAAGTGGTTTCACTAAAGGCCATACAGCACTTTAAAACATTATGCAGGGTTATGTCAGTGAGACCGTGTTCTGCATTTTTAAGTTGTCTCATATTTCAGCATTTCTCTGCACATCACGAGGGCCAAACTGTCTTTTTGTGAAAGTTATAAAGTACAGGGTGTATCATAGAAGAAAGAAAGCACAGAGAGATACCTCTCAGTGATCGACTAGATATTACAGGGTGGGTCACCAAAACAAAAACTTAAAGCTCCTACACTAGTTTCACTTCTTTGTGTCCAGCAGAGGTTCCTGTGAGCTCAAGTCCACTTCGAACTGATGCAAAGGATTCATCACTTCACTGGTTTCAGAGCATCACACCGACAGCTGAAAATTAGCCATATGGCTAACACTTGCACATTTACAGAAATGATGATTAACATGTGTTGTCTTGAAATGAAACCATCAGGTGTTGATACTGTTGCCGTGTGCACATCTTCATCATATCATAGGCAGTAAACTTGAGATTTTAATGCTTGTGGAATCGGATTCATTTATTATCTTGTTTCTCTTAAGAGAGACAGATGTGCTTTTTAGGGTGTTGTCCGGACATGACAAAAGTAGGAAGTGCTGAGTGTTTCAGAAGCCAGCTTGTATTGCTTTCAAATCACCAGCAGGTGGCAGTACATCATCTGAACCTAAGCATTATCTTTATGGAGACGGTAAGCTGTGTATGTTAATAGCCAAATAGATGTGTGTTTGATATTATTTTCTTATGATTTGATATACTTCAATGAGATAAAGCATTTATCTCATGAGAACAGATTGATGTGACACTCACAGTTTCACAAGTCTTTTCCTCATTTGGGTGTTTTAGTCTCATTCTGTTTTCAAAGGCCATTCAAAATAAGGTGTTAGACCAATCAACCCACAGGTGTCAGTGTCTGTCACAGACTCTGAGACCAAATACAGCCAGAACCCCCAACCCCCACAAGGATCTATAGGTAGCTTTGTACCTGGTCCCATTGCTTGCTGTGGTTGTAAATCCACTGGCTGTGAATAGAGTCCACACACTTACATCTTGAATTCTCTTTAGAGGAAAGTACAATAAGCAGATCAATTCATAGGCATTGTCACCCTACTCTCTTTATACACCACCGTCTAAGAATAGTCTGCATGGCTGGGCTGGCCTTAAGGTCTAGCTGCTGCCCAGAGGACAACCTAAAACTGTGTCAGTATGCTTATTTAAGGAAGCAAATATAGACAAACCCCTCTTCTCACCTCTGAGAAAGAGCTAAGATTAGCATCACCCACTGCCCAGCATGTATCACTGTCTGAATTTAGCCTGTTCCCCTTCTCATGACTGCCTAGTCTCACTTCATCTGTCCTCTGCCCTGCTCTTAACTATATCTAGACCTATATAGATCTTCATATCGTCTCCAGTTTCAATCTACAGTTCAGCTTTCCTGACAGGGTATGCAACGTGAATGACCAACAGCACTGTGGGAGAGGTCCTCTCAGCATTAGGGCTAATCTTTTCCTCATCAGTAAATCTGCAGATTAATTTCTTAATTAATTAGTTATTTGTCCTATTTTTTAAATGTCAGAAAATAGTGAAAAAAAATGCATATCGTAATCACTCCAAGGCCAATTTATGAACAAATTATCTGCATTTTCAGCTTTAATCATTGACTGAACTCATGCTTTTTTTCTTTTATTAATGGCTATTAATGGTTTGACATTAACGATGCAACAGCCCAAATAACTTTTCACAGTCTGTTAACCCAAACAATGTTCTATTGATTGCTTAGAATAAGGCATAAGGCATGAGTAAATTCACAGCGCCATTAGGTACCAGTTATGTCAAGTTATGTACATGTTTATATGTGTGTGGACATATGTACTGTATGACCACACACTTGAGTTCAACAACTCTTTTAAACGATTTAAATAATTTAAAAATTAAACATTTCAACCTTCATGAAGGTTGAATTTACTGCGGGGCTGCTGTATTAAATTATGTATGTATGTATTGTATTAGACTGCATTAGCTTTTGTTGGGTGTGCCCATTTAAACTGCCAGCTGAGAGCATATATGCATTTATATATATATACATGTATAATTCATGTTTTACAGTACTGCCAGTTATATGCTTTCCAGCTTCCAGTATATTACAGCTTGAGTACATCCATGTTGGCACCTCTGCAGAGCTCCAGGTGGCCGCTGCGGGGCGCCCTTCTGCTTGTTGTGTGGACGTTAAGCACCGCCCTGCTCCCCTCCCTCCGTTTGCCTGCTGACTCCGGGCTCAGTGAAGACGCCCTTAGCAACAACACACAGCGAATAAGATACTCCGGCCGCAGAGAAGAAGGGTTGAACACTGCTGCTTTATTGCTCTGACTACAGGTGAAGCTTTCCTGTGAGGGGGACGCTGCGGTTGTTTTTTTTTTTGCGGTTAACATGGGGCACCAGTACAGCTAGCGAGCTAGCCTGTTTGGGCTAGCCATCCCCGAAGACGAGCGAAGCAGCTCAAAGCTGTCCCGAAGGTGCACACAATCCGGGGGGCTCACCGAGTGGTAGCATCGCTGTTTTGCTAGCTACAAAATCAGCTAACCGGCAATAAGCACGGGAATGGTTCTCTGGATCGACTCACTGCAACGACAGAGAAAGGCGAGGGGCACACGGGTCAGACCACCAAGCTGTAATATTTGGACTCAGACTATTTTTAACAGCGGGAGCGTCTCTCGGGCGGACGGGTGTTTTTGTGGCTGTGCGAGCTAGCTGGCTAGCTAGCTGAGGGAAACGACCCCCACCGCCTGCTCAGGTTTTTCAAACCGCAGCCAAGGCTAATGATGTCAGCCAGGGCGAGTGTGAGAGTAGCACACTGAATACTGTGATTTTTATCTATGTACAAACATAGGGATACATACAAAGACAACGCCAAGAAATAGCTAGGTAACCCCGAGGAGAAAATAACGTGAGTTCAGTCGAAACCGCAGTTCAAAGGAAGGTACTGGGACTCCACTCTTTAGCAAACACGGCAAAGTTATACATGCTGTTAGCTAAGTTTGCTACGTGACTCTAGTTTGAACCTTTGTTTTCCGTTTGTTTGTTTTTTTTTTATTCGGGATTTTTCCCCCCCACTTCGGATGCTGGCATCACATATTAATTGCAATCATGATGATAATAAGCAGAAAACCAGAGGGCCCAATAGCAACAGGTAACCACGACGAGTTGCCACTCTTTGTGAACACCTTCTGTCTCCTTGTTTTCCACTGTTGTCGAAGTGTGTTTGCCTTGTTTTGTGTTTCATGCAAACTTGTTTTAAACTGTACGAAAGTGATTCGGTGTTTTGTTTTGTTTTTTGTTGTTGTTGTTTGTTTTAAATGTCGTGTCGTTGCATTAGTTTCACCCGCAAGCAGCTCTTGGCATTTACAGGAATACGTTGTGGTAAATAGGTAAATTTCTCTCTTGGCTCTTGGTTTAAGGGTCACGCCGTGTCGTTCTGTGGACACAGAACAGACAGATGTAGCTAAAGTCACAATGCCGTGGGCATTTCACAAGATGCCAGTTATAAACATGTTTTTTTTCGCTTTGGAATTCCTTATCAGTCACGAGACTTCTGTCTGTGGATGTTTTGGAAGGTCTGATAAGGTATCCATATCAGCCATGACTGTCATCGTTGTTAATGTTGTTGTTTTTTTAAATGTGCAGTGTCTCTGACCTCTCTTTGTTCCTCTCTGTGTTGTGAGCTCGGGTGTGTTGGGTGAGTTTGTGTTTGTGTGTGCACCCTATGCTGTACAGTGTACATATTGTCTGTAAGCAGACACTTTGTCCAGGAAGAGGAGGACAAAAAGCTGTGTTTTTACCCCACTAAACTCCCACGGACACGTTTTGTGACACATGATCTGCTGTCTGTTTGCTTGAACCTTGTTCTCTGCTCTTTGCTGTGCATAGGGGGATTTTTCACACAGTGTGGACTGGAGAGCTCCATGCCAGCTGGACGTAATAGGCTGGATGTTTGGTTACATAGAAGTTTGGGCTCTCTTAATTTTTTTTTTTTTCCCTGGAAAGTTTGCTTGGACAACAAAGTCAGATGCTGTGCAGAAAGTGCTGAGCCCCCACTGAGTGATTAGGAGTTCGCAGAGGGCTAATGGGGTCTGTGCTTGCCTAATATCGTGTGTGGAGCCCTAATGCCTCTGTTTGCTGTGCTGTGCAGGTCTAATGCGTCTGTATCCAGGCAGCAGGTCTAATCTGTCCCGGAGCTGGTCTGTTGACGAGCTCTGAACACAAGGGACATGGGCTCTGACGCACCTGCACATGGCTACCACACTCTCAGGGGCTGATCAGAGGGAACACCAAACCTGCCACAGTTGTGGGCTTTTGCTAATGAGCTAACCCAACACAATATGGCTTACAACCTCATTTCAAGTTATCCGAGATTATACTGGCACTTACTTTTACTGAAGTAGCAACTCGTGTGTAAGATAAATGACGGTTGAGATGAACAGCAGGCTGACGGGGGTTTGTCATTTGAGTAACTGGCTTCCTTCTACAGTCCCAAATGCTCATCTCATTCATCTACTCTTGTCTGTATCATCTCACATTAGGTGTTTGGCGTGATGCCACAGAGTTGGACGCGCACACACAGCACTATTGAATGACAAGCACCCGCATCCTTCCATAGGAGCTCTATTTCTGAGCACACCTGGTGTGTGCACTACATGACTCGGCCTGAATGGACAGATGGGCAGACGGAAAGATGCTGTCGTCACAGAGGCATCTGTTACCCCCATTAGGCCAATAATACCACTTGCAGCGCTAGCGATCTGAGACCCTAAGCCCTATCTAAGCTGGTCAGGTCGGAGCCCTGGCCTTGGATACAGTGTATTGGGCACAATAGATTCAGTGGTGTATCTGCTAAATGATGGCCTTTTCACTGTAAATGTGGGTTAGGATGTTGTGGCAGACAATATGCATCCCTAATTGTCAATGGAGAGCAGTGTTGTGGGCTGTCCTGCCCAGGCTGGCTCTAGGGGTTTGTTGGCTCATACCAAATCATTTGTTTGAGTCTCAAGATAGTTTCTGGAACTGGTAGGTCGATTGATTGATGAAATAATCAATGGGACCTTGCCTGGTTTGCACAAGCAAGGGATTGTCTCCCTCTGTGGAGAAGATTAGATTGCATTCTGTAGACATTACCTCTGTATTTCATCCTCATCTTTTATCCCTGAGTATGCCTGTGTTGCAGATTTGATGATTGCACATTATTACACTAAGTTATTTGTTCATCTTTGTCCTTTCAGCACGCCACGGTGACGGCCTATATGACTCGTACATGAGGACAGACCACATCCTTAAAGACGAAGCAGATACAAACAGTCCGTCTGGGCTGCCCCCAATGCCCAAACACACAGTAAGTACACAAACACAAACATGCACACAAAGCCAGCAAAGCCCTATTTCCTGTGCTGTAGCACACTCTGTCTCCAGACATCCTGTTCCTCAGAGAGATATTCCCCACTCAGCCCTGTTCTTGTTCGTCCCGTTTGCAACCCTCCCCCTTTCCTCAGTCTCAGGCTTTGCTGGGAGGCTAGTTTATCTCTTGTCTTATCTTTTCTCTCCAATCTATGTAATTCTGTCAAGTCTTGTACCCTTCAATGAGAGTAATGTGATTGTGTGAGTAATATTGATTGACTGCATGAGGGGATACAAAAATGTGCGTTGTAGTGGGCTATTCTCCATGGCTGTATCAGATTAGCTGAAGTGAAACAGCCACTCTGTGTTCAGCTAAAATAAGTATAGAAATCCAACAGTAATTACTTAAACCATTTTTGATCTGCAGATACAATGCATTGATGGAATACAGTACTCAGTAGATTGATCCATAGATATCATTATAGGTCTCCCTTTTGCTGATCAGTAGATGTAGTTGCTGCGTTTTGTCTTTCATAACATTGAATACCTATTTGCAGTGCTGTTCAGAAAAGGACATCTCTTTGAGATCTGACAGCCTTGTGCAGTGGGCATTTGATTCAGCATGTTTTACATTAATCAGTCGATTTAATAGTTGTTGTTTTTTATTGTTTTTCACCTCTGAAAATAAATGTTAGTTGCAGCCTCAGTGGGGTACCTTCCTGCTGCATGCTAGCCTTTCAGAAAAGCCCCTTTGGCAGAAAATGTGCACAGACAATGATACTCCACGGCCTCTCACACCAGCAGAGGGGGAAAAAAACGCTGGTTTGATATATTGTAAAGATTTATTGGGCTTGAAAATGTGACCCACAAACAAAATCGCCAATCAACATTCTCCCCCTCCTCCCCTACTTCTGTCTCGTGTAATCCTCCATCAGTGGGCCTGCACAGAGGTTAGGCCTAGTTTTCTATTCTAGTCCTATCCTTCTTCCTTTGTATTTTCTGTCACGCTCACAGAGGTAATGTCCTTTGTTGAATGTGGCTGACAGTAGCTCGCCCCAGTTCAGCGTGAGCAGTGTTCACAGAGTTGGCACATGTTCTATTAAAGTAATAAAGTGATTTCATCCCTGTTCTGAGTTAAAGGAAAGGACAAACTAATAAAATAAATTGCAGTTGCACTTAGTTCCGGGTCATAATACAACATTAATGAGTGAGAGGGTGGACAGCTCGCTCAACACTACAGTAGTTTGTGACCCAACTTCTAGCTCAACATGTCTATGATTTGCTGATGTGTGTGACCAAAAGTCTGCATATCTCTTACATAGTGTGTGTGTGGTGTTTCTCTGATAGCAAAGAGATTAGCTCTTCTCCATCTGTTGCACCGTGCAGATTTACACACTGAGGACTCTCCACCCCCAGTATTACCTGTGTTAAAGAAGATTCACACTCTCTGGCTTTTTTTTCCATCATTTGCCACTTTTGAATGTCTTTTTTTCCAATAGCATCCTCTGCCTGGTCAATTAATAATCCAGCACAGTTGGTGCTCCACATGTAGAAAGCTTTGATTTTTTTTTTTTTTTTTTTTTTTTGGTGAAGGGGCTCAATCAATGACATGCACTATGTTTGTAGCACAGGCTTGGGACAACAGCTGCATGGAACCCTGGGTCAGCAGTGGGGCTGTGTCTAATAAGTTAGGACTATATGGTTACATGTATGGATACCCATCCTGCATTCCAGCTCTATTTTAGGACTCAAACTTACAACACAAACACACTCCAAGTTGAGTCCCCTTTAAGTGGAACATGTCAACACCTACTTCTAATATATGTTTCCTTGTTGTGTTGTCTTTATCAGCCGACATGGGTTCAGCCATAGACCTGCTCAGCTGGAGCTCCACGGGACACCATGAAAAACTGGTGGGAGAAAAGAAAATATTAAGGCCAAACATTTCCCCTCGGTCAGATGGGTGAAAGCACTCTGCCATAAAAATAAAAAATGTTTAAGGGAAAGACAGACAGCCAGATAGACCCAGCTAATATGCTGGTGTGTCTGTATATAGGAAGGCCACGCTGATTTTATGTCAGCGTGTCTTATTAACAGCCATACGGCTTCTACAGTTTAAGAGTATGATCTAACTTTAATGACTGTCATTTCCCCCGTGCTCCATAATCTTGTGGAGGGTTCTTTCCGCTGGTGAGAGAGAGAGAGAGAGAGAAAAGAGGGAGAGACAGACAGACAGTGAGGAGGAATGAATTCCTGGGGTTGCTGAAATGAAGCTGTTTACTGGCAGGCGAGAGCAAGACTCTAGAGCTTTCCATAAACTCTTCTAACCTTTCAGGTCCTGTCAAGCAAAGGTCGATCTGTCGCCTTTAAAGTTGGTGGGTAAATGTGTTCAAGTGTGTTGTTTAGTCCAGGTACAAATGCAAATCTTGTCTCTTGAATTTCATTGCTTTCGTTTTGTCATTTGTGCCAGTAGTATGTTTTAGTGACAATGGCAAGCCACTATTCGCAGTCACGAACCTTTTACCTAATTGCTCACAACCCGGAAACAAACAAGTATGCAGGGTTGATTTGCATGTTATAGCTGAGGGTGGGCCTGTTGTGCTTTTCAGTTTCCTGTCAGGTTGTATCTAGATCCAGTTGTGCTGGTTCATCCACTGCCAGCTGTATCTCTGCTCAGGGCTCGGTGCCCATGATGAGCATAGCTGTTAGTGTTTAGGCCAAGGTTTAGGTTTGTTGTCAAATAAAACCTGAATTAGATCTGATAGCTAGTTGCGCATTTTACCTTTATTGACTCAGGAGTTCATTGAGAATCACTCTTTCTTCTTTTCTCTGGCCACATACAAATCACTTGCAGTGAAGCGCCTCTTGTGCGTGTGGTGGTGATGTGTAAACAGATGGGGCAGTTTTCACTGTTTCCATCTCTTCCGTGTCTCTCTGCTTTGCTTGCAAAATGAGCTTGAAAGTATTTCAGATGAAATACTGATATGCTTCAGTTCAACAAACCAATATTTTGTGCATGATTGTGTACAACAACATCTCTATTGAGGCCTTTCACACTTCAAGAAATTCCTGTTGTATACAACATATTCCTCATTTATAGTTTGACACATCCTCACAGAGAGAGCTTGCGTCTTAACTCTTTTGAATACGTTCATAGAACACAGTAAATCATATGTTCTACACAATAAAAGCAGCAATACAGACACCCTGCTCAAAAACTGCATACACTACAGTAGAGTGTTATGAAGTCTATTTTCTAATGCCTCTCTTTTTGTCCATTGTCTCTGTCTCTCTTCTTTCTTGAATAGGCTGTTAGTAACAAGGCTGTGATGAGGGATCAGATGACTGTGCGCGGTGGGCAGCTGAAGGTCAAGTACCTGTATGAAGACTCCACCAACAACCGAAAGATCAATGCTATAACCACAGCAGCCACTCAGAACACTGGGACCACTGGTCACGCGCCCAGTAAACCTGCGCCGGTCTCCAGCCTGTCCAAGGAGCACAGTGTGGACAGGTGAGAACGCTGCTCACACGACAACACCAAAGGGACCTCAAAACACCTCTCAAAGCATTTTTAGTTACAAATTCACATACACCAGTAAACACCACTTGCTTATTTGCCACAGCACTGAGTCCAGTAAGGGCTCCACTGAATCCTCCGGCACACATGGAGTCGGGACCGGAGGGAACAGCGGGAAGCTGTGTGGCCCGCTCACTCCTGACCAGGCCCTGAGACTGTACCGATCTCAGCTGAGCACGCTGGAGCACTCGGAGATCCACTCCTACCCAGACATCTACTTTGTGGGACCCAATGCCAAGAAGAGGTCTGCTGTTGCAGGAGGCAGCAACAACTGTGGCTATGATGATGAGCAGGGCGGTTACATTCACGTCCCCCACGATCACCTGGCCTACCGCTACGAGTTCCTCAAGGTCTGACAGATATATTTTGATACTGTGAAGTTTAAAGGCTAATCCAATTATAGCAGAGTGCCGGTGCAATTAATAATGTTGTCTGTCTGTTTTTTAGCTAACCCCAAATTCCTGTATCCCTCTTTTTCTTTTGCCCTGTTCAGATTATTGGTAAGGGTAGCTTTGGCCAGGTGGCCAAGGTATACGACCACAAACTGCAGCAGCACCTGGCTCTGAAAATGGTGCGCAACGAGAAGCGCTTCCACCGGCAGGCGCAGGAGGAGATCCGCATCCTGGAGCACCTGCGCAAACAGGATCGCAATGGCACCATGAATGTTGTGCACATGCTCGAAAACTTCACGTTCCGCAACCACATCTGTATGACCTTTGAGCTGCTGAGCATGAACCTGTATGAGCTTATCAAGCGCAACAAGTTCCAGGGCTTCAGCCTGCCGCTGGTCAGGAAGTTTGCACACTCCATCCTGCAGTGCCTGGAGGCCCTGAGCAGGCACAGAATCATCCACTGCGACCTCAAGCCAGAGAACATCCTGCTCAAACAGCAGGGACGTAGCGGCATCAAGGTGAGGCACCTGGCACATTCATGGACGCTTATTGAAACTATGTACAAGCCTTATAACGGGTTTCGTTTATCTGATGTCAGTGTTCGCTCATACAGTTCTTTCTTCTCCTGTCTCTTCCAGGTGATTGACTTTGGCTCCAGCTGTTTTGAACACCAGCGAGTGTACACCTACATCCAGTCTCGTTTCTATCGGGCTCCAGAAGTGATTCTTGGTTCACGTTATGGCCTTCCTATTGACATGTGGAGCTTCGGCTGCATATTGGCAGAGCTGCTGACTGGCTATCCCCTGTTCCCGGGCGAGGATGAAGGTGACCAGCTGGCCTGCGTCATGGAGCTGCTGGGCATGCCTCCACAGAAGGTTCTGGAGCAGGCCAAAAGGGCAAAGAACTTCATCAACTCGAAGGGCCACCCTCGCTACTGTGGAGCCAACACCCTGCCCACAGGGGCTACTGTGCTGACGGGGTCTCGCTCCCGCCGCGGCAAGATGAGAGGGCCTCCCGGTAGCAAGGAGTGGAGTGCTGCCCTCAAGGGCTGTGAGGACCCCACCTTTACTGACTTCATAAAGAAGTGTTTGGACTGGGACCCCTCATCTCGTCTCACCCCTAGCCAGGCCCTCAGGCACCCATGGCTGTATCGCAGGCTGCCCAAGCCCCTACCTGGGACCGAGAAGAGCCAGGGGGCCACGGTAAAACGACTCCCTGAGCACCACTGCACCTCCTTCCCCTCTATCCTGGCTAAAGGGGGGCCTGGCTTAGGCACCACAGCTGCCAACAACAAACTGAGGAGCAACATGTTGGGAGATTCAGGGGAGGCCATACCTCTTCGCACGGTCCTACCCAAACTAGTCTCTTAGGAAGAGCGAGAGAGAGAGAGAGTCCTCTAATCTCCTCTCTCCCTCCACTCCCTCCTCCTCTGCACTTCTCAGGAGGAGTCAGAGAATAGGAGAAAGTGGAGCCTAGGTTTTAAAACTTGTTTGGTTGTTCTTTTATTTGTTTTCTACTGAGAGGTGTCGACACCCCAGTTCCTGGTTTTTATTATTAGCTGAACACAGCAAGAGAGACAATAAAAGAAACACTCTAAAAAAAAAAAGTTTTTATACAGAGGATTTCCTTGAGCGGCTGTGGAGTTTCTGTATACGGCCAACCCATAAGGTTTGATTTAGATGATGCTTTTTAAAACCTTCCTCGTGTGAGTGGACAGCTTCGAAAATGAGCAGATGTTTTTAAACTGCACGTGTTGTCACGTGAGCGCTGTGTTTTTTTTGGTAAAACACACTCAAGCACACTGTCACTTGCCTCACTCTTAACACTCATAGGACACACCCTTTCTGGGGAATTGTTTATATGAGTAACACTTTAAAAGGGCTACAGAGATTACTCTTATCAGGTTAGCGTTAGCAAACAGAGATTTATTCAGCCAACATCAGTCAATAGGAAATAAAAAGTCATGCTCTAGTGTTTGGCACACACTGACAGTTAACTCTACATGTGTACAACATAAATGCCTTCGCACAGGTAAAGAGGGATTGGCATTATGTTGTGAAATAGAAAGGAAAAACATTTTTAGCAATAAGTCATTACTTTCTCCTTCCTTGCCTTTCCTGATCCCTGGTGCTTGCATGTCAGCTCAATATGTCACGTTCGTATGTGTGTGTGCTTTAGCTTTGTGGCGCTACTGTGGGAGACATTGAGAGAGCACAGGACAACCTATTTACAGCCCCCTCCTCCTCCTGCTCCTCCCAACTCCCCCATTTGAGTGGAAAGAGGGGTTGGGGATGGGGAGGACAGTAGCTTCACTCGAACTCTTGGCACTTCACAAACTGGTTTGCGTAAGGCTGCCGTGTGAGGCAGAGAGATGGGGAGCTGCAAGTCATTGCACATGCGTACCTGTGGGGTGATTGCCAGGAAAGCATTGGAAAGTCAAGAGTTTGTACGACTGTCACCTGCCCACGCCACTAATTGGCTGCTGTGATCATTGGCAGTGGTGCATTAATCTGGAATGGAAGAATGGTGCAAGGCGAGAAGGATCATGTGGAAATATAAAGGGCAGTATGTTCAATGTGAGCCAAGATCTTTTATTTTTCTCTTGGGGAGGTGTAGATGAGCTGACAGGACGGGCCAGTGACGAAGGAGGGTTTTTACGGTACTGCAGAAAGAAGTGTTTCTCAGGGAGACATACTTGACACATCCCTCAATCTTACATTAACTGTGTTCCACTTACAGTCCTCTGTCCCTGCTGTGGATGAACATGCATGCAGTTCTGCCCACTGAGAGCGAGAGATTGCATATACGAGGGTTGTCGGCGAAGGGGGTCTGCATGCTCCACAATCTGACCTAGATTCTCTCTCCTCCCCCACCATCTCTCTCTCTCGTTTTTTTTTTTCTCACTCTGTCTCATGTAGGGCAGGGAACCTCTTAAACTCTCACATATATAGTGAATTATGGTGCTGTCCGAAACGCACACACAGAGACCCAGACACGCCCGGTGCATGCTGGTATGGACCACACCGCTCAAAGAGTTCTTTCTCTCGTCCCTCGTTTTCTAAGCGAAACTGTCAGGGATTTCTACTCTGTCTCCATTTTTTTTTTTTTTTTTTATAGAAGTGGTTTCTATTGCTTTTCACTCCAGAATATCAGAGGATGTAAAATGCAAAAGTGGAAAAAGAGAAAATTGTATACTGTCATGTTGTACTAGTGGTGTGCGTTAGTAGGAGGGTGTTTGGTGTTCCAGCATGAAATCACAACCTGTTATCAGACTATGAGAGTGACTATGAGAAGAGAAACTGTACAGTAACCAAATGAAGTTGTGATAGTTTCTTTTTCTAAAGAAAATAAAAATGATTATTAACTGAAATGTGCTGCTCTGCTGTGATTTCTGGTCTGAAACAGCAATATTTTAACATTAATAGAATTTTTTTTTAAAAATGTATTTAACAGTCTGGGGTGAGGCAAAATTTTGCAAGATCTGCCAAATCCAGTATGTACTTTCCACAAAGAGCCAGATAAGAACCCTATTGCCCATGAAAACAAAGGGTTTTATTTAAATCTGAATGTCAGTCAAGCTAGTCAAGTAAATTCAGACGATCTTTTCTCATTTGTTGCCTGAAGTTCTCGTAATCAGCCGTAACCAGTGTTGTTTTTGCGACTTGGTACCTGAGGCCTGTGTTATGAAACAGAGGTGTATCTCACTGGTTCAGCTGCAGTAGTGAATCACGATGAAGTGAATTGGTTTTCAGTCAGCGATTAGGTTACAGATTCGGTGAACATTAGGACGCTGATGAGTCAGTGGCTTGTGACACAGCTTCAGGGCAGTGTGCGATATTGACACTGCCTTGTTATTAGGCACTTCCACGGAAGTCATGAAGAAAACAGGCCAGGCTCAACAAAGCATGGAACATACGTGTGTGAGGAGTATTCAGTCGAAGGCTTACATGGCACTTAGAAATAGTAAAACATAAGATTTGTTAATGTTACCACAGTAATACTTCTGTTCTGTAGTTTGTTTTTCTTGTAGGAATTTTCTTTTTCACAAAGGTGCAAGATCAGCTGCAGCAAGTAAAATGAATGACATGTATAGGTTTGTATATAGCGAGCTAATGAGCGAGCGTTGACAATATTTGCTGCAGCTGCGTCCACCCTGCTGTGACGTGTGAAATGAATCTGCTGGGTGAGTATTGATGTCACTTCCAGTCATTAAGTAAGCTCAGGTGCTCAGTGTTGTCATTCTAGGAACTTTTGATAGCTGGAGATCCTTTGTGAGGATTTTGGCACTGGGTCACTCTCTGTGCACTTCATTAACTCTTTAACTAGAGAGTTGAGGATCGAGTCAGTTGGATAACTGCCCTGAAACATCTCTTTCTAAGGCTGCATTCACATTTGATGGTGGTTCCTTGCAGTTCAGTTATTCTAACCCTGCACCAGCCATATTTATGCAGTTTTTACCAAGGTTCTTTGAAGTATCTCTCTGTGAAAATACATTACACTTCGTCATGCTGTGCCTCTGCTTTCCTCTTGTCCATCTGTCCCGTATCCCATCTGGATGGGAAACAGAACGGATGCACAGCACTACCAGAAATAATCCTGTGAAGAAAAGAAGATGACTATCTGGTAGAACTGACGAGAGATTGATCATCTCCTTTAACACTGATGTTTCATGGGGAAAAAAAAAAAAACGGGTATCTATGCAACAGGAGGAGGAGGAGGAGGAGGAGGAACCGGTTGAGCAACATCACCTATTGAGGAAGACGAGAAAGACAGACAGAGATGGTGTGTGGTGAGTGTGTGGTTCTGCATGTGTGCAGGAATTTGACACAGGTGTTCAATGCCAGCTGATCTTGAAAGTATGACGGACGCTTTGTGGCAACGTCATTTCTCGTCGGACTGGGTGAGATCAGGTTTTTTTCTGTTACATTTGGCCTCTATTCTAGTTGTGCTTGAAGTTTTCCTGTTCAAGTATATATTTATGACTTTTTTTTTCAAAACTATGTCAACAACTTTACAGTAAGTTGTTTTCTACACGTAAAAGACTTCTTCTCTTTCTATTCATGTAAAAGCAGATTAGATCAATCCCATTAGATACCAGCCCAGTCACCTTCTGACCATATGGTCTAAAGCGCCTTTGTCCCTACATCCACTTTGACACACTGACTTCTGTTCTTTGAACCACACACACATTAGGTGGTGTTTCCCCCTCTCCTCTACCTAGTCCTGTCCTGTCCTCTCGTCTGCAGACCATATGGAGCCACAGCAGGACTTCTGGTTGTTAGTGCGGATGAGGAGGCGGGTGGGTGGCTGTGGGGGCGGTGACAGGTCTCTGATTACCATGCAGGTTAAGAAATCTTGACCAGCTTGTTGTTCCATGTTTGGCTCAAAGTGTAAACATATAAATCATTGGCCAAATGTGCTAGACAACAAGAGCTCCATTTTTAGTTCTAAGGGTCACTTCAGCCAAGTTACATAAACAAAATCCAATTCTCACTTAGCTGCAGTTGTGTCTAGCAATGATGGTAGTCATGTTTTGGTTTTTATTTATCCATCTTTGAGACATGACACCGTACATCTCTGAGATTTCTGCCTCGAGCCCAGTAAAATGGAAGCTGACAGAATTTTGTTTGTGTGTCTCAGTATTAAAAATTGCATTTAAATGGTTCAATGGTAACATCAGAGACAATGTCCCCTTGACACTGGATAACAAGGAGACCTCTCTGTGTTCACCGGAGCTTCTTCTTACCAAAGAAATAGTCTGCCCAAGCAAGGGAAATAAGAAAATGTGGGGTTTTTTTTTTTTGGTAATTTAATAAAAAACCCTTAGAGATTTGTAAAGATTTTATGAGCTTTACAAAGTTTTACCTAAACCATTGGCTGTAAATTTGGTATATAGTTTCACTGGGAGAATACCTAACCCATACAGCTGTGAAATTAATTGATCAGTTTCATCTGAAGAATCTCTATTAGTTCCTTGTCAGTCTGTAGGCATCTTTTTTTTTTTATGAGAAAGAACCAAAAACAAACAAACAAAAGAACTCCTTTAATTTCACAGTTTAAGGACATTTCTGCATGCATCTTATTGCCTTAGATCCCGGGGGCCAAAGGTAGAAGGAGTCAATTTTAGAAATTTTAGCACATTGATTTTTCAGTATAGTCCTCTCCTACATTTATATACTTAGTACAAAGTTTGTGGAGTACACAAATACCTGTTTTTTTTTTTAAGTAGTCTGTGTTTGAACCTCCAGAAAGGTTCACAGCAGCAATGACGTCACATCATCACATCTTGGGGAAGACGTAGCAGTTTGAAGGTGCCAAATCAGGTCAAATCAGAACAAGGATTTCCTTGGGTGATAGGCCTTTGAGACTGAGGTAACCACATGAAGGCTGACATTTTCCTACAGAAATACCACAAAAGTTATTCACTTCAAACTTGCCAGCTGATCTGCATGTGCAAGAGCTGGATAACGCGTCTCCTTCTCCCTTAGGCCACAAACTTATCAATCACTCACACACTAGTATGTTAAGCCATATTTTGCTTGTCTCATAAAGGTTTCAAAAGTGTGTGTCAAAAACATGCTAAATAGAGTTTTTCTTCCTTCTCCTTGAAAACCATCTGTGACGTAAGACTTGCTTAACCTGTATTTAAGAATATGACAGAGTGACTGATGTGGCATACTTTAAGAGCTGCCCTGGGCTCAAATGATGTTTTGTTTGTTCACTTATTTGCGCACTATAAAAAACTATTATGTGGGTTTTTTTTTTTTATGGTACTGCAAGCTCTGCCGTTATCCTCCGGAGGAGCTTGTGTGATCTTGACTAAAGCTTCAACCACAATAGTCACACACCTCTCCACTGTGCTCCAACTTCATGGTCCTCTGTACTTGACTCCTCCATTTACACAAGGCTTTTTTTTTTTTTTTTTTGTGCTTGATGTTGGAACGGACAATAGAGTCACACGCACAACTATAAACACACACAGTCCTGGGTCACAGAGTGCAGACACACACCAGAGCTATGTGTGTTGTCTGGCTTCGGTCCACTGGGACAGCTGAGGTACGAAGCAGGCAATGGAAGCAGGAGGAGAATGCCACATTAGTCCCCCTGCTGCACCAGCACACACACACACAGAGACAACACATGCCCCCACATGCACAAAAACAGACTTCATCCTACTGTTTCTTACTCATACACAAATGACACACTCACAGCTGAGCTCACACGAGTCACACACACACACACACACACAAATGCACAGCTGAGCGCATGTCTATACAGGCTGAACAGATGCAGATCGTTGGGAGAGGTGGGGTTGTGCTCCAGGAACATTTGCCCACCCAACCCACCAATCTACATTCCACACAGACTGCAGGGTAGAGGAGCCGTGCACGTGTGCATGCTATGTGATTTTTCTGCAAAAGCCTTTGACTTCTTCTTACTGGTTGAAACTTTATCTGTCCGCCTGTTCCTACGGTTACTGTATTTGCTGCCTGCATATGCAGCCCCCATATTTAGGTTTTCAGTTTCCTTGTCTTGTTTACATGACCCAACCGGGTCACAGTTGGGACTGGAATAGAGGGTGACTCATCCGCTGTCTACAGAGATGAATCTGACTGTCTGTCTGTTTCTCTATATGTGCGTGTGTTTATGTGTGTGTAAGTTTGCATGTTGTGTCTTTCCAGTTCTCTTATAGCCTCGAGGTAGCAGGTCTGCATAGCAACACTCTGAGAAGAAGCTCCAAGAGCATATCAAAGCAATCGTTTCGCAATATCTGTAAACCCACCTACTCAAAAGCTCCACTGAGGTTATTTCCACAGTCTGGTCTAGTTCGAGTGCACAAAGGAAGAGGTGGATGAAAAATATTTATTATAAAACATGGAACTCTGGGTTTTTTTTTGTTATTTTTGTGAATGATCAAAATTGTGTTTCATAATGACTCAAGACTGGTTCCACAGTATTTTTGCACCTACTCTTACATTAATATCCTACTATACTGCACAAAAACAGTGCAACCATTTGCTCGTTTTTTTTTTTATTTTTTTTTTATCCCTTTCTGTGTTCTCAAACATAACATCTGATTCACCTCTTTTTCCCACTATGTCCTCACACTCTCTGTTACCTATTTTTTCTTCCATCCACTGGAGTACAAGGGAAGGTGGGGGTATTTGTATTGCATCTTTCAACAACATGGCAATTGATAAGGCATTACAAAAAGACATATTGAAATGATTCTAAAAGAGTGGATTGAAACTGGTGAATAAACATCACAGTACAGTCACACAGCAGTACTATATGAACGAGTTGTTCCGAATTTGATTTGACTAAAGGCAAACAGAAAATATTTAAGCCTCATTTTGAAAGATAGAAACCGTGATTAAGGGAATCTGTCTGCCCCTGTCTGTGTTGTATTTCTATGCCAGTACTCATGTTCTCAGCTCACCCTCTGTGATGAAAGGGATGTGGAGAGTGTATGTCCTTATATGTACTCCATTTCCACTGGAAGCCATAAAGGGCTCCTTCACCCAGCAGTACCAAACTACTGTCCTCAGAAGACTTCATAAAACACAATTCAGATAATACTGAAGACAGTGGTTCCTATTTCTTTTTTTGTCTTTATCTGTTACTCTCCCACTCTTCCACATTCACACACTCACACACACACACATATACGCACCCACTCCCACACTGTCAAGGTCACAGTATGTTCTGATAAGAGTGGTGACCCAAGACTGTCCACTTCAAACATGTCACTGCGATGCGGCAGAAGCTTTGTCGATTTAACAGGGTGGTACTGGTAGGTTATCTGTGGTGAAGCTGTACACTCCTATTGTCTGGTGAGGCACCTACAATCTGGACACTGTTGTCACAACCTGTCTGTTGCTGGGTAAATGGGATATTTATGGTTGGTTTCAGGTTTCACGGAGAAGACGGGACAACCTTTACCAGGGAATTTTTGGAGTTTGGGAGACAGTCATCTGCTGCTGTGAACATTAGCACTCGTTGCTAAGCCACCTTTAACTTATCTCTCCATCTTGGTCCCTGGGTCGCTACTAACTTTCAAGTTCGCTCACATTAATTGACCCAGTTTCGGGTACTCGCCTGTCCCTCCAAGTTTGTGGCTATATGTGTAAATGTACAGGACACAGGCTCGTGTGCCATGTCTGTGTCTGCATCTGTGGATGCACAGAGTAAACACAGATTCATCAGTTTCTGTCACATGCCCCGTCTTGCTTTCACTGAAACTGCGCATAAGGTCAAAATATGCCAGTGTTATTCACCAAGAACAAATAATTCTGTGAAATTGCAATTTTGTTACACTGCTGGTCAAGAGCTACAATTTAGTGTCCTTTATTCAGGTCATCTGTACTTTGAATACTCTCATAACAGAGGGTTCTTGGTAAGTCAATTCAGTGCTGATTATATTAAATCTAGTTTGAAGAGGACACAATGCATCACTTTGTCACAAGGGACAAAAGCTCCATTGAAAAGTTCCCCCGAAGGTATTAAACAGTAAATTACAATGCAATGTTTGGAGGACAGGATGGCATCAGTTGTGTTCATGGTCGATACTGTATTTGTATATATGTTTATATTTTTGCATGTTGAGGTGAAGCCCCATTGGCCTCATTCTCTCCGACATCCATCCCTCTCTTCTCTGTAGCAGCTGCTGAATTGTTGTCCTAAGAGCTTTTTCCATGGCACAGTGTGGAGAGCCAGTTTCCGTCTGCTTCTGACAGGAAACACGCTGACCTACTGAGGAGAGCAGGAGAGTTTCCCTCAGCTGCCAAAATGATGATCACACTGTGCCAGACTCTCTTTTTTTGTCTATCTCCCTTTCTGTTTTTCTGTCTGGCACACATAACACGCACCCACACGTACTCTGAACGAGACTGAGGAAATGTTTGAACACAGCCCATCAGCTGGGCATCAATAATTCAGTCATTCTGCACTGCGTTAATGTTTATGTTTCACTGGAGGCTGATCACAGAAACTCTGGCGCTATATTAAGATCTGAAGAGCAGTGTTGAGAGGGAAACTGGCTGCTTTGTAAAACATCAAAAAACCTGCTGTGTGTTACAGGCAGAAACATTTCTGGAAGTGCTGTAAGAATGGCCGATGCACTATGGCGGACTGGCACAATGGTTTTTAACTTTTGGTCCACCCACTGTTGAAAGAGTGCTTTTACATTTTGAGAAATGGGCCGTTTTGTGGCAAAGACAGATGAGAGGGTTGACACCAATCCCATATTTGTCAGTTCAGTACATGCCTACAGCCAACGGCAAATTAGCTTAGCTTAGCTTAGAACAAAGACAGGCTAAACAGCTAGCCTGACTCTATCCAAAGGTAACAAACTCTGCCTGCTAGCACCTCTAAAGCTCCGTAATTGACACAACTGACACAGATGTTGTTTCTTTCATTCCTACGAAACCCAAAGGGTAAAGATGGCAATTTTCTGTTTTTTATGGGGGTTATGTATCAGACTAACTCTTCCCAGGGACATGAGCTGGTTGCCTGGCAACTGGTCAGAGCCAAAAAAACAGTCCAGCACATAACCCTCCCCTGGATTTAGTTACCTTTGGACAGAGCCAGGCTAGCTGTTTCAAGCCTTTATGCTAAGCTAAGCTAACAGGCAACTGTGTGCAGTCTTATATTTAATAGACAGATATGACACATCACATCTAGCTCTCTGCCATTAAGAAAATTAGCACATATCCCAAAATGTCAAGTTTTTACCAACACCACTGGTTGTCCCACATGTGCCTGGGAACCTTTGCTCATGGTGGCTGTGTGGTGCACACAGTCAAGGTCAGAGTCAAGATCTTGGCTAAGACACAAAAACACGCACGGACACATACAAAACATAACAGTGTGAGGCCTGCAGGATTGAACAGTGGTAGTCCACCCTCTGTGGTCTCTGACTACATTAAGCCCAGAGTTCAAGAGTTCACGGCTTAATGTTACTAATCCTGTCAGTTGGTGAAATCTATACTGGAAACGTGAGGCAGGCAGTGCAGCATTATGTACATATATATACAATGTGGGCAGTATAGACTAAAGGTCCATAATGATGTCCATTTATGTTGCTTATATGGAAATGGCATGGGTTCACGTCTTTTAGATAAACAGGTGTGTGTGTGTTTGTGTGTGTGTGTTTGTGTGTGTGTGTGTGTGTGTGTGTGTGTGTGTGTGTGTGTGTGTGTGTG
>JBBMJY010000018.1:11471272-11506906 GCA_037833715.1 Toxotes lorentzi
CCCCCCCCCCCCCCCCCCCCCTCCCCCTCCCTCCCCCCCCCCCCCCCCCCCCCCCCCCCCCCTTCCCCTGAGGCTGTTGGTTAGGAGTGTGGAAATGAAATTAGGGCATTCTTTACAGCTGAGTTGGGCAGAAGACGAGCTGGCAAGAGAAGTAGGCTAAATAATCGTCCACTATCATCAAACGGTCTCTTGTTTATTGGGTGGGGGGGGCAGGAATGTTCATGTGACAAAAACGTGAGAGCACCTCCTCACACATAAGCTAACAACTTGTTGTCCCACTAACCCAGAAAAAAAAGAAA
The DNA here is from genome assembly GCA_037833715.1 of Toxotes lorentzi. Lineage (NCBI taxonomy): Eukaryota > Metazoa > Chordata > Actinopteri > Toxotidae > Toxotes > Toxotes lorentzi. The sequence goes on from JBBMJY010000018.1 coordinate 11,471,572, forward strand.
GATCTTATGCCTCATGGTCTATTTAATTTCATTTTCAATTTTTTTTCACCCAAAACTTTCCCTCTCTCTTCTCAGCTCCAGAGCAGGCCTGGGGTCAGTTTTTTAAAGGCCATCACACAAGCACACCACTGAGGGCCCTCATACCTCTGCAGGGACCAATGTGGTTCACTCTCTGTTCATAGCTGAAAGGGGGATTCCAGTGGCGGTCACATGCTCCCTGCAGGGATATAGAGGAGGCCAGCCATTTCATGGATGACAAACCATACATGGTTTCCTTTGTATGGAAGCATGTGCAGATTTCTGTGGCATTGTGCCGTTCTTCTGTTAAAGGCAACCTGTGCATGGCGCGTGCCTTTTCACGTTTGGCTTCACATGTGCAGGTGTTAATGTGTGTGGGTGAAAGAGAGACCAATGAATGCGCCCTCTCTTGGTCTTCAAGGCTTTTAAGTGCTATGCAAGAGCAATAGAGAATAATGTGAATGAACCACTATTGCAGCTGTACTTAAATATATATGAGATGTTTTAATAAATTATATTCAGTAGAATCCTGCAGCACACTCACGCATACACACACAAAAAAACAATTTCTTGCAGGCTGTGATACACTTCTACCTCCGGCGGCCTCCAGCGGAGATTTGAAGTGACTTTGCACACTCTGTATCTCTCCATCACAAGACTGTATTGCCTTGGAGCTGACAATGTCCGGGACCCCTCACTGGGGTTTTTACGACCTCGTGCGTATGTGTGAAAATGAGACAGAGATTAAAGATTAAAGGAAGAAAAGAGGAAGGAGCAGAGAAGCGATCTTAGTCGACCACTGCCCTAAAGAGCTGTTGTCTCGGAGGAACTGTTCATCCGTCTCCAACGAAAACAGAACAGGGAAACCAGCTCTCCTGTCCTTCGGAGAGTTTTGTCATGCTTTGCTGAGGTGAACCTGGCCACGAGCAAATCATGACACAAATAGCCCAACAAGTAAACAGGCTGACAGACAGACAGACTGACTGACTGACTTGTAGACAAAGTTTCTAGTTTCTAGTTCTAGTTTCTACAGTCTCTTCTAAGGCTAAGTTGAGACAGGCCCTCCGTAAACAAATGCATTGCGGTGGTTGAAGGATGCAGATAAAGAAGGGTAAGATGAGATCATATGTAAATATGGGTTCTTGGTGCTCTACTTAGCAATTAGAGAGAAAGGGAGAGACAAAGAAAAAAGAGCAAGCTTGAGTGAGAGATCATGGGAGGGGATCATCGGGGGTGTGTGTGTCTGCGTGCATCGGAGGGGTGAGCAGGTTCAACAAGTCCCATGTTGGGATGGAGGCTTGCAAGCGTTCAGGTGCTAGAATCCTATATCAGAGCCAGTGCTGACCATGGGTCTATATCAAGACCCGGGTAGGGTTTCAGCCCCTGGCAATGAAGAAGGATTATTCTGAGAAAGACGGGTTCTGGCCAGCCTGAAATAACTGATCCAAACTCGCTCTGACTTTCGCGCACTAATGAAGAACAGAAGGAGGAGAGGGAAAGACGAAGGGAGATGCACCTCCTACCCCTGAGATTTCCTTCCTGTCAGGAAGTTAAAAGAAGTGCTGTGAAACAAGAGAGAGTGTCAGGGGAGCATTCTGGGAAAGAGTGGAGAAAAGGAAAATGTCAGCATGCCAGACTCAGCAGCTCTGTGCACAGGCCATGCATTCCTGATCCTTGTAGACCAGGACAAATGTTGGGACACTGAAAAATAACCCATCATTTATGAGCAGAAAATCTTGTATGTACACATGGTGTGATATGAGCATTCTGGTCTCTCTGACAGTGAATAAAGAGAATCAAGGTTGGAGCTATGAGATGTTCCCCAGGGAGAACACTGTAATGAACAGGCCATCCTTAGTGTCTGGGGAGAAGTTAGAAGTACGCCTGGAGCTATGCAAAGTAACCATAACTCTGTAGCTTGTGTGAATTCATCAGCACAAAGCTGCCAAAGCTTGGGCAACAGTTTCCAATTTCAGACCTCTCTCTCATATAGACCTTGGGTGTGCGTGTGTGTGTGTTGAGGTGCACACTATGTATATGGGTGTGTGTTCTTGTGTATAGGTGTTTTAAAACTGCTCTCTGTGTATATATGGAATTTATGGGGACATGTGATGTGATTCTCTTACATAACTGAGGATAATAACAGTGAAATGTATCTGAGAGGAGCTGTCTGGCATATGTATGTATGTATGCAATAAAAGTTGTTAAAGGAGCACTCCACCAGTTTCACACATCAAGCTCAGTTTACTCTGCTCTATGTTCAGCTTGGGCTCAGCTTTGCTGCTACCAAATTGCATTGTCGGCAGTTTTAATATTTAGTATTTTTGGTTTTCGACCCATACTTGGAACTACACGTTAGGATATCTCAAACTTTGTTGCATCGGTTTTGACCATTATGACTCTTGTGAGTCCACAAACCTTATTTATAGAATTTCATTTAAGTGCATTACTGAATTGCTAGAGTAGCCCTTTAGAATAAAAAGGAGACCGTTCCTGGTCTCATTATCCACTTCAGTGGTAAATGTTACATGGATGTCAAATTGGACAAGTATTAGAGTGCCTATTTATGAATGATAATATTTTGTGTGTGACCTATCTTTACACTTTTATTGGATAAGTATGTTATCCATTTAAATAACTAAACTTTATCAGCAGAATGGAGCAGTGAGCCTCTAAATGTCACTTTAATCACTAGTGTGGCTCTTACACAGCTTCTTAAAGGCTAATCTAACATTCACATATTTAACTCATTACACTGATATTACTTCTTGTTTGATGGTATTTGGCAATCAAGAAGAAGCACTGGGAACAGAGAGACGGGTGTTCCCATAGGTGGAAATGCAGTTGATGATCTTGGTCTTGGCCCCTCCGTACTATTTATACATTGCATTACACAAGACTCGTGTGTACTATGGGAGGAAAGGATGGCCTGTGACAGTGTCATGACACATCTTTATTTTGCTTGTACTGTGAATTTCTGTAAACATTTACTTGTTAGCTTAATGGTTTCATTTCATTTCATGGGCCATCATGTAGCTGATCTGAAGCCCTTTGAGAAGGCCAGTTGTATACAAACAACATAGTTCAGCCGAGTAAATTTCTTAGCAAACAGCAAAAGAAACCAAAGCACAGGAGTTGTTCAGAAATGATGGCTGCAGACAGATGGACACATTGACACACTGTTTTTCAGATTCGGCTGGTGACAGCCTGACCTACACAACTGTGTTATTACCCTACATACTGAGGCATTTCAGGAATGAATGCAATACACCGTGAAGGCAATAAAGTTTTATCAGCAGACGCCTCGCAGAGTCAAAAGTGTTTTCAAAAAAAGCGTCACCACTTTGATTGAAGTTGAGGTGTTTGGAATGTATTGCAGAAGGACAACTCAGTTTAGGTTCAGTGTGAGACAAATGGTCAATGATAATAGAGTAAGCTACCTTCAATGCATTTAAAAACCGTTTGTGTGATTATGTGACACATAATCAGGGTGACGAACTGTGAGTTAAATCTTATACTACTCAAGGTATGGATTAGGTTCCAATGAATATTTAGACCGGTCTGACATCTAGTGGTTACAAGAGGTGCTGCAGATGAACTCAGACTGAGTTCAAGAAACAGAAAGTGAGAAAGTGAAATCAGATGTGTGAGCATATTAATGTAAGGTAGGATGGGACTTAAATGGACAAGTAAAACAGTATAAGATTACTGTGATTACTGCAACCTCGGCTGATTTTATGTTGAAAATGATAGCCTATATCTTATAATTTACTTCTGATAGCTCTCCCACAATGCCTTATTTAAAGATGAACTTTCAGGAAAAAAAAGGTGCAATGATGTTCTTAGACTCACTTTATTCATTTACTGTCAGTGGTACATCTTTATCCTTCATAACTCTAATTCAGATTCATTAAAATGGGACCAAATGTATGACTTAAGCTTAATGTTGTTTTCTATTGAAGCTCATGCCATCTGATGTCCCATTAAGACATTGACATACAGGTGTAATTTTTGGCTTTTCCACTGTTTTGAAACTTTAGCTTTAATCAAGCATACCAGATAGCCCAGAACACTCACAGTCAAATAAGAATACATTACACTCTAACAGGCCATCTCAATGCTGACTAAGATACAGATTGATAGAGTAATCTGTGTACAGATGTTGGGTTTAAAGATTAAATGAGCTTAAAATGCATAGAACATTTTGTTAATGGGACAACAATGTAGCCACGCAGGCTTGAATTCAATCAGAGGTGTAAGACAGTGGTCTCTACAGCCACAAGTGGTTATCTGAGTGGTTAAGGATTCTGGAAGTATCACTAGAAGTTAACAAAAAACACAGCCTATATCCAATCAGCTTGGATTAGGTTGATGAGAGTTGATTACATATGTACAGGTCACTGGTCCACCGATGCGATGGTCCACCGGGATTTGTCCTTGGTATGCCTGATGGCTTGTACACCACTGAGTTAGTCTCTTTGCCTCTGCCATCATGTCTGTATTGAGAATACAGAACTAGCTTCTTCTTATTGCAGAAGACCCAGAGTCGGTGGTGTGTGACGTAGTGCCGTAAAGCCTTACGCACTTCTAGTGGCAGGTCGTACCCGCTGAACCCAAATTACATAGAGCAAGAACTGCCAGTCAGGGCACACTGTAGGGATGAAAAAGACACCATTCGCCCTATAAGAAGTCAGTGTACCATCAAAATGATTTTGAAGCTGTTACCTTAAGGTAAAATTGTTGCATAATGTTGCTTTCATAAACACATGCACAGAACTGGTCAGGGCCATATCTACTATCAACACTGAAGTAAAGTCTCTCCTACAAACAACATAACAGTTGCATAACTTCAATCTTTTTGCATTGTAATTTGGAGCTTTTGATCAATCTGGGAGTTGTTCACGTTCTAAAAGTAAAATGTACTCAAGAACTCACTGTATAGGCTAATGGCAGTATTTATAGGCTTCTTGTAGGTCAGAAAATAAATATACAGATTCATACGGTAAGTTCAGAAATCTGTGTTTCACATTGCTAATGGAGGGTCTGGCTTTCAGGGCTGGTAGTAATAAAGTCAGAAAAATGAAGAAAAGAATAAACAAAACAAACAAACAAACTGTAGAACAAAACCAAACTAAATTAGGCACAAATGGGTGAATTCAGTTTTACTTAAGAAAAGCAGGTAGAAAAACATTGTAGTTTGTTAACCTTGAAGTATGGTAAACAACAGGACTGTGTTCAGAGATTACTGGGTCTATTTTATGCCTCTCCCTTTTACTATCAAAATATTGCATGTGGTTGGTTCAGATGGTTCATCTGTTGACTTAAAGTCACAGATGAGGAACTGAGGAACTGAATTTCCCCTCTTAAGGCCTGTAATACAGTGGTGGAAAAAGTATTCAGAACCTTTACTTAAGTAAAAGTACTAGTGCTGCACTGTAAAAATCCAAAGTAAAAGTACTCAATGTAGAAAAAATGTTCCATGTGAGTGTTATATGATTAAATATTATAAAACTGAATTGTTATTATTACTGATACATTATTCTGTAAGCAGTATTTTACTTTTGCAGCTGCTTGAGATGGAACGTTTGACTATTCTAACAAATAATGACTATTTTCATTGTTTCATTAATCTGCTAGTTATTTTGTTGATTGACTTTGAAAACAGTGTTAAATGCACATCCCAACTACCCAGAGCCTGAAGCGACACCTTCAAATGTCTGGTTTTGTCAACCAATAGCCTTGTATTTGTACTTATTAAAAAAATTACAAGGAAAACACAGAAAATCCTCTGATATGAGCAGCTGGGACCATAAAAGAGTTGGCAACGCTGAATAAAAACTGGTTATTATTGATTATCAAAATAGTAGCCAGTTAATTTTCTGTCAACTGACAAGTTGATTAATCGACTAACAGTTTCAGCTCTACTTGTATACATTTTTGGTTAGTTTTATCTTTAACAAGACATATTTTATACGTTTTGTAGTCAGCTTGAAATCTTAATTTGTAAAATAACTTCTAGCTGTAATTTTTAAATTGATGTAGAGGAGTAAAAAGTACAATTCTTCAATAAGCATGAAGTTGCATGAAAAGAAAATCCTCTTTTAACGTAAAAGTACCTCAAACTAGTACTTCTGTACAGTAGATGAGGCTGATATTAAGGCCAACCTACATAATGCAGGAATATAAATACCAACAAGTGGTGGTTACTTGTGACTGCATTAAAGTAATCAGGTCCTCTTTTTTTTTTAATGCACATATGTCCTGCCGGTTTCTGCTGTGTTATATAAATCCAGTCGTTTCCTCCGTGCTACGTCTCCTTTAAGCGCTGAAAAAGCCCCGGCCTTGACGTCAGCTTTAAAACCTGCTCCGGCTGGGTGTCTGTCCGTCGCGGAGTGAAGTGTTTGGCGTGCTACTGGTATCGGAGTTTTTTTTTTTTTTTTTTTAATTCGTCGCTACCTGTTGTCTTTCGTTGAGAGTTTGTTGTCGTTTTGTAACGTACCTCGCCAGGTTTTACGTTATTATTTCAAAAAGCCAGTCCCGTAGCCGATTTATGGGACGTTTTAGAAAAGTTCCTGAAGTGCTCTTTGAGGAACCGGTGGACGGCGAACAGCACCAGAGATGGAAAGGCTAACCGATAGCTGAGTTGTTAGCCGAGAATCACAGGTCAAGAATAGGATCGAGCTAGCATGCTAACGGGGAGCTAATTTAGCATTTTATCGGCTAACCGAGTGACTTTGTTAACCTGTAACGTCAAACTGCTGTCGTTTGTTCCTCGGGCCCCGTGTAGCACACAGTGACTAGTTTAGCAGAGGCTAGCTAGCCCCTGAAGAAGACTCGGTCCGTGTTGCAAGGTAAAGGCGGAGAAGTATTGTTGAGTGGTGGCTGTTGTTCATCTCTCAGCCCAGACCAGGAGCATGTTGTCCAACGCACAGAACCAGCCACTGTTTCCCAACTCGGCGGGGCAGCCGAACCCGAACGGGCAACAGAACCCCTCGGGCCAGTTCCTCCCCTTCCACGCCAGACCCAGCTTACAGATCAAGAAGAACGCCATAACAGACGACTACAAGGTGACCAACCAGGTGTTAGGGCTGGGTATCAATGGCAGGGTGCTTGAAATCTTCCAGAAGAAGACCGGAGACAAGTATGCGCTGAAGGTAGGTTATGTTTGGCAAATACACTGGGCCGAAGTCCAGACTGTTAAGTCAGGAAATCTGAGTTGTGTATTGACCAGGGGCAATACACAACTCAGCCCTACATAATGTGGGCTGCTTTACTTTGTCAAAGGTTGTTTTCCACTCTTAAGCCAACATGCCTAAAGGTCACTGTATTCACATTTTTATATGTGATATGTAATCCTATTCGTTTGGTCCTCTGTGATATTAAATTGAATACCTTTTACATTTTGGTCCTGTTGGTCACTCAAAACAAGAACTTTGACAGCTCTTGGTAAATGTGATTTCACAGTTTTGTCTAATATTCTTTATAAACTGACAAATTCATAGATCAGAAAAAGAGAATAATCTGCAAACAAAGCTTCGTTATGATTTATTGCCTAGTGCTGGTTGTGCAGGTGCTGGTCTTCTCACCTTTTTTTGTGTTTATTATGAATGGCCTACTTTATCCGAAAAAACAAAACAAAACAAACAAAAAAATACATGTTTGCTTATTAGTTGTTAGTGGAAGATCTTTGATTTAAGGATAAAGTGATAAAGAGTATTTTGAATGCAAACAATGAATTAATGTATAACAGGTGCTACAGTCTCAGCTGTAATGTGCTGCCCCTTATCACCACTGGTGTCACCCAGTGCTGTAAACAGGGTAAACAATGGAGTCCAGTGCACTTTGCAGGGCACGCTATGTGATGTTTAAATTGTTACTCAGTCTGCTCAAGCATCTCTGCGTGATTGTTTTTCCTATCACCATTTACTGATAGGATACAACTGCGATAAGCAAATACCGGTTGACAGTTTCAGCTCTCTGTTTGTGCACATCTGTTTGTGTGGATTTAAATGGAGGAGGAACTCCCTGTAACCTGTAAATTAGAAAAACGCTACTGAATCGGGAGCTACCTCAGGAGATCACTTTCTGTATTGGTCAATGATTGATAAAGGCCAAAATAGTTCTCCTCACACAGGTGACCGAAACATGACCCTGTGAAGTCAAATACTACTGTGGTCTAATTCAGTTTTTATTTATCATTATAGAAGGCATTTGTAGTGTAACGTGTGTTCAAAAGCCTGTTGTATAAAATCATCCCCAAGTCAATCACAGCCCAGGAGCATCCTGTATGTGTGGTTCAAACTGAAAATCGGTCTAAGAAACCAGGTCACAACTTTCTGCACTAGTGTTTGTGTGTGTGTATTAAACATAAAAGCAAACACACGCGTTTACTCAGACTCCTTTGGTATGGTGTTGTGTTATGTGATTGTTTGTATGTTGGTAAGCCATAAGATTAGGATTGGATAGGATTAAATATAGAAAGTCATGTTGCACTCTGCACCACATTGTTGTGCTTTGTGAAGTATCTTCTTCTTAGACATTAGTGCTCAAGCCTGTCGGAAGTTGCAGCTGGTTAAGAAGTTTGTGTTTAATGTTACACTATAATTGCAGATCGAAGTGGATATGGCAAATGAGGAGAGCGTTTATCATTGCTTGAGCTCCAGTGCAGTATAGGTGCAGGACCAAAGCTGTATGCAAAGATTAAAGAGGGAAACCACATGCCGAGTATTGACTTTTCAGGTTCATATAAAAACAATTAATAAACAAAACCCATGGTTTGTTTAGTTTCACTGAATGAACAAAACCCATGGTTTGTTTAATTGTCACCGGGGCTATACAAAATGTATCAAACAATTTGCACCAAAACTTTGTGGAGGAATGGGACATGTGCCACAGAAGCACCCACTAAATTTTGGTGTGGATCTGGTTGAAGAATCCAGGATGGATTTTTTTTTTTGATCACTTAACATTGCAAGAGAGGGCATTTTATATTTGGCCTTGGCTAAGGTATGCACTGTGTCCTTCTGGATATTACTGCCTCTGCTTCACAGAGAAATCCCCAAAATTGAAGTTTAAATGGCTTTGCTAAAAAAAAAAAAAAACTGACTATGTGTGGACAGAAGGGACACTGGTTCATTAAAAACGCCACAGATCCCATCATGAGAGAGGAGCAGCAGGAAAAAAAATACAGTATAGATATACGCACACATACACACATACACAATGAAAATACACACTTGATCTAAAGGCCACTAAGTGATTGATGGCTCCTATATCCCTCCACTTGCTCCCCCTCTTAGCTTTTAATATGTTAGCTTCACTGATACCTTCTTTGTAACAGACTGTAGGCAAACAGGTTGATGCCTTAACTGAATGAACTGATGAACTAATGCCCTTCTTGTTCATCATTGACGTCAGCTGAGTCAGCTCTGTCTCATCTTTTCCGTTCATTAGGGTTGCATTATTTGCCAGGACTTGAATCTGCCAGCCTGCCACAAGGTGACTTCACCTTGTGAAACTTTCACCTGTTTCTTGAACCAAGTTTTATGCTAACAGTGCAGCTGAATAAATCGGTGTCTGTGTTTGTGAGAGAGACAGAGACTGTGGTAAGAAATGGAGATACCCTGACATCTGGAAAATCCTCAAAATTAATATTTTGCTACCTTGTAATTCATTATACGTAATGCAGTCTGTCACGTAGAATCAATTCTATTTACTTTGTGTACCATTTCCGTGTTGATTGGTCTTCCTTATAATTGTCCTGCCACACGCACACTGTCAAAAGGTGTGAAGCATCTGCAGGTATCAGTGACTAAATTTATATGCACCCAAGAAACCAGGTTATTGGGATCACTCAGGTTATGGCCACATTCTGACCGAAAATGGCGTATTTGTGTGGCTGTTTGTTTTGATACAATGCAGCATATAATGCAGCTGTTGCCAAAACAGCAGAATTTTACAGCTCTGTAACCTCATTTTGGATGTCTGGGCGGCAATCATTTTTGTCTCAATATTGGTATGATAAATGGTGAAATCATACAGTTCACATTACGAGGTATTCTGTCCTGAAGTTGTGCTTGAACGCCACACACCCTGTGTCCAGATCATGTTGCATTACTACACAGCACGTTGAGCAGTTTGTCGACTCAGGGCAGGTTAAATTCTTACGTATTACATAAGGTTTTCCGTCTCTCTTTACCTTGAATTAGCCTGCTAAGGTATCGGTAAAATAAAGAGAAAACCTGAGAAGAGAAAAAATATCCCGAGCTCCCCAATGATTTACAGCCACGTGATAACATGATTGTGCCTGCTCATAGTTTTGTTGCACGTTATTACTGAACTGTCGAGTTTAGTTGGGAAGGAAGTTCTGAGTTTACCACCCAGTTTGCTCAGCCAGTACTGGGGAAAAAGTGAAGTTGATCTTCACATTGGTGAAATACAACAGATGATGAATTATTATGAAATACTACAGTTATGTGTTTGTAGTTGGCAGCAATGTGTGTAGTTATTGACACTAAAGGTGTAACCCACAAGGAATGGCTAAATGTTCAGTATAAAGGATTTTCTTTTTGTGTGGGACTTGAATTATACCTGTATTATAACTGTTCCAAGGTTTTTGTTTTGTGTGTGTGAGAGAGAAACTCTGCCTGTGTCCAATGCAAGTGTGTGTCATAAAAAAAAATAACCATCATAAAGACTATCATTCAGGCTTCAGTTTCATGTCCTGTAGACATTTTTCTTTTCTAACTCTACATGTATCTAAATTGTATGAACAGACTGTTGTTCAGTCTTAGAAACATTTAGTTGGATTTCTATATTTCAGTGGCTCACAAACAGAAACACTTGATGGCCAACAAAGTGTTTTTAAAAAAACAGATTTACTTTGGGGGGGGGGGGCAAGGGTTTAACACTGACTCCTTAAGTGCAGTTTTCTTCATCTGGAAAGGAGCTCAGTGAAGTGTGCTTTGTGAAGGTGATGTAACATGATGTACACAGAATGACAAAACATTTTGGTCACATTTTGTGAGTCGTTGAAGTTATGCTTCCTGAAGTTTGGAAAGACGTGCAAGTCTCTGCGGTGAAGTTAACACACCTGTCAGGGGTTTGGCTGAGAAAAGAGGAACTGGAACCATTGCCCAGTTCAAATGGTTCCAGTTCCAGGTCATTTTTTTCCCCCTTGTTTATAGGGTTTGGATTTCTAAAATTTCCTCTTGGACTGTTGTAGAGGAGAACAATCTAGACTCTGCTTGGTGCATTTAAAAAGTAGTGTTTTTCCATTGACTCCTAGCATCCGCACACTGTAAATCCCTCTGAAGTTTGCATTCAGACCTCTCAGTATGCCTGTTAAAAGGTTAACACAGAGATGCAGAGTGCAGAGCTAGGCCTGTTCTCAAACCATGTCATGGTGAGAGAAAGGAAGGAAAAGAAGGGAGGGAGACAGGAAGGAAGAGTGGAGTCCTGCGGTGGCCCTCTTTGAGCTGTTCCACCCCCTTCTTTCAACTGTACCCTCTTAAGAGTGTCATCTCTAGTGAGTTTTTTGTTCATTTGAACAGTACTTACTTATCACCTGCTTAAGCAAGAGAAAAATCCCCCTGCTGTCCACATGAAAATCATATATCATCAGTCATTTTACCCTGTTTTGAAAAATGTCTGCATCAGCATTGTGGTTTTCGTAACTTGTGGTGTAACCGGTCACTTGTGCTATATTCATAATCCCACTCTCACAAGAAATGTTCATGATGAGAAAATTTTCTTACTGTTCATTTCCATTTGTTGGTTTTGGGGGAGATGTTTTTAGATAACAATACTTACACTTAATATGTTGCAAACGCTGTCCTAATGTTTAACTCATTAGGAACAACATATTCCTCAAGAAGTACTCTGGAACAATTAAACTACTCTGAAGTGACTTAAATGCTTCAGTAACTCGGGTCAACTGGAGCTTCACCCAACGTAGGGTGAAGTTGTTGCATGCAAACATGCGAATGCCTCGAACAGTAGAGCCAAATCGAGTGGCTAAATGCTGCACAACCCAGTGTTGTTTGTATGTGGGTGGATGTACAAATGAATGTATAAGGTGCACATCTTGTGGGGGAGTAGACTGTTTATTTGTTACTTGGCCGGTAGTTACAGTCATACAAAAAAAAAAGGACTGTTCATTGACTATTCAAAAGGTCTTCTTGGTGTCCTCTTAGTTCTGTACTTCAGCGGTTATGGGTAGCACAGCCTGGACTGGCTATAACTTAGTAATCAGTGAACAGATCTGTTTTACAACATATGGTGTTCAAATCTGTATTGTTTGCCAACATTAATGCAAAACTGTGACATATTACTCAATACCGTAAGATATTATTTCTCCCGTCAGATTATTGGGAAAATATTTGTTTGACATTTGTCACAAACAGATTAGCCGTAAGTAAAAGCTCAGTTGATGAACATTTATCTTAGTGTTGTAAGCTCCTTTTGGAATAATGTGATTTACTGGATTGCAGTTCATTTGGTCTGTGATTGGGTGCCGTAGCCGCTTGTCTTTCTCCATCTGTCGTTCTCTGTTTCCTCCGTTTCTGTTGAGGGAAGTGGATTTGGAAGGATGTGGTATTGTGGTTGTTTGTGGATGGTCCCAGAACTAACTAGCTAACTGTGTCTGTGATACAGACACAGTTGGTTGCACTTGTTTTATGAATGGTTGTGAATACTTCCTTAATGAGCTCTCAACAGAAATAAGTTTGAAGCATGATTTCATATACTTTCTGGACTTGGTCTCCTCCAACTTTTTTTATTTTTTAATTTTTTTTTTTAGAAATTCATTGTTATTTAAATGGCATCAAATCATTTTTGTGTGTAAGTCTTTTTTCTGCGTGTGTCTTGTGATCAGTTCCATAATCAGGAAGCAAAGTGGTTAAATAGTGCTGAATGGTGTTAACGGTAAAGGGAAGTAAATGTTTTTGTCTCTCTTCCAGTGTTCATTCATTGAACTCATAACATGTTTGGTTGCTCTTAAATTAGAGACTGTTTGGTTGCTCTTAAACAAGACTGATTAACTGCACTAATTTGAGGCCAAATTTGATGTTAGTACATAGAAAAGAAAACAAGTGCTTAATTTTTAGAGGCTGCAACCAGCAACATTTTGATCTTTTTTTTTTTTTACTTTACTGTTTTTTACTTTGGTGTGAAGTTGTCATTGATTGATTTAAAGTAGATGGCTTAGTTGATTTAAATGACTATTTATTACAGTCTTTCTCTTCTAAAAGGGTGGAAAAGACAATGGGACAACGTTAAAGGAATAGCTCGACAACTATTAGACACTTAATAGTTTGAAGCTTGTTTGCTTTATTGCTTATTTTGGGGAATGAGTAGGGTTAGACACTAGTACAGTAATATGTTATTCGAGGGTATTTGAAAATAGTAGTGGTGTCATGAATAAATTGCGCTGTACAATGTGTGAATATATACATTAAGGCCTTTGTTCAGCGACGCTGTGTGTGTGGTTGAAGATGCTATGAAAATGATGACAGAACTTTTTGTAAACAAAGTAATTTGTCAAATAAATAACCTGTCAAAAAAGAACTGTTTATAAATTATCACAATCTCATAAATTTTTTATTTTTTATTTTTTTAAAAGACCCTAAGTGCAAGTGTGTTGGTCCCCAAAAAACATTCAGCCAATGCAGTTTGACAACATTTCAGGTTATGACTGAACAAATCTTGACTGTGCGCAAGATTTGTATGAAGAAAGTGACAGCCAGAGATAGAAACACTTCAAATTTCTGCAAGGATGAACTTACCATCAAGTTCAAAGTCACAAAAAAGGGATAGTGTGCAGCGGCTCCCTCAAAGCCCTACAATGTGATCTTTAGTCAGCTGGTAATGCCATATACTACGGGCCAAATTTGGGGGATTTTTATGGATATTGCTCCTGGTTAGCTTAGCATAGAGAGCGGCAGTGCGGAAATCACAATCCACCTGTTAGTACCTATAAAGCTCGCTAAATACCGCATTATAAATTAACACATTATATCATGGTTGTTTACCAAGTACAAAACCTAAAGTGATAAAGGACACAGTCTACTTTTATGGGGTCTTGGTGGGGAACTTCCTTAAGTCTTAACTGGTTGCCTGGCAACTGGTGTGTGTTTGGCCTTCCAGGTTTCATTTAGAAACAAACAAAAAAAGTGCACATTTGTATACAGTACACATATGACAGGAAGGCCAAATCATTGGGTCACAATGGTACACCCCTTCATTAGAAAGCAGCTGATTCCACAGCATTCTGTTTGTGTTTGTACAGTGAAGCCACAAGTATCATCTATTGCATCAGGCGCTAAGGGGGTTTCACACTGTGAATCATGAGTCAGAAGGGAGGAGTTAGTGAGGCCAGCCCATAGGAACGGATAGCGGTAGAGGCTGTCAAAAAAATGCCTTTAGTTTCTACTAGCAGCTTTTATCTGTTCATTATCGCCAATCTGTCTTAGCCTCTGACAACCCTGCTGTTCACTTACAAGACTTTATCTTCTTCTTTGTTTCATGTCTTCCAGTCTGTATCAGGAAGTGAGACAACGGCTTCTGGTTGTCGTACCTCTCATTTCCTTCCCCTTGTCAGTAACTTCTTTTTTTTTTTTTTAAATTTATGAATGTGTGTTGTGTACTTGGACACCTGCTGGCTGAAGACATGCACCTGCAAGCTATCTATGTGACAGTAGCTTTATTCTGACTGGTGATATCTTTATGCAGCAGATATTTAGAATATGATCATTTGGTTTTTCAAAGGAATGTTCAAACTGATTGTGAAATAAACTCTCACCTCGTGTTAGTTGACAGCTGGAGTGTTTTTACACTCATAGTTTGTTTGCTCCACACAGCCTGACATAAGTACTCAGCATACTTACGTCAGTTGTAGCTACCAAGGAATGTATTCACCGTGTGTATGTTTAGTTTTTTTTGTGTTTGTGCATCCGCTCTGTACGTAATAATGCCACCTCTGAAATTCACTTCACTGAAAACGCAGTTATTGAAAAATGTTTACACAAGTTCCTTTTGTAGTCAAACAAAACAGTGTTAACATGGGCGTCTGATTCACTGAGTGCACAGATTTCATGTATTTCAGGCAACAGTGTCACTGAAATATTAGTTGTATCATACACAACTGTTGTTCATATGCATCGCACACACACCTAAACCTGCTTCTAACTGCAATCCTAACGCTAAGTCTTAGCCCTCAAACAGCCATTTGGAGGTGTCAGAAAACGATGACAGGCCAAAATATCCTCGCTCCAAAGGTCTTAAACGCAGACTAGTCCTCACAAAGCATAGCCATACAGGCACTTACAAACACACATGAACGTGTGATGGTCCACCAGATGTCTTTAATCAGATCATGTCCTATTGACACACAAACATGTTTGCTGCTTCACTGAGTGCTCAATGAATAAGACACACACACACAGACACACACACACAGACACACACAGACACAGACACCTCTTCTGGTAGATTGTTGTTTACCCTATTTGTCAGGTCAAAGGGCAATGCTGATTGAGCCAAGCTTAACCCGTCAGCCCTCCATAAGTCCACTCCTCCACAGAATTTCAGTGCCCCGTCACCCTCACTGTGATATTTTTTTTCTCATTTCACCACACCGACACAGGGCTTTTCCTCGGCTCACAAGTGGCAGGTGGAGAATGGGTGCTCCTTCAGCTTACCCCATCCCACCTCCCACTGTTCTGCCCCGGGCTTCGGAGCTTTTGTGTTGGCTAGAGGAAGTGTATTGTGTGCCCATCTGCCCCCCACCCGTCTCCCTCCTTCCCCCTAAGCATCACTGTTTAGCCTCAAAGGGCCAACAGCAGATGGGGGCCCATGCAATGACGGGGGTGTGCTCTCATGTGCGTGTATAATTGCGCATGTGTTAAGGAGACGGTGTGAAGTCTTTGTCTGTGGGGGGTCTGCTATGTTTAGATGTTCTAATAATATTTTTAGTGCATGGTTCATGTTTCTGGTACATGCATGCACATATGTCAGCCTTTTAGTTCCTCTTTAGAAGGAACAGTCGGACATCAGAGCAGTGACAGTTAGACATCGGCTTAACCATTAATGAAGTAATGTCATTACACGAACAGCCCTCTGCATAACAGAGCAAATCCAAAATTACTCGTGCTGTTACTTATTAGAGTATTGCAGTAGGTACGAAGATCATGAGGATATTATCTAGCAGCGATTAGGAAGTAAGCCAATTCAAGTCAGTTGATGTAAGTGATGGATCTTACTTAAGTGTGTTGATCCGTGTCCTTGCATGTGCGATAAGACGTTTGAACACTATTTTTTGTGTTTATCTGGCAGATTTTCTTCAGGAGCTATTGCATGACATCTGTTGACTGCAAAGCAAAATGATCTGAAGCATGTTTGAATCTGTGTTATGGGTAACCATTCATCACAAAATAACCCCAACACAGCAACACTACCAGAGAGCCAGTCAGTGTGAAATGAAAGAGAAGGGGATCTGAGAGGTTGGCATGACCTGCATGCCTCTCTGGCTGGCAGGTAAATCAGTTCACTAGACAGAGCAGCCATCAAGCTATATTTGCTATATTTTTAAAATTGCAGAAAACATTGTCATTTGATCCTGCTGTTAAACCTTTTTAATTTCTGTCATTTCCCCAGCAAGTGAAAAAGATATACTGTCTATAAATAATCACATTTATAGTATTAGATCTTGTGCTTTAGTTTCATCTTGAAAATAATTTTAAAGGATGCACATCATGTTACTTTTTAAAATGTCCACCACATTTTGGCTCTTGGCAGTTGTGGCAGGACATTGTTGAAGGTGGAAGTGTCACAGGAACACAGTGCATCAGTTCGGTCCACATCGCTTGTGTCCACAGGTTCATGTGTCCGTTTGGGCATTTTGTTTCTCTTTGCTGTGACGCAGGAAGAAAGATCCACCCTTGTTTGTTCTCTCCCAAAGGGTGGTTGAACTGTGCTGTGTGTTCAGTGGTGAGATAAAGCAGAGAGCAATACAGCTGTACACCATACCAGCTCTTCCTGGAAACACAGATAGTCACTTTTTATTGGTCAGTCAGTCACTCCTCACACCCTTTCTTCTCACCTAAACTGTTTTTTGTAACATGCCAGCTCATTGAAGGGTTAAAGCCGGTATTAAAGCTAAATCATTACATAAATCTTGGTGAAACAACTTTCTACCACTGAGATTATGTATAAAAAAAAAAGAAAAAAAAGTGTTATATTCTCTTATCTTTGTTCGGTATTTTTTTTTGTAATTTCTTATTAGTTGTTTTTTTTTCCTTTCTTAGCCTTGTTTCCATCACCAGCGCCTTCATAAACAATGTCATAAGGTCACATGCAGAAGGCGGACACTATCACTTTTCAGTGTTGCTAACTAACACTGTTCATTTTCCCAAGCTATGTTGTTGCTAACATGGACCTTGTCAAAAGGATATTAATTTGGTAGCTCTTTCCAATAAAAGGGCTACTGTTCACCAGCTCACTGTTAGAACTTGTAACCCTCAACTTGTACAACACTTGAACATACTGCACCACAGAAAGAAACTGAGCTACACAACCTCAGAGCTGCCTTCAAGTAATAAAGCATTCAAAAACCCTGTCTTCAGTAGCCATTTTATAAGTCTAAAAAATGTGTGAAAAAATAAACCTGGCTGGAATTTGCATGTGTCTGAACTCTACACTGCTTAGAGAGAGACAGTAAAACTTTTTCTGTTGACCATGAAGGTTAAAGTGTCTGAGGCTGCAAGAAACCTAGATGATGATAAAGCATGTGCAACTGATCACATTTCTTCTACAGATGCAACATGTACAAGTCAACAACTTTTTAATTCCTCATATAAAAGACAAAACTGGCAAAATCATTCATAATGATCAATGCACTGCTTTAACTGATGCCTAAAATGTTTTTCAATAATATGTTTCTTATATTGAATCATGTGCATGAATGTACAAATAAGAACAGGCAACTTGATGCTTGTGTTGCATAGTAGAAATTTCTGGTGTCAGCTTGGCTGGATTTGAGTTCAGGCACTTTGCAGGTTGTGTGTCCTGGTTGAATGCGGTGGAGAACTTTCAGTTTGCTTAGTGAATGGCTAGAGTTGGGTGGAGGAGTCGGGTCAGAACTGGCAGTTCTGATTACCATGGTCTTTCTGCAGTTGCTAGATCATGTGAGAAACCTGGTCTCTGTAATTGGGGTCGGCGATTAAGTAAACCTGATTTTCCCTGGAAGATTTTTCCTGGAGAAACCAGTTTTCTTGGCTGTGTATATGCGTGTTTGTAATTGGGTTGCTCCATGTACATGTGTGCGTGTAAAGGACTTCAAACAGAAAGTGCCGCAGTGACAGCAGAGCAACCAGATGAAGGGAAAGATCATTACACTGCCAGCAATATAACCTCATATTAAAAACAACTGCATCCAAAGTCAAACAAAAACTGACACAGCAAAGCCTCTAGAGGGCTCCACGACTGAACATTTCACTATTCACAACGATCAGACACAGCTTTACCTGTCCTCCTCACTGTACCCCCACACACAAAAAATCAGAAAAAAGCATCTTATCACCAATGCAGTTAAAATAATATACTTATAATTTTAACTATAACTGCAATAAGTAAAGTAGAAATATGATAACCGACCTGCGGTTTTGCAGGAACCAGTTAACCATAGCTCATGTTATTACAGTGACATATTTCCTGTTAACCTGGTTTTTCTCAGAACCTGGTTTCTTTTGTGTGTGTAAATATATCGGCAGTCCTGTGTGCCAGACCAGACAGCAGACTGGGTTCTCTGGCTCTCCCAGCACTCATTGTCCACTGAAACTGTGCCTACTGCTGTGTTGTGACCGTGGGCAGGGTTGGAATGCAATACAGGACAAGATGGACAGACGATGGCTCGCTGTCAAAGCTGTAAGGCTGAGTTCTTTCCATTGACTGACAAGAATATTCTTAGGGTTTTAAATGTGGGATTGCATTCTGTATAATATAATTAAATCTATAAACAAACACTGGTACTTATTAAACATTTAGTTGTCACTACTTCACGGCTTGTACACACTGTTGTTGAAAACCAACCAACCACAATTTACTATGTATTGATTTCTTTATACTTTGGGAACTAAAACTGTTTTTGTTTTTTTTTTAACTTTTTATTTTTTAAGGAAAGTAAAACTTGTACATTCTTATTTCAGGCTTGTTTTGAAGGTGTAGCTGTATATTCAGCACTTTCACCTGTTTGGTGGACTTTATGATGATTATCTTTGAGTGTTTCCCACACACTAAATTCATTCATTCATTCAACACCCCATAATGACAATGTGAAAACTGTTTTTTGTTAAATGTTTATTAACAGCAAATTTATTAAAAATCAAGAAATCACATGTACATAAGTATTCACAGCCTTTGCCATGAAGCTCAGAATTGAGTAGTAGTAGTAAAAGGCACATGGCAGCCCGCCTGGAGTTTTCCAAAAGGCACCTGAAGGACTCTCAGACCATGAGAAATTCTCTGGTCTGATGAGACAAAGATTGAACTCTTTGGCGTGAATGCCAGGCATCATGTGAAACATGGCGGTGGCAGCATCATGCTGCGGGGATATTTTTCAGCGACACGAACTGGCAGACTAGTCAGGATAGAGGGAAAGAGGAATGCAGCAATGTACAGAGACATCCTGGATGAAAACCTGCTCCAGAGCGCTCTTGACCTCAGACTGGGGTGACGGTTCATCTTTCAGCAGGACAACGACCCTAAGCATACAGCCAAGATAACAAAGAAGTGGCTTTCAGGCCATCTCTGTGAATGTCCTTGAGTGACCCAGCCAGAGCCCAGACTTGTATCCGACTGAACATCTCTGGAGAGATCTGAAAATGGCTCTGCACCAACGCTGCTCCTGATAGAGCTTGAGAGGTTCTGCAAAGAGGAATGGGCGAAACTGCCCAAAGATAGGTGTGCCAAGCTTGTGGCATCATATTCAAGAAGACTTGAGGCTGTAATTGCTGCCAAAGGTGCATCAACAAAGTATTGAGCAAAGGCTGTGAATACTTATGTACATGTGATTTCTTGATTTTTAATAAATTTGCAAACATTAAAAAAAACAGTTTTCACATTGTCATTATGGGGTGTTGTGTGTAGAATTTTGAGGGGAAAAAATGAAATGAATCCATTTTGGAATAAGGCTGTGACATAACGAAATGTGGAAAAAGTGAAGCGCTGTGAATACTTTCCGGATGCACTGTATTTGTGCCAGTAGCTGACAGTGGGGTGGGGCTTTATTATATTATAAACAAATCATACTGTATTTGATGTGCTCCACTGCAAATATTTTAATTGACAAGCACTTTGGGACAAATGCAGTCAGGATTGAGAGATTTGGATGAAGAGATTTTAAGATTTTATCCATTTGAAATATTAAAAGAATAGAACATGAGTAAGTGGCAGTCTGTTGTGAAAACAAAACAATGGGAAACACTGAGAAATGTAAAAATATTTTTGGTTCATTATGAAACTGTGGTGGGCTGCGGTCAACTATTTTACTACTGGCTTTACTATCATAAGGCCTGAGTCATGCCAGACACCTTAAGGCCAGGGTTCCTGAGTGTCCTTGAGCCACATGCTGAAATTCTAAGTATTTTAGTCACATTTTCCAGCAACTGAGGAAGTCACTGGGAAGTTAATTTCATGTTTGACTTCCCAGTGTAGCTTGGTGAGTTAGAGTAACATTTTAATAATAATCCAGCAGCCATGAATAGATGAAAATATTATGACAAAAAATCCTTTAAATTGAACATGCTGTTTAATGGTGCATTGACCAAATGTCACAAACAGAGGGAGCTACATTCACACAAGACTGGATTAGAAAAATGAAGAACATCAAGTCAACATTCTGCCAGCTGAGGGCAGCTCTGCACTTCTGTTTTTCCTGTTTGCTATTGATGTGAATTAGTAGTGGCAACCAGTTAGTCTCTGGTTTCCTTCAATCTAGTACAAGACATCAGTTTAGAACACACCTGACTAATTGCGCCATAAAACAGATAATTATCGGGGTTCGAGTTTCTCACTTTGCACATAAACATCAATGCCACTTATATTATATTTCAGTATATTTCAGCCTCACCCTCCATACTTCTTTCCTTCTGTCTTCAGATGCTGCAGGATTGTGCCAAAGCCCGTAGGGAAGTGGAGCTCCACTGGAGGGCGTCACCTTGTGCCAAAATTGTGTGCATCATTGATGTCTATGAAAACCTCTATCAGAACAGGAAGTGTCTACTCATTGTCATGGAGTGGTGAGTGCAGTCCTGGCTACACACACACACACACACACACACTAAAATACCTATCATAAATGACCGCATCTCACTATCCTTCTGCCAAAATCTTTGCTGTCAAGCAGCTGGTTTTAGAGTGCTTTTTCACTGACAGTGAAAGCAGGCAAGTTTGGGTTTTGGTTGGTCACAGCTGGTGATGCTCCCTCTGACAAATGGATACCCCATGTGAATGTGGAGGTTTAGTCTCTAAACACTAATGGAAAGAAAAATGGCTATGTCATTGGCTTTGTTCTTAAGCAGTTTTTCAGCCAGGTTAATTATTGTAAATCTGTTGTGTATGACCTCAGTTGAAAATGACCCGTTTCTGCTAAATGAGCCATTTTCCACGACTCTGGATTTCCATCTTGCAGAATTTTAAACCGCACGTCTTGTCACACGTGCTGTCATTAGGTCTGTGGTTAACATGCAGAGGTAGTGGACCGGACTTCCTTCACACTCACATGCAAAATGCAGTAGCTGATGAGTAATTTCCTTGAGAAAAATTAGCTCAGCACAAAATGCCAATAAGCAAAAGTAGTTCTGACGAAACTAGAACGTTTCCTAGAATATCACACTAGGTAGACACAGCAATACAGTGAGATCCAGCTCTGTAGTCTGCTCTCCTTTTGACACTACAGAAATTGGGTCAGTCTGATGACCTGTATTTTGTCGTGTAAGTTTTCTCCCATGTTGTGTAAAGAGTCACCATGTCACCATGTCAAGTGACTTTGATAATTTAGGAAATATGCTGCTTGATCAATTGATCAACTTAGGTTAGTCAGTCCCAAAACAAAGGCACCATTTTCTCCTGTTTGTGGCATGTTTGCTAAACACGGCAGACAAAAATGTTGCACCTCAATGAAAATGTATACTTTTTTTTAACAAAGCGTTGCCGCAGCGAACGCTTTTTAAACTTTGATTTAGCTGATGTATAATGGGTTTTTTTTTCTAAACGGTCTGATATGCTAAGCGAGTACTTAGCATATCATCCCTGCTGAGGTGTTTCCACACTGTGCACGAGATGTGAAAGAAAGTAGATTAAAACGTGTAAGGGTGTTTCTGCTGTGGTGGTGCAAGATGTGCAGTCTTAGTACTTACTTGCTCATCAAAATCAATAAGTATCTATTCTGATGAGAATTCACACATCGCCTCTAAGACACTTTCAGAAACACAGGGAGAGGGTGGGGTCAGGAAACCTCAAGTTTAGCTCTACCTTTGACAACATAAGAAGAATTGTCAAGCCAGTGTGAAATACGTTACGAATTGAGGGATTGCCTCACTTCTGGAGGCCACTCACATTTGCAGCTATGTTCATATCACAATTCGGATCTGTCAGTTTCTCATCATGCAGAATGTGAATGATTAATTATGAGAAGTTTTAAGTGTGCTGTTCAGCCGCCCCACAACTCGAAGTCTGCAGGTCCTAACACTTACTTGCCCGGAGAATAAGTGTGTGCTTTCATGCATTTTTAGTCACACACACACACACACACACACACACACACACAAAATTGACGGTGATGATTGGACCTGAAACTCACACAGTCATACTGAGCAAAACGATTAAATGAAACTTATCAAGTAAATTCAATAGGATTGTTCAATAGGATTGTCTCATAATTTCAGGTTAACAAACATTAACTTTGCATTTTATAAACACCTGTTTTTTTTTTTTGTTTGTTTTGTTTGTTTGTTTACAAATGTGAGTCTTTTAGTGGATCAGGGGAGAGTGAGTAATATTCCCACTATTATACTGGGAGCCATTCATTTATTTAGTTTAATTTATTTTCCCTTTTCATACACTGGTACAATCTTAAACACAACATTGTAACAATGCAACTTGTGTAGATTTGTTGGTCAGTTTAAAATAAGTAAATAAAAAAAAAAAAAAACAGCATATAAGGTGGCAAAGGGCACCGTGCACCTTTGCATGGTTTAAGGTCATGACTCATAGCTTAGCACTTTAGAGAAGATCACTGTACTCCAGCTAAACACTGAGAGGACCAAAATCAGATGAAAGGTTGACCCTGTACAGTGGGTCCAAGAGATGCTTACATTAAGTTCTGGGTTGAAGACTGGGTTGAACATAATGGCTTTAAGCTCAAACGTCAGTATTTCAAGTCATTTGATGATACAGATATTTATGCATTTTTCTCTGAAATGGCTTCACTACAAAGATCTTTCCTGTTCATATCAGTGACATTCGATGCCATTTGTCAGTCCCACATACCAGACCAGTACAAACGCGCTCTCATCAAACCTCAGCGGTTTTAATTAATAATCTGTGGTCTGTTTTGCACAAACAGCACTGTGCACAAAGTAATCGGGAAGAAATCAGGTTGTGGCTAAATGGCTGTATAGCTCAGGAAATTATTGTTTCCCTCTTGCACTTTGGTAGAATGATGCTTTCCGTGTTCTCTTGTTTGCCTTTGTGATATGTGTGATAACAGCTACATATGGGTTTCTCTTTCTCTTTCTCACTCATACACACAGATACACACAACCAGCAGACGGTTGGTCCTGCAGGTTTGCACCTCACATCTAATTTTGTGTGTTGTTGGAAAAACTGAATATCACGATTGATCGTTTATCATTTTACCATATGCAAAACGCATGACACAAAATACAGAAGATGTGATGTGTCTTTGGCTCTGCTGAAACTGTGAAAACTGTGAGACTCTTGTGTAACAGTTCTGGTGGGTCCCTGGTCATAAGATAATTGTGTCATTCAGTTGGTTTCAGAGGGTGATGTTGTCTAGGTTTGTCAACCAACAGACCACAGACCACCTCTACCAGCAGACCAGTCGGAGGAAGGGAGAAAAAGTCTGCATCTTCTTTTCTTTGGAACAACTGGGTTATGTTTCATTCAGCTGGGGGGGGCAATTAGACTACATCTTGTATTATGAGACACTTTATTTGACATGTGTCGTTTTGCCTTAAAATTCCCCGCTAACTTTAGTTCACACCTACTCAGAAATAATTCTGCTGTGCTCAGTTTCCCCCTTGTCTCCATTTCTGTCAGTGCAACACACCACCATGAATGTGTCTGGCATGTGACATGTACTGAACCATGTGGTTCATCAAAAAATGACTATTATGAGCGTTAGTAATGAATACGTCAAAGGCTAAGGGTTCTCGTTCTTCATGCTTGGTAGAACTATGCATGGGAAATGAGACAAGAAGTTCATCAGAAATCTGTCTACTTCACTCTTTTTTTTTTTTTTTTTTTCTTCTTCTTCCCCCAGCATGGATGGCGGTGAACTTTTTAGTCGAATCCAGGACAGAGGGGACCAGGCCTTCACAGAGAGAGGTAACATACAACCACAAATATAAAAAAATCATTTTTAAGGTCCACATCATTGTACAGTCCCTGTAGGTGACATTCACGTTAGCTATGTGTGGCCTCCAATTTCTGTTAAAGAGTTTTATCGTCTCTTTGCTTCAGAGGCATCTGATATCATGAAAAACATAGGAGAGGCCATCCAGTTTCTGCATGCAATCAACATCGCACACAGAGACGTCAAGGTTCGTGTCCTGACTTTGTTTTATCACACCTGTATTAATAAGAAACGTCCTTGTTGGTTATGGGGAAATTAAAGCAATACGAAAAGGAGTTGGGGGAAACTAACCTCATATTCTTCATTTTCTTCTGGCTTTCTACCCAAATCCTCCCTGCAGCCAGAGAATTTACTGTATTCCTCGAAGAGGCCGAATACTCTGCTCAAACTCACAGACTTTGGCTTTGCCAAAGAAACCACCTCACACAACTCTTTAGCTACTCCGTGCTACACACCATACTATGTTGGTAAGGATTGGTTTATGGATGTACTCAAATATTCTTTTTACTCATTGCTTATTAATAGACAGTAAAAAAAAAAAAAAAAAAAAGACAACACATTTCTCTGCTCTTCTCTCCACTGGTTTTCCATCATCCCTCCCTTTCTGTTTGTAGCTCCAGAGGTTCTGGGCCCAGAGAAATATGACAAGTCATGTGACATGTGGTCGTTGGGTGTCATCATGTATATCCTGTAAGTCCATCTTTTTGTGATCTCCCTTATCCCTTCACCACATTCTTTATTGAATTCAGTAACTAATACGGCCATGTTCAACCTTCACCAGGTTGTGTGGATACCCTCCTTTTTATTCTAACCATGGTCTAGCCATCTCTCCTGGGATGAAGAAGAGAATCAAGATGGGCCAATATGAGTTTCCCAACCCTGAATGGTCTGATGTATCAGAAGAAGGTGAGGCTGTAAATGTAAACTCATCCCACTGTAGGTACTTATTTTTTCTGAGTTACTGAGTTTAAATGTGAAAAAGCTGACACTGTCTTTTTCCAAAAACTGACTGAAAACTTATCTGAAGGATTGTTTTGTATGAAAAGAAAGTGATAACTAAAAGTACTAGGTGAAAATTCAAGAGTCATCAGGCTGATAAACAGGGGAGTGGCTTCCATGTATTGGTCTTACATTACAATATGTTCATACAAGTCAGAAATAACATTTCACCGCAGTGCTATTGCTTCACAAAGTTTTGCAGACCCACTTTATGAAACAGCAAACCTAAACTTAACACAACAAGCAGGTGTTAACTTTCTGACCAAGAAATTGAAACCGATGCTTTGTTGCTATAGTTTAGTCAAATTTACAACTGAAGGTGATTTCTTGAGAAATAAATTCATTTTTGAGGGAAAAAAAAAAAACTATAAATTGAAGATTTTGCCTAAATCTACCCAATATCTTCTTAAATCAGAGGGGTGCATGAGTGTATGTGGGGAAAGACGAAAGATCTGGATGAGTTGTGCTTACTGTAAAACAGTACTCGAACCCATGCAGTCTTTACGGTCAATGTGCTATTGCCTTTTTCACACCTTCAACAGCGAAACAGGCAGTGCAGAACCTCAGTCCACAAAAGGCTAAACTATCTGGCTGCCTCCACCAGAACATTAGTTTGTTAGAATCTTAAATCTTCTTGAAGTTAATATAAACAATAACTGTAGTGACCTGGCTTATTATTATTATTTTTTTTAATAATCTAAACAATGATTGTGTTTGTAGCAAAACAACTGATTAGGACCCTCCTAAAGACTGAGCCGACCCAAAGGATGACCATCACAGAGTTCATGAATCATCCATGGATCAATGTAAGAACATGAGCTGTCTCCCATTTTTCTCTAGACCACTTTCATGCCATCTTTTCAACTCAGTTTTCCTGCCTTATATCCCTACACTGGATGTGTTTGTGTGTGTCTTCTTAAAGCAATCGATGGAGGTGCCCCAGACCCCACTACACACCAGTCGTGTACTAAAGGAGGAGAAAGACACGTGGGAGGATGTCAAGGTCAGATGTCTGGTTTACATTAATTGTCCTTGGTGGGGAAGAGACAGCTCTGCCTGTATGGTAGTTAGATCAAATAGAAAAGTGACTTTATCTGCAGGAGTTACCACCTGCCATCTACCATGGTCTCATTTTTTGTCTGAGTGATTTATTTAAAAAAAAAAAAAAAAACAACAACAAAAAACAGCCAGTTATGTCAGACAAATATGTATGACTGGCTTAGTAAGTGACCTTCTACACTTCACGCTACTTGGTTACTTCATTTAGAGTTTGTGTTATTTAGTCTTGAAGGAATACGGCTGCTGTGAATATTGCTTGTGCCTTAGAACTACATCATTAAAATTCTAATATACACATAAAGGATCCCTGCCATTATATTTATGTGGTTTTTCTTCAGAAAAACTCATGTGACTGCTTTCTATATCTCTGGAGAGTAGCTTCACATTAGGCAGATGTCATCCTTTGACACCTGCTTCACTGGCTTGACGAGCAAACCGGTGTAATGTTATATTGTGAATGAAAACAGCAGACTCCGGCTGGGTAAAGCAAGTGGCGTCTTTTCTTCGTGTTTCAGGAGGAAATGACCAGTGCCTTGGCAACAATGAGGGTTGATTACGAGCAAATCAAGATCAAGACCATTGAGGACTCAACCAATCCTCTGCTAACGAAACGGAGGAAGAAAGCCAGTAGCGCCGTGGCGAACCCGTAGTCTGCGGCCCACTGAAAGATGCACGCATGCATGCACATATAAACACAGGTTGTAAAAAGGAAGCAATAATTTGTCTACACATGAGTCGCATTGCATGGATTTTCTCAGTGTTTTATTTTTCATGGTAAATTCTAATGTTTTGTAGGAGTGTTTGTTTTTATTACTATACCATTTTAACAAACCCACCGCTCTGCTCTGGCAGAGAGGGTGTTGATCTGTGTTTTTACACCAGTGAAGAGATTATGAATTCTAGAAAAGGGGAGGAGAGGGAATCTGTGAGATCTCTCTCCTCTCCTTTCCCAAATATCAGGTTGTGTACTCAGAGGGGCTTGAATGTTGGAATAGGACATAAAGCCTTAGCATTAGTAGTAGTTTTTTTTCACCCCACCGCCCTGATCTAGCTCTAGCCCCAAACCTGTGAATGTTAAAGCAAATGGCTAAATCCCCCAAAAAATAAAAAGCAAGGGAAGGTTTCTTTTATGTACATGCAGGGAAAGCAGATGTATTTTGAACTGACAAGTAGAATGTAAGGGCTCTGTCCCTGACTGTTGGAATCACCTGAAAATAGTCGCTTGTTTCTGGGACCGGGAGTGTTTGTCAGGTTCAGTTTGTCTTCATGAATGTCGAACAGAGGCCTATGCACTCAAAGAAGGGCCACGTGCCATTCAGACAGAGCACCTCTCTCTTTGCCCCTCTCTCCTTTTTTTATTCTATGCTTGTTTTTCAGGTACATAGTTTTCGGGCAGAGAAGGATGGCACGTTTAAGACCAGAAACTGGCTCGTCTTTCTCCTGCATGTAGCTCATAGGAGAGTAGGAGCCAACTGATACTGTATTTTTTCATGGATTTTATGAACGTTTTAGCATAGGCCTTACTGAGTGTTGCTAAAGCAGCAAAATTGCTTTTAACCCTTACCTACCATTTCCTTCAGGCTTTTACCAATGGTATGCTTCAGAATTTATAACCGTGCCAGATTGTATTTCAGGTTAATGCTATGCAGATGTGTTTGTCAGCTTGAAGTACTGATAGGGCATTTTTGTTAGTGCTGAGTGCTGTTCGAAGATGCGTTGGAGAGATGTCGAGCGACAATAGGGAGCGCTTGTGTGTTTTTGTGTACGCAGTAGCACCCTGTAGGGAGTACATGGTTCAGGCCGGTCATTTAGAGTTACTGTCGGTTACACCAGCTCAACTGTCAGGAGTCTCAGTGGGACTAATTCGGGGCAATGTCAGTGTTGTCCAACACTTCTCCTCCGCTCTCTTCCTGGAGGATTGATTGGAGGCAGAAAGTACTTACGAGCTGTTCCTCTTCCCTGAGCAGAACCTGACGTACCACCAGCAAGCTGTCATCACATTCAAAGAGGGTGTGATGGCTGGTTCCTCTTCGATGTTCTGTTAACACAGCACGACACTTCCCAGCTCACTTGGGGTCATGGGAAATGATTGTGTTACTTTTGTCAGTTTGGTCCACTTCACTTTGTAAAATCACATCCACATTACCTGTCGCATCGCACCTACAAATCTCTCACTGTAAAAATGTTCATTGAATATTTGGGACAGTGTTCCCTTTGTTTTTCTTTCTTTTTTTTTTTTTTGTTCATCCCTATCAACACTTTTTTTGTAGCGGAAGCACAGATGTGTCTGTCTGTTTTTGTTTTGTTTTGTTTTTTTCCCCTGTCATTGTGTCTGTTTAGCTTCACCTGCCGTACTTTTGTCTGCTTCAGCTTTGGATTAAAAAACACATAAAGCACAAACCTCTTCACTTATCTCATGATTTTCTGAATATGAAAATATTTCGACAGAGTAAGAAAAACACACAAGGCTTTAAACCTCCAGAGCTAACGTTCTTTACGGAAATATATGTAAAAAGGAAAGAAATACAGGCTTTCTGTAGCACAGTATTGCCAGGTCAAAGTTATATGGGTGTCTTGGATCTGTGCTG
The DNA here is from genome assembly GCA_037833715.1 of Toxotes lorentzi. Taxonomy (NCBI): domain Eukaryota; kingdom Metazoa; phylum Chordata; class Actinopteri; family Toxotidae; genus Toxotes; species Toxotes lorentzi. The sequence goes on from JBBMJY010000018.1 coordinate 11,500,888, forward strand.
CCAGAAAAAAAAAAATCCTACCATTTTAATTTTAAAAGTAAGACACAAACTAGTACTTTTACATGCATTACCTGCTCTGGGTTGTTGGACGAGTTTTCAATTCATCAAATATGTTGATTAAATTCTCACACCATGGTCTGGTAAGGAAATAAATATAAAATGTAAATATTTTGTCCACGTTTGACCTCTTTGTCCTCGTTTTGAGAATTTTTTTCAGATCAATCACATCCCCAGCTATGACTCACGTTGTTGGGTCGGCTTGGGATTTGTGGCTTTGACACGGAGTGCACAGACTCAACTCATGACAGGCGTCTATCATCCTTGCTAGCATGAGTGACTCCTGGAATATACGCATTTGCGTAGCAAAGCAGTGTGGTGGCATTGAGTCAACACGGACATTTGCTAACACTGGGGTGTTTAGATCAATTTCCTGCCAATGCGCAAGGTTATTTCTGCTCAGGTGCAGGTCAGCCGTTGGCTCTCAGCTTCCAGCTTTGAGTGTCATGAAACCTACAGTCATCTCTCTCTCAGCCGTGCTAGGCTGTTGGGTAAGCGAGAAAGGGGCTAAATGGGACTTCAGGGGAGTCCCTCGTGATCGAAGTCCAGAGGAGGTCCTACCCCTTTATTCAGTCTACAACAAACCTCAAGGCACACACTCGGCACGCTCTTCACAAAAAGAGGAAGGGCCCTGCGCCCCTTAGAGATTAATTTTCAGAGGCAGAGAACAGACTACATGGTATAAAACTCAGTAGGTAGGAAAAACACATAAAGGTTTAGGATACATACTGTATGCAGCTTCTGAAGTAATCACTAAGTCATCACATCAGCAGTTTATCATCATCAGAGATTTTCCATCTTCATTCACAAACTCAAAAACAAGTGATAAATTCATTTTTCTAGGTTGGAAACTTTAACGTGTTGGTGTGGCGGCCCCACTATGTCATTATGTGCACCCCTTTAAAGGTGTGAGGAAATATGAAGATAAAGACTTCTCAGCTGATGTGGTAACACACAGCGCAGAGTTCTTTGAAGTGGCATGCCATCCTGATTCACAAATACACAAACACATCCTCTCAGACAAGGGGGTTGCTGTCTGACCCTTTCCAGACAAGGTAGCATGAGTGAGCTGCCACTTGTTACCTCAGTAAGAAACCTACAGCTTCAGAAGTGATTAAATGGAAAAGCCTTTTGCTGTCAGTTTTACATGTACAGCAGCAGTTGCTTATCTTTCACATGTGCTGGAAATCCGACCGTTCTTACTGTCAAACGCGGCTCTGGGTACATGTTGTGGTGTCTGTGGTTGCTTTGATTTTTTTTTTTCTTCTGTTCATTTATTTGCTGATTGTTTTAGAAACATGCTTCTTCTGTAGGAACACATTCTTCACTGTCTTCTAAGAAAAGTTGCAAGTGGGAAGTGTGGACTTTGCAGTTATTCATTCAGAAAAAATCATGCTCCATAAATCTATTGCTACTGATTTTTAATTTAATGTCATTTGAGATTCACATACAGTACACAGATATACATAAATATCTGGCAGTAAGAAATAACAATGGACCTCTCATTATGCAAATTGGTGCCAATTAACAATGACAAAAAGAGGGTTTTTTTTTCTGGCAATTTTGTCAGATGTGCTTATTTGTAAATGTAACCTAATATGGTCATTCATTTCAGGAAGTACGGAGAGTGCAGCTTGTTGCACAATGACAGTTCGCTGGAGTCAACTTCTGTGTATATTATTGGTGTTGTGCAATGTAACTTTAGTAAGAGCTTACATGTGTCCTTTTCTAACGAAAGACACGGGAAAGACATGAGGAGTAGGGGGAGTGCTTTGTTCATTCAGGGTAGCTCTTTTTTGAGAAATAAAAGTGTCTGTTATCACACTGTTTTGTTATGTTTACTATAAATGTATTATTTACAGATTTTGTTTTTTCCAAAGATGGGGGAAGGTCCAAAGAAGGTATTAACAGTGCTAAGGAGGACCTTGCTTTTTTTTTTTTTTTTTTTTTAATCAAATAAAATATAAAATATTTGGTTTAACCCTCCTTCCCTCCCCCATAAATGTTTAATAATAATTGTACAGTCCTTTGTGCCTAAATAAAGTCAGTGGGGTTTGAACCTAAGACCCTTGTTGTGAGGATTTAGGATGTCTTGACTGTTGAGGGGAAAGTGGCATGACATGGTAGATCCATATTTTAGAAAGTTACCATTTTGGGCCATTAATTGTGATCATTCAAAACTGTGACAGTTCTTTTTATTTCAGCGTCTCTGCTTTATTTCATAGAATCAGTAGAGTGTGACGGGAAAGACGGGATGGTGTGCAGCACAGTGGTACTCGCTCTACCAGGTGATCTACCGGGGCGGCCCCTGATACGACAGTGGAACTGTGGAAGAGCCTTCAACTAAGTGTGCCAGTTTTGAATACCGTGTGGGTTAACCAAAATACTAATGACAACCATCCTCTCCATTTTTTTCTCACCCTGCCTCGAAACCATTGCTTTCTGAACAAGAGGCATCCAGTCATTGCATAACAGCCAGACCTGATCTCAGCCAGCTAACGGACGATTCAAAACGTAAACACTTGTTTTGAGGACACTGAAGCCTGAATCAGAGCTTAGTTAAGAACTTGTACAGGTGTGAACGCAGCGCAGATGAACATGATTCATCCTCAAGGGCACTATTTTAAACACTGCTCAAAATAAGATGGTCATGCTCCATCGGACAAATGTTATGAATGATATCTTTGCATAAGATACTGTCATTGCTGTAATGATACTATTCAGATCGTCCCACACTCACTAAACAAATGACTGAAGAATTGTCTTTGAGTAGTTTCAGTGCAGACACCTGAGTCAAATCAGGAGTCAGACAAGTCAGACACTTGTGTGACTTGGATGTCAGACTAACGCATGTACAGACATTCAGATGTTATTACAAGATGTCCAACATGTGCAATGTCTGTGTGCCATTTTTGTTGAAAAGATTCTTGTGTTACTCTGGTGAAAGCAGTTACCTCAGCTCAGTTGCTTTGAAGAAGGTGACATATCAGCACATCAGAAAAGCAGCATTTAAAGCTCTATTTAAACCCTTGTGTTAGTTCTGTTTTATATGTGTGTCTCCGAGTGACTAAGTGAGATTTCTTCTGCATGTGTGTGAGTGCATGTGCAAGTGTGCATATGTCAGAAGGGTGAGGCTGGCTACTTACAGTTACGGTAAGTTAAGATACAGCAAAGCTGCTGCTGGTAAGTGATGTATATGGGTCACGTTTGAGGTTTGTGCATCAGCCTGTTGAGTTAACGCTCTAGTAGTTCCCCACATATAGAATACTGCAGGATGTGATGTATTCAGTGCTCTACCAGTTACCCAGTCCCAACGAACGGCACACGACAGCAGCTGTATCACGGTGTGAAATAAAATCAAAGGAGGCGTGCATTATCTGTAAGTCGTTTATTCAGCATTAACAATACAAAACTGGTCATAATAAATACAAAATACATAAAATAAATACAAAGTAAGTTTCATAAGTAACAGTTTTGGTTGTGACTTTAGAAGTGTAGGACTCAATATGGCCCTAAATACATACTTGTCCTCAGGACAAAAAAAGTAAACAGTTGTCTATGAGCAAATTAGTCATGTGTTCAGTAGACTCATGAAAGAAAGTTCAACATCTGACAATATTCAAGCCACTAAAAATAAGGGCTTGAGTCAGTCAACGTGTCTTCAGGCAGATGCCACTTGGTTTCTCTGCCGTTTAGAAGCCAGGTATGTCTCAATGTAGTTAAACAGCACATCCAGCTCGCCCATGGCCTTATATAGACCTTTACTCTCCATCTGTGGTCAAACACGTGATTCAGTTAATTAAAAAAAATAAATAAAAAAATCACTGTCAAAATACAAGCACATATGTGCACTGAACATTTTGACACACATTTTAGCATTTTAGGATGAAATACAGACACTCACCTGCGTGTAAGTGGAGTTTAGGTTGTTGATGTCAAACTGTTTCTTGCACGAGAAGTAGTTTCTCTGTAGGAGAAACAACAGAAAAAACTAACGTTACCACAGTTACCAGTTTGCTTTAGGATGTCATGCCCTCAATCCACCACCCTAGAAAGCTGCTTGTTCAACTCACTCGTTCACTGGGTTGAACGAGGAGAATTTCTGGCTGTTGTACATATGTAAAGGATCTTGCTTGAGATTTGGGTCATCCAATTCCAATATGCAGCATGGCAGGCAAAAACTTGAAAAGCTGCCGCATGCTTTTGCAAGAACTGGATGATGCACAGTTATGCACGCTGCTGCAGTTTAGGAATAAATGACGAATGCAATGTTATGATCTGTCTTGTGAGCCATCACTTAATTCTTCCCTCTTTTTTGTCAGAGTCAGCTTTTTTTGCCTCACTGGAAGTTTGTTGTTTTTTTTTTTTTTTTTTTGATGCAGTCAAAAATCAGGGACGGGATTTTACGAGCACTCGATTCAGCACAGTAATCAAAACCTTTCAGTAAAGTGAAATAATTACTTTACTTGGAACTTTTTCTGGCACATTAGGATCCTCCGGGACCACTCTGGTACATTTTTTTTCAATGCTGGGACTTCAAACTTTAAAACTGAAAGTCATTTTCAATTCTGGTCCTCGCCGAGTGCTCAGCGACATCACATCAACTTTTTTTTTTTTTTTTTTTTGGCACAAGAACAACATCTTATCAGCAAGAGTTACTTAGGACAAATGTGACGCCGCACCTTGCGCACTGAGCACAGGGACAAATAATAACGGGGCCATTCAGCAGCGCGCAGTCGGTGCGTATTTGCATCGTTGTTCTCCTGTAGGAGTAAACACGTGTGTCGGCTACTCACGCATCTGGTGACATCACTCTTGAGCTCGTCGAAAATGTGCTGTATGGACTCCATGTGAGGCTTTAAGTCCTTGGTGTCCTCCGTCACTCCGGCCATGGCTGTGGGCAGCACCGTGCTCAGGTAAAACTCCAGTATGCTGTGCATGGCGTGGCAGGCGAACGGGCTCTGAGGAGGGAGGTAAACACGAGCTTGGTTACGCGTTGCCGTTTAACTCTTTCCTGGTGTGCACGACGCTTGTCTTGTCGGATTTGAGCCAAGGCAATTTATGTTGGATACTTACTTTAAACGAGTCCTCGACGGTCTGGTCTAATAGTGCTGTGTCCAGGTCATTGTTTGCTTCCTGCCAACAGAAGAAGAAGAAGAAAAACAAAACTTGAGCTCAGTGATCTGAGAGACGGTGTCAGCAGCAGCAGCAGCAGAGGCAGACAGACAGAGGGAGGGGAGAAAGCACAGCATCACCTGGACACTGACAGGACACATGGCCGCGGGGGCGGTGGGGATCTGTCCTAATGATGCTGCACAAACTGTCAAGCTACTTGAAGAGTAAATGCTGCGCTTTTACTCACATAGAAGTCTCTGATCTGTAAATAGTCCTCTCTCAGCTTCTTGAGTCTGACTGGGAAGCCCTCCACGAAGCGGCAGCAGTGGTTGTTGCACAAAGGAGTGCACAAAGCTGCGTTGAGGAGAGACAGGAGCACCAGGACGGACAGGACGAGAGAACGAGGAGTCATGCTGGTGGACGAGCTGCTGAAGTCTTCTGGCTGGATAGAGAGAAAGAAGAGTGGCCCCTCAGGAGTGCAGATGCTGCTGATCAGACGGAGAAGAAATCTTCTTGGTATGATCTTGTTCAAGAGTTCAGAAGAGATAAGTGCATGTAATTAGTGCTCATCTCATTTATAACCACATTATAAGGGAGGAGACTGACTGTAAAACACCATAACACATACTTTTTTTTCATGCATTACAAATCATACTCCGCCCATGAGATAGGCTGGTACCACAGGAGTGAGCTAGGAAAAAAAAGTCTTACAAAGCACTTATGGAATTATTAGTGGAATAAATATGGCATCATTGCATCATTCTGTATTGTAATTACTTTTCTTACTGCCCACCCACACATACATACGTACATATGTGTATATGTGCATATGGATGTGTGTGTGTAT
>JBBMJY010000018.1:11507069-11529579 GCA_037833715.1 Toxotes lorentzi
ATAGCAACATTGTCTTTATCCACTAAACTAGCACAGATGTGGCACTTATATGTAACTGATCAGTGCATAAATTAAATTAAAGTTAAAAAATTGGATTGAATGCAGTTAATAATATTCTATTTTTCCGTGCACTTTCACAATAACAGAGGAAATAGTGCCACTAAGATAGAAATTATATGTTAAGTTGTGGTTTGAATCTGATGACGCTGTGGATTCCCTCTGTATGTCAGAGATACGTAATAAAAAAGGCAAGACTGAAGAGAGATGACAACTACACATCTTGGCTTTTTTGCTGGGTGTATCATGGTATTCTCCCTCGAGATTCCATTATCTTTTCGTCAGAGAGCAAATGCCGATGAGGTTTGCTTGTTTTTACCTTAAACAGACTCTTAATGTTGGCAGTGTAAAGGGTGTTTTTCCCTCAGTACTTTTTGTATTCTATGGAATGTCCACTTCCGCTGCATCTTGCTCTGTGCAGTCTCCACTTTTAGGTTGGGCAACACTGGTATTTTGAAAAGCTTTGTAGGGAAAATCATTCAAAGCGAGTATTGCTCAACAATCTGTGAAAATAAACTTCCGGATGACTTGCCATAGTTCAGGTTAAAGTTCATTCACAGTGATACAGTGAGCAACACCCTGGCAGCCCAGATAAATGTGGAAGACCTCTGTGCCAATACTAGAAGTAGAGGTTTAATAAAGAAGTACGGAGTCTGTTCGTAAATTTGCCCCATAGTATGGAAGGTATAAAATGCCTAATTAAAAACAAATCAATGAAAAAAAAGTGAAATACAATACATATTGTAATATGTCCCTCTTTTTTCTGCACTGTATTCTCATAATTAATTAAAAAAGGTATGTTAAGTGAATTAGTGTTTAGCTTTTTGTCTTTGGTGACAGAATGAATCATTTATCACTGTAACATGAATTTTCCATGCTAAATTAAAATCAAATCACAGCACAGAAAACACAGTAAGGAGGTGTATTACGTTTTAGTGTTGTTCACCAGAAAGCAGCATAGACTTCCCAGTGCTAAATGAAAAGCGCTGTCATTGTAGCTGCAAGGGAACTTTTTCTTTTTTGAAATGGAAGCGCAGTTGTCAAATGTCCACCTGTGGTTTCTCGGTCAAGCTAGCTGTTTGTTTTTATTTTGGCATGGGTATAGCGTTTCCATTTCAAAAAAAGACAGTTCTTTGCATCTAGTTTTGGTAGGGCTGTGCTGCTCTCTGCTGGACAACACTGACATACGCTGCTTCGTTCTCTTTTACGTTTTGTGATTTGATTAAAAATGTGTATTGTATTTCACTTGATTTGTTTTTATTTAGTCAGATGCATGTGTTACCAAGAATAAAAGTATTCTAAGATGCCAAGAATTTATTCAACAGGCATGTGAAACCAAAAACAGTGTTTTGAAACCATCACTTGTCTACAACCTGAAATACAGACTGAAGGAGATGGTGACACTTTGGCAATGCGAGAGGAAAAACGCCAAGAAAAAGTCGCTGAATTAGTTCCCGGAGAATTCTGTAAATTGTGAAATCCAGGTAACTCGTGACAAAAAGAACTTCGACAATATGCAGAAAATGAGGTTACTGTACGTGCACATGCAAATTACAGAAGCCAAACAAAGAATGCTGGTTTGTAAACCTGTGGGTTAATATAAAGTAGCTGTTATTCTGTAAATTGCACAAAATGTAAGAATGAGAAAATTTCATCAATGAACTTGTTGTAGATTGTCATGAAAACTCAGTATCTTGTTTCTTGAGTTTTCCAAGAAGCATGTATACTTAAATATATGCATATGTATATATTTTCATACATATATATTTAAATTCTTATGTGAAATAAAGATGAGTCAGCAGAAACCAAATTATGGGAAACCCCTCTTACTTTGGTGTGTGTGTGTCTGTATGCATGCACAATGTGCATGAGAGAGAGTAGCACTCATAACACTCTGCATTTAGCTGTGTGATTTCGTGATTTTGTGTGGTTGCAGTTGCATTTTAGATGCTTCTGCCCAGTCTGCTGGTATTTCAGTTGTGGGTTTGTTTATGTGTGTGTGAGAGAGATTTTGAGTCTGCTATTATGTCATATAGTTGCTTTTTTTTTTCATAAAGTGACAGATTTTTAGCTATTAGTCACGCTGCGTACTCCCCACCCCCAACTTATAATCAAACTGCCCCAGAAGTGACCAGAGAAACTGCTGAGTGAGAAAACCAATGCCATTCCAGCAGTGACTATCAATGAGGTCTTTAGACCGTTGACAGAAATGGGATGTCATGACAGTATAGTGTTGCAATGTTTTCTAGAATTACTAATTCAGTGTATAAGATGATATTTGTGTATTTAAGTTGTTTCCTGGTTTCGCAAAAGCCTGTAGTACCCCATGACAGTTAAATTTAGCTATATTTCCCAAACTCTATTTGCATTTCTCTCTTCTTTATCATTACCGTCAAAGTGATAAAACGGCAAATAAGAAAGAAATTTGTGGATTTCAGTGAACAGTACCAAAGCTTTCCAAAGTCTAGAATTCCGAGAGCATCTAGTGGGTGTTGTTCTCTGTGTATATCTTTTCTGAAGTGACAGTGCTACTAAATCAAATATGATTAAATTATCAGGACACAATCCTGTGACTTAGAAAATGTGTTGATCCTGTGGAGACTTTGTATTAGCAAGTTAATGTTCGTTGTGCACTTTAACCGGGGGTAAACACTTGGTGATACTTCTGCTTATTCTGTTCAAACTGTTTCATTCAGCCAGCTCTGCCAGGAAACCGTGTCCCCCCTCCATGTCCCGGTCACACTGCCTCCTCGAAACGGGGCCAAAGATGAATCAGTCAAATCTCCTCTTTCACTTTTGACTCTTTTGTCGATGAATGAGCAACAGTCAGCACGTCATCGTCTGATGTTGGAGGGGTTCAGCTACCACTGTGGTGAGGGTGTCTCTTTGTTCTCTCTGATCTTGCCCCCTTCTCTTAAACATCACCAGCAGGTGCTCAGATTCTCCACTAGGCAATTCTGCATCACTTTACCTGAAACCTGACTGCTGACATCATAAGTCAGCCCACCTTTTGGAACAGATTACATTGCATTTAAGTTACAAAGTTGATGTGGATGCTTGTGTGTTGCAGACCAGAGCTGCACGATCAACTGTATTTATGCCTTTACATTTCCTTCACCTTATGTGTCACATTTTCTCTGTTTGTGCGTGCATATTTTGTGTCTGCATGATGTTCTTGCAGCTCTCTCCTTTAGAGGAAATGTATCGTCTTTACAAATAGATTCACCACATTCCTCTTTCACTTTCATACCAGTCGTCTGTTTGACGCTGTGTCTGTGTGTTTTTGCGTGTGGCACTGAATCCTTCAGAGGTGTGTTTCTGTTATTGTTTATGTTGAGTGGATATTATGTGTTAGTTAGGTGAAAATATATAATTATGTTTTATAAAGTGTGTGTGAGCGTATGGGCGTGCTAGTGTTTTAGAGTGTTAGTGCTCATTTTTCTCAATAAAGAAAAGAGGACGCTGTGATAAATACATATGAAACCAGGGTCATTACAACAAGGTGACACTGTGCTATCAAACCACTCACCATTCACAACTCTACTCCCACATGCTCATCAATGCTATGACAAGTTGTATGACAACTGATTTGTTGTTGGGCGGATGCCCATCATGAGCCTTATGCAGAAGGGAAAAAGCAATATTCTTTTTCTGTGTTTTCTGTGAATGGCCTACAGAGACACCTCTAGACGTCACATGAATTCTTTAGTCATTTAACCTTCCTCCCAGTTCACCCATCATGGCTAATGTGAGCTGTCCTGTGATTGGCACATTGGCCATTTCACCTTGTGGATCGTAACAATTTTGTATCTGCGGCAGATCTTTCGATGTAACTGTGATGGAAACAGGAGAAATTAAAGTATGGCATGCAAATGACATTCTTACTAAAAAAGATAACAGGAGACTTCCTCAGAAACCTTATCATTTCTGCATAGCTGAGCCAGCAACAGTAGTTGAATATATTGCTGTAACCTGAAACTAAAGTAGGCCTGTCCTTTTGCTGACTGAGTAACTGGGAGGAGATGAAACTTCAAACTTTCCTCTGTACTCAACGTTCAGTTTGACCAGGACATTATCAGTAATGTCAGATTTAAGTAGCTTAAGTGTTTTGGTTCAGTCAGTGACTGATACACTCTGGTGTGATGCTTGAAAAAGTATGACTTTATTCTCCATACTGCCGTTTGTGCTGTTTGGGTGCAAGTACGTAAGCATATGCATGCTTATGGCCATTCTCATATGTGCCTGTGATGGTGTTAACCGCACTTATGTAAGCACTGTTCATTGTGACGGCACATATTTTCCCATGGTGCTTGAATATCTGAATGCTGAATTAGTGAAAGCAAAAAATAACATAGTTTCTCAATGCAGTTGGAATGATGAATCACAGTTTCACTGATTTATATGCACATGTTAATTTGGTTCTTAGTCTGCTGATGCTCAGACCCTGATATGTGTGAGGAACTTATCCTTAACGTTTAACCCCGTAACCCTTATGTCCAGTGATCATACAACTGCTGCTGATTACAGTGCTTGCTTCCAATGTCACATCTACTCTTCCATACTGGATCAAAACACTGTACTGGTCACCATTCAGGGATATAATGTAGATCAGTCATCACGTGTGCTGCACTCTTTGTAGATCTGCCCAAGGCTTTTGATACTGCTGATTATAATTTATTAGTTTCTTTGATGATTCTACTTACACCTGGTTAAAATCATATCTTTCTGGTAGATTTCAGTGTTGGTACTGATTAAAGGTGTTTGCCACAAGGATCAGTATTGCCTAATACTGATCCATGTGGCACAGCTTTACCCTTGCTATTTACTCTGTAGGTATTTATAATATTTATTCTTCAACTGTCCACTTTTATGCTGATGACACCATCATGTATGCTCTAAGGCTCTTTTGCAAACCTCCTGATTACAGTCTGCCTCTGATGACCTCCAGACCTCTTCTATTAACTTAAATCTTATTCTAGACACCAAAAAGGCAAAATGTATGCATTTTACCACAGCATGGAGCTTTGATGTTCTTACCTTAATGCTGTGTGAGATTGTATGTATGTATTTTGTTCTCAGGGACCTCTCTCTGATTAAATAAAGGTTACCTACTGAGAATAAGACTTATCTTATGACTGAGAATAAGATTTATCACTTTCAGGCACTTTGACACTGCTGAGTTTCTGTCTCATCATGAAAGTGGTTCTTGTCCGATTATCTTTAGCTGCTCCAGCACTGAAGACTGTGAAGGCAGTTCTTCCACAGCCTTCTGGAGTGCCTGGTTTGTTTGGGTAGCGTTAATGGATTGGACATCAAAAATCAGCCCTAACTGCTTAAAATCAGTATATCATTATACATATATATAATAACTGTATTGCATACGTCAACTCAGAATGCAGGAATCATTCTTCAAATTGTTCTTTGGGAATGTGCTCTCAGTGTAGAAACGCTGCAGAAATTGCAGATCTGTGCAGAAGTGAGGATGGAAAGCACACTATCACTACTTGTTAAAAACAACACAAGGGCCTGAACAACTTTTACGTTTCACGTAAGAAGTTTCACTCTGTCTCCTGCTGTCTGTCATGTCAAAACCTCAAAGAAACGTCTTTGCCTCTGCAAGTTTCTGTCAACTGAAATCAAAGCTATCTGTAACAAAAGTGGCAAAATAGTTTTTTGTTTTTTTTTTCTCACTGCCATTAAAGACGTGGTAGTCCTGATAGTTTCACACTCACCAGAGTTTAGCTGCCTCTGTGACGAAGAGTAATTTCTTTGTAAGAGGAACAAAAGGAAAATGATGGCACCAAAACTAACCAATTTTCATTACTTCATAATTATCATTAAATATGATAAGAAAAACACAGTTTAAAAGGCTGCCATTCACCCCGCAGGGTCTTCTCCACACCCAGAAACTGAATATGATCAAGGAATTTGTTTACAGCATGAGAAGCAGAGCGAAGGCTGCATGCCTTCTTCTTTCTTCCCCTTTTGCAACTTGAATGCAATATTCTGATGTGTCCTGTGAGCCATCACTGAACTCTTCCCCTTTCTGTCACAGTCACCTTTTTTCCATGTTAAAATAATGCGGGGAATCTTTTTTTACAGTGCACGAACGTAAGGGTAGTTTAGGGTGGCTTTGGCAAGCAAGTGACTAACAAGTGACTAATCACTTGTATTCCTGAAAGGCACAACAGTTTGGGTGATTTTGAATGAAAACAGAAACCATCATGTATACGTGCATTTTTATGAGCAACATGTAGGTGTAGACATTCGAACCTTTGTTGCTCAGAGCAGCAGTAGTCCATGTATCCACGTTTAACCTTTCATTGCTATAGAAAAATGATTTTATAACCTGAAAATGATTTACAATTTTTAAACTGTTTATAAATTTATAGACAGTATGTCACATTTTATATTTTAATGTCTGCACTCGCGCATTTTAAATTTGAGAGCACTGAGTGGTTTTTCTCCCGTTCTTTTTGTTTTTGTTTTTTTTAGTTGTCTGTTAAATGGCTTTTACACATCAATATCATCGATTCGTTTTTCATACTTAATACATGAAAATCCCTTACTAATGGATACTGCAGGTCAGCAGTCATCATCTTTGGCTGAGCTGGGTTAGTACTCCATGTGACAATTACTCACATTAAAGTTTATGACCTTCAAAGCCGCCCGGTGAGCTCAGTTGGTAGAGCACGAGACTCAATCTCTCAAGAAAACCAGGACGGACAGGAGGAGAGACCAAGGGGTCATGCTGGTGGACGAGCTGTTGACGTCTGGTATGATCCTGCTCAAGAGTTCAGAAGAGATAAGTGCATGTAATTAGGGCTCATCTCATTTATAACCACATTTAGAAAGGGAGGAGACTGACTGGTAGTCAGTAAAACATACTTTTGTCATGCATTACAAATCATACTCCGCCCATGAGATGGCTGGTACCACATGACTGATCATGAATTAGGAAAAGAAAAGTCTTGCAAAGCTCTTATGCAATTATTAGTGGAATAAATATAGCATCATGCCACGTATGTGTGAGTGTGTGTGTGTGTGTGTGACTAACCTGAAGAAAAACAATGAAATAAATACATGCAGGGGCATTATTTTTATCAGTATAAAGTTACTTATGGATTACTCCTCCTGTGAGACAGGCTGCTGCTAGGCTAGGTTAACCTTGTTGCACTGTGGTTTTGGCCACTTCTGCCCAGTCTGCTGACATTCCAGTTGTGGTTTTGTTGAGGTCATTAGGCAGCTTTTCACAGAACTGTAGAGTTATGAAAGTAGGAATATTTTTTAAAAATTACTTGATTTGACATGTTAGTACTAACCATGTGTTATTTGTGAAGCATAGTAGCTCGGTGCATTTGCTCAAGTTCTGTACTTCAGTTCAGTTTTGGGGATGCTTGCACATTTTTAACGTGGGTATTTCCATTTTAAGATACTTAATACCTGTTCTCCTTTACATTTCAGAGGGAAGCACTGTACTTTTTACTCTTACATTTAACACTTAACTGACAGCTATAGTTACTTGTTACTATGCAGATTAAGATTTTTATTAAAAGATATATGATAAGCTCACAAAACACAATTCATTGTTAAAGATCAGCTTTTCATGGCTGGTTAACCTACTACTATAAGCCTACTACTATAAGCAATCTGATAATAACGTGTCAGTCACAAGGGCAGTTTCTGGAACAAGTATTTGTGCAAGTACCTTTTGCTAATGGTACTTTTACTTGGGTAGGATTTTGAATGCAGGGATTTTACTTGTAACGTCTTTGTTTTTAATTGTTGTATTGTCATATTTACGTGCGCTTCTCATTTTTTATTGTTCTTCTAATAATCCCATCTGTAATTTCTTGTACCGATAAATGCAGGAGGGGAAGCAGAAAAGATTGACAGTTAGATTCAGTTACATCTTTCTAGTTTTAGTTTCATTTTTTTCTCTAATTTTTATCAATAGCAGAAAAGTGAAAAACAGTGTCTTACAGAAATAGCCTGTTTTCTCAAATGGCAAGCAGCTTAGTAAGTTTTGTTCACTTTTCTTTTTGAAAGTCCTTCTCTGTCTGTGGCAATTAACAGACAAGTACATTAACAACAACACTTTACAGTTACAGACAGATCAGACCACATAATGTTCCATTGTACATCAAAATGAAAGTGACACAACTATCACATCACAAGGATTTATTGTTGTCATCCTGGTGGTAACAATTCATAATTCATAGTTTTAGAGCGGATGTGCTATTTCACTGAGGACTGCCTCAGTGGCAATGCCTAGAATCCAGAGACATCCAGAATCAAGCAGGTGTGAAATCTTTCTATCATCTGTGTATCTGCTATTCTGATGTGGCGATTTTATACAGAATTATTATATATATAATTATTATTATAATGGAGTGAATACTGCTGCTGCTGTTGTGAGAGATAATGATTTGGGGCTGCTATACATCCTCTTTTTCTGTTGGTTTCAAAACCCTGTATTATCATTGAACACCACTAGATGGCAGAGCGTACTTTTTTTGTGCGGAAAGGAAACACTCAGATTTATTATATAAGAGCGCTGTTAGTTTTTTTTATTGATGTTGAAATGAAACCATTCGTTTCCATCTACACGCTAACCTTTCAGTAGAAGGACACACACAGTACCATAACAGCTTTCTATTTCTGATAAATATAAATACTTTATGTCATGTTCATTATAAATATAGCTTTACAAAACAACTCATCCACATGTGTGTCCAGTGGATAACAAACACATTAAGTTAATTCAAGTACAAAAGAGAGAAATGCAAATTGGCACAGATGTGAAGTTAAATTTGTGATTTTCACTCTGCTTACAAGTACCATCAAGCTAAGAGCTTCTCATCTTTGATGCTAGCTCTGGGATTCTTTAACTCAAATCACTTTGCTGTTGCTGAGTTTCTCCCTGATCATTAGTGTGTTTTCTAGCTGAGTCCCTCCAGCCACTCCAACACAGTGTCCAGTTCTGCCACGGCCTTCTGTGCTGCCTGGTTTGCTTGAAGCTGCTCAGAGAGAAGGAGAGAGAAATGGAAAAAACAAGAGAAAAGTAGAAAAACTGGTTTAACAATGAGCACAAATGTATATAAACAATTTTCTGTTTCTATGTCTTGTTACAGTGAATGGTTTGGTTAATGGAAGCTGCAGCGGTAACACTTTAATTACCTTTTTAACAAACAGAACTAAATATTCATAAACTTAAGGAGAAATCAAATGAATTAAATCTTGGTGGGTCTGGTTTGCTGTGTTTGTGCACATCACATATTTGTGTTTGGATATATTGTCACATGATATGGGATTTAATTGTGATAATAAATAATTCCCCACACATCTGGACTTTAAACATTGTTCACAGTTCCTGAAAATCAACTACATTTCTTTCCAAAAATGAAATAAATGGCTTGTGGGGCTTGCTTCTTAGCACCCTCTGCAGTCCACTGTGAGAATGTGTACAGTACAGTGATTGATCCCATAGACTGCGTACCTTGATAAACTCAGCATGAAGGGAGTCGATTTTCCTCTGGGTTTCTTCTCCACAGTGGCATTGCTGCGTAGAGCAGAGCACAATTAAAAATACAACTCGTGGCTGTCCATAAAAATCACATTTTATTACTGAACAACTAACTTACACATTTATGCATGTCTTTCCTGATGCTGACGAAAGAGTTGGCCAAGGCGCTGGAGCAGCGTTGCTGTTGTGGCTCTGATGAGGCGTAGTTGCTGAACACTCTCTCAACGTAGAAACGCAGCAGGAGACGCAGGAAACAGCACGTCTGTCCCTCCTGATTGAGACATGCAAAGGTCAGATTAAAGCAGCTCAGTCATATTTATATTGCACATTCCTATGGTGTTCATGTCACTTTGAGCAGTCTGTGTCTTAGAAATGTGAAAAAAAGGCAAGGAAAGCACATAACCATCACTAACTGACACAAACAACACAAGGACTCACCTGAACGTCTTTAGTCAATGGTCTGTTCAGAAGTTTGATTCCAATCTCACTGTCTCCTGCTAACTGTCATGTAAAAAAAAATAAAAATAATAAAAATGTAGTTAGAAGTGCTCTCTAAATTTTCCACCTACTTGCAGAGGTCATAAACAGTGTGTGTTTTGAATAGCTTCTCGTGTGTTTATGTGTATTTGTGAGTTGTCATGCCGGATGAGGCACCTGCATTTGTTGATTGCTGTGATTTGTGCTGAGTTAGCCCTTTTGAAAGCGCGTGAGTGTGTGAAACTCACCACATCTGCTCTCATGGTCGAGTAGTATTTGCGCAGTTCGTGTGTGTGAACATTGACAGAGCAGCTGCCCAGATGCAGAGTTCGGCTCTCCACGGGTTCACTCAGACAACTGAGCAGGAGGAGCAGGCAGAAAGAGCAGCCGAGCAGCATCTTCATCACTGCGGTCGTCTGGTGACAAAACTAACAGAAACAATTTGATTGAGAGTTTGCCCAAGAATGAACTTAATTATCCATTATTCTGTTAAATGTCAAAGAATTAAACAAAAAAAAGTCCATTACAATTTCCCAGAGTCTAAAATAACATCTTCATAATATTTATTCTGATCATATTTATTTTGTCTGACCAGCAGTCCCACAACCGTTAACATTCACTTCATGATGTTTTACAAAACAGAGAAAACCAGCAAATCCAAAAACTTCAGAAGCTGTAACCAGCAAATGTTTGACATTTTTCTTAATAAATGACATAAATTAGATTACTTTATTCATAAAACTGTTGTTAGTTTTCTGCTGACAAACTAATATTTCAGCCCTGTAGTTAAGCATTCATGTAATGTTCACTATACATTTAAAGCATTTGCAAAACACTTTCTATTCTTGTCAGAACACCTGAGACACATGTAAATTCGAGGTCTGAAACTGGTCAATGTTAAAACCACCTAACAGGTAAGAAAAGGACCATCCCTGTCCTTGGGTCCCATCATCCACCACTAACACTCAGAGCACACCTATGAACTCACCTGTGTCTTTGTTTCTCACAGAAAGAGTCCTGGGAATGATGTGTCTCTGTGCTTCCATGGTGTCTCCTCTTATAGTGGAGAGAAGGGGATTTTACCAGGTATTGCACACCTTACACAGACACATACCCACCTGCACATGAACACGCACACAAATTGGTTTACAGGAGGAGGAAGTCTGTTGTGATTAAAGGAACTGTGAGCTGATGTCTCAATGCCTGATTGGAAGAAAGGGAGAAGGAATGATTGAGGATTTCCTCCTCCCTGAAGCGTAGTGTGGTCATTGTAGTAGAACACCTTCACTGTCAGTGATGTGCTTACGTAAACTGCTCATTGAGTCATTCATTGGATTAGAGTGTCGTCATTCCTCTGCAGGCTTCATTTATTCACCTGTGCATTTCTCACTACAAAGTACTCACTCACTCATTTCGCTCATGAGCTTTTAAAATTCATTGATTTGTTGTTTTAATATGTTTGTAATATGTACACTGGAAACGAAAGCTCCTTCTGCTCCTACAGTGTGAGAGGTTACCCTACACGTTTTCCTCAAGGAGCACCCTCACTGGCAGTGACCTCACTCCAGTCAGACAAGTCCAAATTGTAAACACCCACCAGACCTGCTCATCCGCTTGTCAGTTAACTTTTGATGACTGCTGAAAATTCAGCGAGAATGGAAGGAAACGCGAGCAGGGAAGCCCAACTGAAACAGGAACAACCTGTGTTCATGGAATTATATCAGATCAATTAAGAGCATCTATAGCAACTGAACTGTAAAAAGGGAAGGGCAACATTTCCTTTTAGGAAGCATGTGTCGACGTCTGTAGTTAAAAACACCCAGCTACATGTCCCAGCTCAGGAATGATTAATGCTTGTTTCTGACCACTAGAGGTCGTCACAAAATTTTTTCAACATGGAGAGACTTTTAATAATTGACAGTCTATGATTCTGTTGCACTGCTTCAGCAGCATCTACTGCTCTAACATATCTGTGTTCATACAGTAACACTTTAACACAAAGTATGAGTTAGATTTGTCTGAGACTGAGATAAAGTTGCTTTTACAGCAGCCACATCTTTACTGTTTTAATAGTAACAAAAACACCAGACAGTACAGTCCCCTTAATTCTGCTGTAGTGGCCAATCTGCTTAAGACAGTGGCTCCAAACCCTCCCTGAGTTGTGGCCCTTTGAAACAACACAATGTCTACTTAAGACTCCTCGACACAGGCTGCACATCAGTGATTTTGCAATCTCTAATCATCTCCCAACTCCTTAGAGTTGTTTACTTGCTCCTGAAGGGATCCTGACCCCTGACCCCTGAACTGAGAACCATTGGGTTAAACTATAATGTCTTGTTAATATATCTTTTTTTCTGTTTGCTAAATTTGTCATGGTTTTTGAGACTTTTCCTTTGGCATGTGATATGTGCAGTCTTTGTATATCTTTGATCTATTAGAGGTTTGTTATATTTCAGGGCAACAGAAAGGACTATATCTGTTAAGTAAAGTAACAATAACAGATAATCGCTGCCTAAATTATAATCATCATCAGTCACAACAAAATCTAAAAAGAATACATTTTACTGAGGTTTTTAGTGCAGGTCTGTTAAACATATGTTATAGTTTTTCTGATATTTCCTCACTGTCCATATAAAGGAACTACTGTCCTTAATATAAATTATGTGTAAATTAGAAACAAGAGCTGCCAAAGGACATTTCTTTTATATTTTGCATGTTAATCTGAAGTTAACTTCAGATAGATATATAAATATATTGATGTCACACAAATTACAGAAAAATTTGTTTTTTAATGGTGTCATGTGGAGCTGTTGTCTTGTGAAAGTTCTGTTTACATTCAGTATTTCTCATCAAAATGTATGTGTGTATCCTCAAAATCTACCAAACACGCTGAATATATTGATGTTCTCATAAAATATTTGCAGGGACAGTTTTTAGAAATATTGTAAACTGTGATTTGTTCACATCCATGTTAACTGTCGATCAGTGCAATAGCTTGAAACTCAGCAGCAGGAATGTGTATCTCGTCCTGCTTGTGTTTCCTTAAAAACAAATCACACTCTAAAATTGAATCAGACTCTCCTGACCTTTGGATACCCAGGGCCCCCCAGAATTACAGTGACATTAGTTGTGTTGACGCAGAGTTACCAGTGGAGCATTTAATGAACTACATTAATCATTAAGCTGCCCGGTTAGCTCACCAGGTAGAGCATGAGACTCAATCTTTCAGGGTCGTGGGTTTGAACCCCACTCCAGGTGGCACCACCTCCCATGGGCTCACCACCCGTGCCATAGGACTTCGGTGCATTGTTGACTGGGTGGCTGTTGCCCCCTTGACCCAGATAAGCGGCAGATGATGACATGACATTAAACGTGATCAAAGAAAAAGTTTTATTTTCCATTATTTGTACAAAGCTTCTTTATACAGAAGAATAATATACAGTAGACATAGACTAAGAATAAAATGACATTTTTACATGGAGTACCTTGAAAATCACAGGCACATTTGGGACAGTTTAAACTACATGGTAGTTATGTTTTAAACTGGTTCTTCTGACATCTACTGCAGGTCTGTTGGTTTTTAATGGTGGCAGCTCTACTCTGATCACATCTGCGAGTGAAAATAACTACCCTCCACATCTGTAGCGCCTGTCAATGTACCTGTATTTTCAGGGCTTACTCAATCTAGTTTTTTCATAAACAAAAAATGATGGATAAACTGTTACTCCTACAAAAACCTAACCCTAAATGTCAGCATATCCACTAGCCCTAGTTTCATAATTCACTGTCCTGAATTTGGCAAAAATGAAACTTCAAGGCTTGAACTATCTTGTCTGTAACTTATTTATACCTCCTATCAAAGATTTACAGTTGTTTTTTAATTTTTTCTGGAGCCCCTCTTTCAATAATACATTTCTACAGTATATACGGTGGACACACCTTGTGCTTCACTGAGCCTGTTTTACCTTGATTTCACTTTGCACACAGTGACTCTGTGTTTCTTTGTGTGTGTATACAGTATGTGCGTGTGTGGTTTACATGTGTGTGCATGCCCCCAGGCCATGAGGCACATTTCTCCTATATGACAATAGAGTGGAGATGTCTGAAGCACATGATGACATCCAGAGGGATGGGGGGGTTCAGGTGATTTCCATCCAAACGCAGGTACCTGGGGCAACAGAACAGGTATTTAACATGTCACTACAATGACACCTGCTTTTTAAAACTCATTAGTTCCTCATTACATATTAGTAATCTCTCTTGTTCCTATTTAGTTCCTCTCAAAGGGTGCCAGTGTGCCAGGTTTAATTGTTGAGTGCCAAGATGTTGTGTAATGTGACGTACCTTAGTCTGGGCAACACGCTGTGATCACTCAGTTCAGCCTGCAGGCTGTAAGGGCAGATCAGTGTGCCATTGATGCCTGTCAGGAAAACACACACAGCTATGAATGTCAATTTTGCAAACATCCTGCAAACGTACTTCAACAATCAAAGAATTAAAAAAAAAAGGCAATAGAATGAGATTATTTTACTCATTTATAACACTAATAATTTACTTAAATTTAATCTTGGTAATTTATTATTATTAATCGAAAAAGCTCAAGGACATTAAAAAAGACTTAAATCTGTGAACAAACAGAGTCGTGCAGAATAGCAGGAATAAAACAAATGGGATTAACAGATCACATACAAGACAACAAGGAGAAGCAGATAAAAGGCAGTTAATCTGGAACCACTCCTCATAAAGACTGACTTCTGAAGTGTGATGTAAACCATATAATTGAGTCTGCGAGCCTGAAGCAAAACTTTACCGCCGTGTCAGAAAAAAACGTACTCAGCCTTGGTCTTGACACAGAAACTGTTATAATGGAAATGCCTGAACAGCTGCTTACTGGCTCAAATAGGAAAGCGAGAATTAGCTAGTCTATGTAAAGCTTTTAAAGTAAAATCTGTAAACTGCTTCCCAATGGAAAAGTAACATGAAAGTAACTTATTTTGAGAAGTAAGATGCACCTAATATTACTCTGACCTGGCTCTTGGTTAATATAGCTCCAGGAAAGGTTCAGGCATATAAAATAAATAAATTAAGACTGAGCTAATACAAAATCTTAAAGCTGCATTATTATTATTTTTTTGACCACTAGTGGGCAGAATAATACAAGTAAAACACCTGACATATTAGCAAATGTGCCATGTCATTAGAAAAACGTATGCACCACTGCACCAACTCCTGAGGAAAATATCTGGGTCTTTACTTTGCTAGATGTATAAACTTCATATTTGCTAACTTTGTCAGTCTTTGGTGTTGTGCAGGTAGTGTGTAGTGTTCAGAGCAGTGAGACAGAACCAAACAATTACAATAACATTTGCTAAGCTAAAAGAGACTAAAAAGCTTCTTAGAGATGGGGAGTGTGGTGGTCATTTACTTCTTTCCCCTTACACGTTGCGCTCTCTCCAACATTAATCTGAGCAGAGGACTAGTCAGAGAATGTACAGTTAAAACACCTGCAGCGTATACAGGGATTTCAAAACGTTTACACTGACATTTACTCATTTGGCAGCGACTTTTTTAAAGCTATATTAATTGATTTTGTGGCCACTAGGGGGAAACAGGCTGTAACAAAAAGACTGGCATGTTATGATGATATTCCCAATTCCTCTAGCAGACACAGAGCAACATTGGGGTTCTTTAGATTTGTGTTTCTGACCACCCAAAAACTGTGCCCTTTTATGTCTGATGTGATCCCTGTTAATAACTGAGAAAAGTATCAGGCTCTATCAGGAAAGCAGGTGAAAATGGTGGAGAGCCATGTTCACCTGCTTGTTGGTAACTTTGACTGACTGCTGTTTGGCATTGGACAAGGTAGTGGACAGTGTGCTTATCAGCGCTTAAAACTGCTGCCCTTTGCATCTGGAATTAAGGTAGTTGAGAGCTGTGCAAGTGAATCCAAGAGTAAAGTTGTGGGCTAGAATCTACAACTATGGGCTAAAAGATGCTAAAGTGCTCTATAGAGCTCAGGGGAAGAGTCAGGTGATAATTCTCTGTGGGTTTGTCACTATGATTTGCATTGCAAGTGTTAGTGACCTGTAAAGATGAGTGTTGTTGCCATGTCTCAACTACTTGTTGGCATGACACACATATTTTCCTTCGCCCCTTTCTAACATATCCTGAGGATGGTGTTGGACTTACTCTCGATGCTGTTGTGGTTGAGATGCAGGTGCTCCAGGTGACCATTGAAGAGAGGAATAGAGGCCAGCTGGTTGTGGGCCAGCTGCAGATCCAGCAGGGTGGAAATGTTGAACACAGCCTTGGGAACTCCTTTATCACTCAGCTGGTTGTAGTTCAGCCTCACAAACGCCAGGTGAGTGAAACCTTTGAAGTAGTCTCTGAACAAGAGAAGGATGGACAGAAAGAAGAACTGTGAGATTCAACATCCAACCAGTGTTAGGTAATACACACAGTGTGTGTGTGTGTGTGTGTGTGTGTGTGTGTGTGTGTGTGTGTGTGTGTGTGTGTGTTCATCAGCTATGTGACAACGTGTGCACTGTATACTTGCCTTGGGATGTCATCTATACGGTTCCTGTCCAGGAAAAGCTGAATGAGGCTACTAGGTACACCCTCTGGCATCTTTTTCAGGACATTGTGAGCCAGGTTGAGCTGCATGAGGTTCTTCAGGTCCTTGAATGTGTTCCTTCCCAGGCCACTGTCACTCAGCTGAGGACAAAGAGTACACACCACACAGTACAACATCATTTACACACTTATATTTGCTCCAGAGATGCAGTTGTGACTGCTGATACCTAAACAGCACAGTGTAGAAAGATGCCCACAAAGGTGCATTTAAACTGAGCAGGTTACCTGGTTGTGGTACAGGTCAAGCAGAGTCAGGTTCCCCATCTTACTGAAGGCACCAGCAGGGATCTTGGAAATGCGATTCCTACCAAGGCGGAGTTGCTCTAGGCTTGCTGGGAGACCTGAAGGGACCTCTTTTAGCTGGTTACGGTGCACATAGAGATAGAGCAGGGCCGGGATCTTCTCAAATACCTGCACAAGAGACAGATACAAATTTTGTTTTAGATGGTTTTATGTTATTTTGAAATCTTGAATATTAATCAAGGAAACTCTCTGACCTGTTTGTCTATTCGATGAATGCGGTTGTTTGCCAAGTTGACCCAACGGACGTCGGTGGCGTTGACAAATGGCTCTGCTGTCACCTCAGAGATGTAGTTGTTCTGCAGGTACAAGTAGTGGGTTCTGGGTGGGATGACAGGGATCGCACGGATGTTCCGGTTCTCACAGTTGAGAGAATCTGGATAGTTTGGGGAGCATAAACACTCTAGGGGGCAGTCAGGAAAGCTGGAGGGTGGGCCCAGGATGGGTGGGGGAAAGTCTGTGGGCTCCTGGGGCTCTGGCTGTGCCAGTACAGGAGGCTTGGGTACAGGAGGCTTCCTGGTGGTGACTGGGCGCCTGGTGGGCTTCTTTGGCCGAGGTCTCTGAGTGAACACTGCCCCCATCAGGAGGAACAGAGCCAATGCAGAGAAGAGTCCTGCGCCGGCCTTCATCGTCCTAAAACAGAGGAGAAAACTGAGGTAGTTAATTTTTAGATTCTACTGTATGTACAGTCACATGGGCTTAAGAAAGAAAGAAAGACTGTCATTTTGGTTCTGCTGATTTACCAATATGGTTAGCTAATTCTACCTATAAAGGAAGTCTAACAACTGCAAGAAATTGGCCCTTTTTCTGTTTCTTGCTCTGTGTGGGAACTGTGTGGGGCAGTGCTGACTGTCGAGTGTGCACAAATCCTGTTTCCTTGATTAGCAGGCATTTAGAGGCTCAGTGCAGACCAAGACAGTTGTCTCTGAGCACACAGATACACAGCTGTTTGTATTTTGATTGTTTCTATTTTGGAAGGTTGGGAGGTGCTGCACGTCAAAAAAATATTCCCAAGCCCTGTTGTTTTTTGTTCGAACTGTGTTGAGATGACTGTGAAGAGTTTTCAGGGCTGAACAGGCTGAAACGGTAGTATGGAGACAAACAAGAAGCAGGTTTCTTTTGTATCTTAACCATGAAAACACTGACTGTAGTATTGTAGACCAATGTGTTCAGCACCCAGCTTTTACTGCACTTTTATTTTAACATCAAATATTGCTGTCTCTAATAGAGGAAATCCTTCTGTTTATGACTTCAGGGTCCTGTGGGAGAGAAGATTATAAAGATTTTTGCACTAATATAGTAGTCCTATTTACATGGTCTGCAGGTCTACAACTGTGCATGAATCAGAAAAGAATGTTAATGAATGCTATGAATCGATTGCGATGAATAAACATATTATTAGATATTTGGTTTGTGGTTTGGTAAGCAAGATGGAGAGTGAGCAAGAAAATCTAAGGCAGAGTGTTTTGTTTAATTTAATTCATTTTAAGTGTAGGAGGGGCAGGCACTGATACAGGAAATTAGTACTTATGAGGAAGAGGACAGAAAAAGTTTTGGTATAAAGGCTCTGTTGTCAGCACCTGTACAGAGGGAGAGCTGTGGAGGGGAAAACTGGAGGTCTGGAAGGTTAAAGCTCTTTGGCCCAGGAAAGGCTCTGTGGAAACTGGACCAACTCCCAGTGAGACTCTCACTCATTCATTTAAAACATGCATAAAGTATGCATGCAAGCATTGGTGCATAGTTGTTTTTTATCAGGAACATGTTTTCAGTGTGAATTACAGTTTCAGAGTTGTTTACCTTAAAAGGCTTCTGCTTTGCTAAATTTGAACAATGATAGCACACAAACTCATCCAAGACACACCCAAGAGTATGAACTTTCACCAGGAGCTGAGGGGATGTGATGTTAGGTTTGATGACTTTTTAAAATATGTCCGACATATGTATGTGATCAGCTTCACTCTTGTGTGTGGACTGACACATACACAGATACAGGTGTTTGACTTATCATCACAAGAATTTACCGTTCAGTGGAGATAAATTCACTTTTCAAAGTGATGTCCTGTCAGGCAGCACTGACTGTATCTCTTCATCCCACAGTTTTAGATTATACACAACGTCTGTCCATGTGCATTTGTTTCTTTGTTACTATGCATTTTTACCTCATCAGCACAAGCCTGCTGTAAACAATCACGACACAGCTGTCAAAATACATAAGGCTTTGGCCCTGTTGCTTTCCGATCACTTTGCTCTGGTTAGGAAAAGCCTCTGTCCAATTCGATAAACATCACAGATGAATCACGGGGCAGGAATGAGACTTAGAGCCAGAATCTGTCCTGCCTGGAAAAACATTTCTGAACTTTTCTCTGACGATATGCCCTGGCACTGCCCTTCCTTTTCCCTCACAGCCATTCAGATCCTCCCGGCCCCACGTTGGTGCTGTTGTCATGACCAGTAGTTTGGCAAACAACTGAAGAATCAAAGTCAGAGATGGCTGACTCACTTGTTTGTTATTTGTGACCTCAATAAGTAAATCGGATACATATGAGCGTGAGAACTGCACTTATTGCAGTGGTTCAGAGATTCTTGTAGTAAATCAGGTGTCACTAATCTTTGGCACACACACTATGGCAAAACATCTTATAACACATTGACCAGCACCAGCATAGTTCATAATCTTCATAAGCAGGTGGAGATTTGGAGTTTGTTGAATTATAATTTTAAGGTTTCAGTCGTCATGGGGTTGTTATTTTACAGTTCCTCGACAGTCTCCTGATGCAGCTTCTCGATGGATCTAAGGGTGGGATTGTTTCCTCTTCTGCTGTTTCCAGGGTCAGCCATGCACTTTGAACCTCGTCTACACTTCAGTTTTGATTATCAGAAACACAAATTCCAAATGTTTCCACTAAAATTAAAGACTGGCCATAATTTAATATTGACATAGAATTAAAAGTATATCTGCTTTCTCATGATCCTCAAAGACCAAAATATTATCAGTTACAATGCAACTCCAGATGTTTTGAATAGCAGCTATAACTACAAAACTATGATTGTGAAATCTTCTAATTTTGGTATTACTTGGGTATTATTACCAGGTAAAAGCCCTTTCAAAAGATCACCAAAGGACTAATTAATATCTTTGGTCAACATCAGAACTTTAAACTGTTGTTTATGTTGTATAATTTTCATTTTCGAGAAGCTGCCAGAGAAATAAAACTCTTTGTGGCCACAAAGTCCTTGGTGATGAGCTCTTTCCAATTCATCACATTTTCTTGCTTTTTTTTTTTGCCAGAACTGTCAAAAGCTGTAATTTTTCAAACCAAAAATGATCACGAGTGTTTTGTAAAGCCTCTAAAAAAAAAGCCACAAATAAGAATCACATCATGCATCAGAAATCTGACTCAAAATATCTGTGACTAATCAGCACGGTTAGAGATGTCTCTACATATTATTTTGCATGTGTGTGCTGAGCTTAATATGTAACTCAATACAAATTGTATCATTTGACTGTTGTCATGACTCATCTCTGTATCTAAAAAAAAATAGTTTTGGAAAACAAAGTGCATTTTATGTTAAAATGGGCTGATATCCATCCACAGTTTCAGCACTCAGTTCTGCACTGGAAATGCACCAGTAATTGAGGTATCTGACCTCCTTTTGAAACCATCCTCACCAGCAGATGCTTTGCACTGGTGCCAAAAACATTTCCTCGTGTGGGTGTGGCAGTCCTGCAGTGGCTGTGCAAAGTCCGGATCTACATCTATGCTGCATCCATCTGGATGTGCAGTGAAAGAGTTGAAAGGTGCGCCAACAGAAACAGTTGATGAACAGAAATATAACGATTATAATCCAAACCAACTTGAGAAACCAGCACTTGAGAAATCTTGCAGGCAGTTTGTTCTCCTGCCTGACTGAACACTGTCATCACTACTTCTTTGTCCTGATCATCTCAACCTAGATCAAGCAATGTTTAACCTTTCATTCACTGCAAAGAAGGAATTTTTTTTTTTTAAATGTCCAGCCCACTTAAAATATAGTAAATCATCACAGCCTGTTTTTTTTTTTTAAATATGCATTCCTGGGATGTTTTAATATATCTCCACAGTGTTCCGTTTCAGTTTTATTTTGGCCTCTGGTCAAAACTTACCCAGGTAAGATGATCCATCAGAATTTGTAATGATGAAACAGTTTAAATGACAACTTCACAGCTGAGTAAAATTTGTTTGGGCAAAAAAAGTAAAAAAGTACTTAAAACTGCCTTTAAACCCTGAAGATCCATCTGATGATCTGCAAAAATAAAAGATCCCTCTGCGTCAGCCAAAGTCAGTTTTTATAACCACGACTAAACTTTCCCTCTCTTCATATTTTAACTTTCCTGCAGCAGCAACCCTCCTCTCTCACTGAAAGCTGAAATCAAGGTGAGCGTGCAGGAGCGGAGAAACACGTCAGAGTCCAAGTGTGTGGCAGCTCCCTGGAGGACAGAGCGCTACCACTCTGTATGGCACAGCGTTTCTATAGAAACACATCAGCATGGCCCAGCAGTGCCGGTGCCAGGATTCCCCCTCAGTCCACAAACACACACACACACACACACTATGCTCTTTCTACTTCTCTCTGATTCACACACTGCTGCCTAGATTCTTATCTTATTGATCACGCCTGATCAAAAACAACCCCCCTGGAAACAACAAATAAAGTTACTTACCTGCCTCTGGTACCTGCCCTCTTCTGTCAAGTCACAAGTTTTGTGCCTTTTCGTCTCTCTGCCTCTCTCACTCTTGTCCTACCCCTCCCTTTCTCTCTCTCTCTCTCTTCCTTCCTCTGTTTCTCTCAGTCCCTAACCCTCCCTCTCTCTCTCTCTCTCCCTCCCTCTCCTTTGGTGGACAAGGCTGCCTGTTGGGTTTGTTCCCTGGCTTTTTTCCCTCTGAAGGTCACAGTGGTTCTTTCTCCCCCTCTGCTCGGCTAAGGTCCAGAGAGATTTAATCATAATTCCTTCTGGAAGACCGCAGACTCTTTCATGTGTCCAAACTGTGTCACAGTTTGTTGTTATTTTGTTCTGTCTCAGAAGAACAAAAAAACAACATATGCACAAGTATGCGTTTCTATATCAGAAGTCTCTGAAAAATGTTGTGGACACTGGACCTCTGGTAGGGGAAGCCCAGCTGAAACTGCATCTCTTCTCTGTCTCCCACCCACTCCGCAATTGTTTAGAGGACTGCACACAGATCCAGTCATGTGTTTTTCATTAGCAGCATCTCTCCGCTGACTCCATGGCATCTTTTCTGTGTCAGTTGAATGTCTAGGAAGATTTTTTTTCTCCTCCAGCATCAGTAAACAAGTCTGATTACTGAGGTTGTGGATGGTCTTTCAGGAAATGGGTCTGTGTGGTACTCTGATAAGTGTAGTGTAGAGCTTCTATTTGTGTGTGTGTGTGTGTGTGTGCGTGTGTGTGTGTGTGTGTGTGTGTTTGTGTGTGTGTGTGTGTGTGTGTGTGTGTGTGTGTGTGTGTGTGTGTGTGTG
>JBBMJY010000018.1:11532047-11546039 GCA_037833715.1 Toxotes lorentzi
ACACACACACACACACACACACACACACACACACACACACACACACACACACACACACACACACACACAGAGTCTGGACAGAGATGGTCGGATGTCAGTGCTCTGTTTTTCAGGGCTGAATTCAACCTGTTGATTCAAGACGAGAGATATATATAGGGCAGACAACCTGCATTTACTGCAGGAAATCTTTAAGCAGCAGTCCTCCTCGTTGCTATTACATACTGCAGCAGCTGTTTCCTAAGCAGATGGAGAGAGGGACGCATGCTCAGGCTCCAGCCCAAAATGACTTGGTGTGTGTATAATAAGCTGAGAACTTTCCAAGAACGGCCTGTTCTGTCATCTGCAGAGTGATTTGGATGATTGAGTTGTTTGGTTTAAAGGGGACGCGCATGAGCGTCAGCCAAAAATGTGGAGGAAGAGGAAATCCAGCTAGAGGAATACTAATTCTCACCCCAACATTTACAGACAACTTTTTAATCTGTTTCACGGCAGAAACAAGATGATACAGCATCCTGTAAGCACTGTGTATACATACCTAAGTTCAGCAGGCTGCACCCACTTTCTCTTTTCCAAAGTCAACTCAAAAATCCACAGCTTTGGACGCCCACCT
Source organism: Toxotes lorentzi (assembly GCA_037833715.1). Classification (NCBI taxonomy): domain Eukaryota; kingdom Metazoa; phylum Chordata; class Actinopteri; family Toxotidae; genus Toxotes; species Toxotes lorentzi. Next base: position 11,532,658 of record JBBMJY010000018.1, read on the forward strand.
TGGCAAATGCTAACAGTCTTTCATAAAACCAAGTTTTTACAGTATTCTCATTGTCTTTGCCCTTGAAAGTTTTCATACAAAAGTAAATTTATTGTCTCGTGAATCATTTTATGATTACACAAATGACATTATTATTGTATTAATCATGAATAAACTTTGTTATCCACTTAAAAACAATGCTGTGTGCTTATGGGAAAATGAGAGATTTGAAGCATAAATGTTCAGCAGATGACGTGAAAACAAACTCTGGGTACTGATAGGCTCCCTTCAAAGCTTGTTTTATCTGCCAAAGCTTGTTTTTTTGTTCAGTTTTCATGCTTTTGCTGATAGCTACACCACCAGGAACCTGCCTAAGAATAGGACACCGTGCACAACAGGTAGTTGGAAAGCCCTTTGTTTACCTATGAAGTCAAATGGAAAATATTTCTGTCATTATAACACTGGTAAAATTGGTTTCTGTCTATCAAAATAAATGCCAGTGAATTATACAGTCTAACTTCTAAAATATTTAAACCATGTGTCTCTTATGCAGGGTTTTCATAGCAGTGAACCACCAGTGTTATAACCCACACTGAACACCATCAGTAACTGTGGATCCCAAAGGCAGCTGATGGGACTGAGAAGCATTACATCATGCATGAAAAAGTACAACGCACGCTATTAACCGAGAATAGTCAGCATATTGTTGAGCATGCCAGTAGAAACAAGCCACCTGGACGGTGGACATTTCCAAATCAAAGCTCATCCATAACGAATGAAATCAAACATTGTCCAGCCCAGACAGGCCTCAGCTCACGCACTGTTTACACACAATCTAATGAACTTCTGTTACAACTGGTGCAGTGACTGATATGTTACTCATTTTTTTTTCAGCAATGTTTTTCTCCAAAAATGAAAAAAACTAAACAAAAACCACACCAAGAGGGTCTAATCCTCAGCTGACTGCGATCAGATGACCGTGAATAGTCATTTGAAGACGTCCTTCTGTATGTGTATTCTTTATACTGTACTGTCAAGCCAGAAACCACGATGAAGCCATGGTGAAATGTTGGTTTGTTTAAACCGCATGAAATATATTTTTCTAGACAGATCGGGCATCTTCTTCTGTTTTCTTTCTCTCATATTTATTTTGATTGTTGTATCTGAGTTTAATCAGTGCTTTGTGATTGATCACAGCAGTTTGAAGACATAGGGGGATGCACTGTAAATACTCGAGAGTAACGCCTTGTTTTGCAAGACTTCATATTAAATTCAAGAATAATTTGTTTGCTTCTTCTCATCTGCATTTCCCTAACAGTGCCTGGAATTTAATGTTTGGTCCTCATAGTTACTGTTGCTATGCCTGTCAAGTTTTCTTGCATGACACATGCAATTTACTGTGATAACAGAGGCACATTTACTGCCCAAAAATCACAGTAATTTTAGGAAACAGTGGGTTCTTGATTTCAGAGGTAGACAGAAGCAGGCTTCTCATTTCTAGATGGCAACTGTTGTTGGCTGAAATGACAACTTTTGCAGGCAGCAGTGATCATCTATAGCTAACAAGCTTGTTAACATTAAACCACAGTGTCCAGCTGACATTTAATGTTTCCAGCTGAACCGTTAAAACCAGAACCTTGTAAAACGGGTCTTAAACATGCATCATATACAACATGCTGTGCAGTATATGATGCATGATGGCATTAGGTGTAGAGTGTCAATCAAACCACCGTCTCATGCATGGAGCCTCAACATGTTGTGAAATCCGAAACTGGCAATGCCTAGTTACAGTTGCTTGGGGCGGGAGAGAGGGATTCAGTCATTTGATTTATAAATTCAGCTGACTGAATTTTTGAAAAATCAACCGAGCGTAAGGGTCTTTACCTGGACTCAGATGATCTTTCTACTTCAGGAGATGCATGAGTGTGTTGAATAAGTTGTTATTTTATCACTTTTCACTGCACAGTAATTTGGACACAGCAAAGAGTGAAGATGTTTACACAGATGGAGTCTTTTTGAGGAAAAGGAAGCACCAGCTTACCATGCCCATATGCTTCATGATATGATGTGGTACTGTTGTGGTACAGTGGTGTGTGTGCATGCATGTGTCCATTTTGTGTTGGGTAACCTGCATGTGTTTCACATATGAAGTTCTTTGGTGGTTCCTCAGTTAAATATGGAATTCATGATGTAGAGTCCATAAGCAGTCGAACTCTCCTCTCACACGCAACGCACATAGTTCACACATACGTTCCTCCTGGACCCTAAACACTACATCTCCCACCTTTTACCACTCCGACACAGCCACCTAAACCCCTGCCCCACCCCCTACTTCTCTAAATGTTTAGTCGGCAGGCTAATGAAATTGTCATGGAGAAAAGAAAAAACTCACGCTGCTCTGAGTTGTGTTGCATTATCAGCTGCCTAAACATGGTTCTAAGAAAATCATCCAGCACAGAGACTGTGGGAAAAACTCATGATACAGTGTCGTAAACAGTTCCTTTCACTCTTCTGACAAACTCCTCTGTATCTCCTTCATGTTAGATGTCACAGTTATTGTTTAAAAAAAAGTAGATGTGAGAACATCTGGCATTTGATTTGGCATTTGTACTAAGAATGTGTTTGTTGTTCATTTCCTTGGCTAAAGCTACTAATCTCAAGAACAGAAGATTTTGTGAAGATTATGTGTTCCCTGTCATATTTCTGAGGCTGATTACAGTGAGCTGATGACCATGACTATAACTGAAATTCAAAGATTAATTGCTGCCATAAGTAAAAAAAGAAACAAACAAACAAAAAAAGATGTGAGCACTCTCTCTTTTGCGATGAAGAGTTTTTACCACATTGCATGTTGATGACCTCGTAAAGCAGAAGTAACTCTCTTCAGACCGTAAAGGAAATACAAGACAGCAGAATCAGCATCTGTGTGTATGTGTGTGTGTGTGTTTATGTGTGTGTGTTTAATGAGAGAGCTGGAGGTCTTAGTCTTGCTTGTAAACAGGCCTGTAAATGAAACTAACGGCTTCCTCGGTCATCTCGCCAAAACCAGAAGTACCATACAAGTCTGTGATGGATTCAGACATAATTTCTCCTCCCAGCAACAAACAGACTCTTCACACAGCTGGGAGGTCCAAACCTCTGTGTGCAGTATATTACTCTCCTGTTAGAGTCAGTTGGTCCATCATCCTGTCCAACAGTTTTGTTTGATGCTTATTTGTTAAACATTGATTTTAAGAGAAGTGTCAGGACAGTGACATCCTGCATCCGACTCCTGAAAGCAAATGCAAAAAACATAACGCTGTTTCTCCAAATCAGTGTCCTGCAACCACTGGAGCACTTGATCTGCCAGCCAAACCTGAAGTCAGTCAGGATCCCCGGACAGCAACAAATAACGCTCAAATCAGCCAGCGCTCTGAAGTCAGTAACCTAAAAATCGAATACTTTATCTATAATCCAAATAATCTACCTTGAGGATAAACTGGAGGACAAGACTGCTAACTTTTGCCAAGTAGCTGGCTAATTTATTGCCACAAAGGCACAGTAGCAGGCTGCAAGCTCCAATAAAAATTTTTTCTGTCATCTTATAAGGAACAATAAAAATCAAGAAAAAAAAACTTCTGCTGGTGCAACTCGTGGTCTTTGTTCATCATCTCTAGTACATATTGCTGGCATTAAATTACCACCCTTTACTTAAGCCTGCATTAAATGATTTTTCCACCACCTGGGGAAAGCACTGTGAGCTGTGGTCTATTTACACATCCAGTACATATGGAGCAAGATTAGTCTTAACTTGGAGTCATGTTTCAGACAAAAAGACCTCTATACTCTCTGCTGAACTGTATCTTGGTCTCTACCAACTCCTGAGGGAAACATCTGGAACTTTAGCTTCCAAATTCTCAACTGTCATAACATGTCAGTCGCTAACTGAGTCTGTCTGTCTTCTGTTTGCTGCTGAGCAGTTAGTGCACATAAAGAAAAGCTTCCCATTGAGTGTGGAAACGAGGTTGATGAGAATGGTGAGAGTGAATCTAAAGAAAAATGATGCATAATCGTAAAACCAAAACAAGATGCTAAAAATAGCTCTATAGAGCCGAGGGGAACTGCAGAGTTAGGTGATATATGGTGATATTTGGGTTCATCACTACAAGTAACCATTCACATTGCACATTTTTTCAATTGTTAATGTAAAGCATATTGATTAGTGCTACTTTAAGAAACTGAGGAAGTAAGTATCCCCTTGCCCAGGTCCTAGACTTCTGAATCTCTGCCCACCCAGCTAATTGTCTCTGCTGTTCAAATTCACAAACTGTTTTTCTAGAAAGGAATGGAAACAAATCAAAAACCAACAACGAACCATCTGGAAATATTAACAGTGCTAATACAGGCCATTGGTAGCAGGGGATACAATTAGAATGAGATTCAAAAGATCCACTCAAAGGAGTTTATATCTAACCTGAGGATATAGTGTAGTACCGATGGAGAGTGTGTTTCTGGGGGCAGGGGGATGTGATATGTGAGGGGTCCTGAGCTCTGCAGCTCTCTATATTGGTGTTATGACAACGCAGGGAGCGTCATAGCAGATTGTTTTGACCGGTGGTTTCCAAGGCAGAGTTTTGTTCAGAGGAGAGAAATGGCCAGAGATTTAATGATTTCACCAGTCACCGTTTTATTCTGTTTTTAAATGGCTGCAAATATAATCCCCCTAACTATGAATAACATCTAAACTAACATGAATTAATGTCTTTCTGCGATCCACATTTTATGAAAAAGGAGTATCATCTAAGGTTTCAGACCAGAAAAGTAGGACTCCACTATAATAAATAATACCACTTGGAGTTACTTTCTTGACTTGAAACCGACGTCTTCCAGTTTTAACATTTCTTTTTTTTTTCTTTTTTTCCATGTCCATTTGACATTTTTTCCACTACATTTAGATCCTCTCAGCTGAGCAAATCAGTGAGTCTGGAATTCATGATGGAAAGACCGATTAGAGATCAGCCGTTCACGATTAAGGACAATGACCACTTCAGTGTCTTAGAAGTTAATGCAACAAAAGCACATTCACTCCGTGGCTCGTTCCACTGTGAGATGCCAGGCAGCTTTTCAGGTGCACACATGTGCCATCTGGCTCTACAGTTTCTCCCCCTGCACCGTAAACGCCAGCCAGCTGGCAATTCCAGAAAACCTACATCTGAGTCTTCCCAACTTTTCGAGAGACTCTGATGAGGGCTCACTAATACAGACCACGTACCACATTTCAAATGTGTTTGTCTTTAAGATACAGGTATCGTTGCTGTTAATCAATATGCGCTTTACATTTGATCACCATGCCTCATGGCTCTGAAAATGAGGAATGCAGCAGAGGTCTGGTTTTAGTGTGCAAGAGCGACAGATTTACAAGACTACCACAGAGTGCAGTAAAACAAAGAAAAATTGGGAGAAAAATCAAGTTTGAGGTGAAAAGTAGAATCAATACCACATTTATAAATGTGGGCATGCAGATGCAGCATCAGTGTGTTAGAAAGTATCTGTGGCACTGACTTCTGAAAAGAAAGAAATTAAACACGATTAAAAGGATAGTTTGGGGAAATATACTTATTTACTTTTTTGCCGGGAGAGGTGAGAACATCAGTGTCACTCTCATATCTCTGTTGAATATGAAGCTGAAGGTAGCAGCCAGTTAACCTAGCTTAGGACAGAGACTGGAAAACAGGGGAAACAATTAGCCTGGTGTTGTTTGATCTGCACAGAAATCAAAGTGAAAAAAGTGAAAGTTGTGGTTTTATGTGGGGTTATGTCACCTCTTTTCCTGAAGCGAACCAAGCTTTATATTTAACGCAAACAGCGGAAAAAGTTGATGAGCTTGTTTTCCAAAATATCGAGCGACTCCTTTAAGATGGCTTGATGTAGCAGCTGCTGGCGTTGTGTTTACAGCCTCTCAGCTGCAACATGGAACCAGTGAACTTTTTCCTTCAGCTTGTCTCCATCCAGCATGACTTCATGCGTACCCGGTACACTGCCGGCAGGTCGTCGCTGGGAACAAGCTCACACAGACTTTTATGGTTAATGCTCACCCCTCAAAGGAACTCTGTGTGAGTGACCCCTGCTTCTGGTAAAAGTGTGTCCAGACATAGCACGAGTCTGATCAGACCATCAAACACACTCAAAGCCTTTATAAGACATGGTGTCACCTGGAAAATATGGCAGAGGGTTTAGTAATGGTACATGGAATACACACACACACAGAGGTAGAGAGAGCAAGAGACAAACAGTACGTACTTTCAGTAGTTATTGGTAAGTAGTTGAGACCTGGACTCAATTTCTGTGTCTTCAGCCACAGAAAGAAATTTTACAGATTCAAACATTGTTCTACATTTAATGCCCCCAATATGTTGAACAAAATAATCACAAAAAAGGATGTTGTGGTTCCTATCCTCAGGGTTAAGACCCCCAAAGAGGGTTGCAAGATAAATCTGAGGAGTGACAAGATGATTAACAGGATGGGAATAAATCAAAAACTGACGTTTTTTATAAACATTTCTATTTTCTTTTGAAATATTGGATAGTTTCACCTTGTCAGGCCTCTAAAAATGGTTTGAAATAAACAATGAGTACAGAAAACCTCTCATTTGTGAATATATAAAATATTAAAATGATGATAAGTGGTGGTAAACTTGGTGGTTTGTTTTCATGGGGCACAACCAAAGGGGGTAGGAACATCTTTATCTTGCAACGCAGGAAACTGTATTGCACTTACATTAATCAACTAGTTCTTCTCTCGTTTTGTGGTATTGAGAGGAAATGTTGATGACACCATACAGGCATTTTATTATTCACTGATTATATAGATAACAGCAGACTCTAATCCACCTGAGGTTGCTCTAGCTCATTTAAATACACCTCTGAGAGGCTTTCTTCATAATTATGAGTATCTGTGTCAGTCATAATTAGATGCCGAGTAAATGATGATACATGGAAGTCATAATCATGAGATATAGGAATCATAATAATATTCATTCAATTGTTGTCTTGCCCCTGATGGCATTTGTTAATCTTTAAAAGTTTCAAATAAAACTCCCACACAGGTCTGGACTGAATAATGTGAGCGACTGACAAAAAAATGATGATGAACACTTTTCTGTTAGTGAAGCTACTTATTTTGACTCAGGCAGCAATCTTATCTATATCCTTTTGTCACTGAGAGCTGTAGGCCCATGCTGCACTCGAGCTCAGCCCTGTTCTCCTATATGACAGTTGTTGATTGTCACAGTAGAAAACAATTTATTCAGTTATTATAAACAAAAAGAAAATAACTTTTAAAACCTTTTAAAATATGTTTTAATTTATTCATGACTCAGTAAGTGCATGGATGCAAAAGACATAAGATACAGGTGTACTGTATTTCATTTGACTTCTTTATTCAATTTATTTTTATTTTGGCATTTTAAATCTTCCATAGTAGACAATTTGGGTGCATCACTGATACATCATTACCCCATTCAGTTTGCATAGTTCGGATTTTGATTACTGCTTTATTGTTTTGCACACTGAACCAATGTTACCTTCTTTTATAATAAAAAAAAAAAATCACATTAAAAAACATGAAAAACAGCTTGACAAATGAAGCTTTGTTAACTGTGTTACAAAAAGTTCTTTTGAGGGAGAGATTTGAAGGTTTTCAGTAGCTGCATCAAAACATTATCATATTCCAAGCTCTAGTAGTGGACTGGTGTGGCTGTTTAATGCTGTCCAGCGAACTGAGTCACTTTCTCAAGAGAGAGCTACTGAATTTTGCCATTCATACATATTTCCCTTTGCCCTAAGACAGCTCACTTTAACCAGAGCACATTGTTCTCTACAGTTAGAAATGAGGGGGGTTTGTCACAGCTCCTATTTGGTAATAACACACAGATGTACAACCCTGCTGAGGCTGAACTTGGAAAAGATCAACGAGAGAGAGAAACCCATGGGAATGCGCTGGTGGTATGAGAATTGTTTTGATCAGAACTTTTGGCATTATGATAAAAATAACACTGGTTTAATGGACGAGTTCAAGCTTTGGCATCTTTTGAAGGTCAGCTTTTCCTTGTGTCTGGCTGTGTATCTGCATATTGAAGACACAGCAAATTAGAGTCTTCTTCTCTGGTTTCTAGCTTTAAGGCCGAGTTCACAAATGATGAGCTGGCTAACAAAGCAAAGCTCTTAACTTGAGTCATATTATTCATTGTATCACTAGATGAGGTTGGGCAGTCACATACAGTAATCCTAATTTTGGGTGGAGTCAGATGTAAATATTTTCAAGCACCCGCAGGCAGAAGACCCAGTCGGACGGCAGCTGTTGGTAGGACATTTTGTTTCCATCCAACCGTAGGACCTTGATCCTGGAGTAGGACACAGGTCCCACCTCTCTGCAGAAACTGGTCACGCTGAAGTCTGTGGTAAACAGACAGAAAACAGGCAGGCTTTTAAATCATATACAGACCACATTTTATTATTAGAGACCCATTATTCACCCTAGTGACAGCCATGTGCTTATTGCTGTCTTGTCAAAACACTGTAGAGACTAAACAGGTCCAGAGAGCTTTGATTTCACATCATGTACCATGTGCTCATCATGTCTAAACTCTCTCAAGATGAAGTCCTTCAATTACTTTTATTATCTGTGCAGGCTGCAAACGTCCCTTTTCCTCTCATTGACTCTGCATTTACCATTAGATTTCTTGCAGGTGCTGTGGTGCGAATGGAGGCGAAAGAAACCACTACACCCTCCTCTGCTTTCTCGCTTCTTTTCAGTAGCCTAGTGTCACTCAGCTCAGACTGTGGGCTTTGGCAGACAGGAACCGTGGTAGCTGTAAGGCTGCTAGCGAGACGATGAGGTGTGTGTTATTGTGGAAGTGTTTTGCCGTCTGTCTGTCTCGTTGGGATGTAGTCCTGCTGTCTGCTGCATCATACACTGACAAACAAGAACAGATTTGCACACTCTGCCAAAGCCCAGGAGCCAAAAATTGCGCACCAGGTCATTGCTGCTGGATGGTCATGTGAGTCGAAATGTGGGCTAGGCTGCTGCACTGTGATAAAAATCCTACCTGTCAAAAAAAGGCCAGAGTGTTGGGGAGCAGACAGAGAGAGAGAGAGAGACGGACGAGAAGGGAGACTGAAGAGGGGAACAGCATGTGCTTCTGGCTCATCTGGCGTTCTTACCTCTGAATCCATCACAGATGTTTTCATACAGCTCTTCTCGCCTCTTTGCTGGCCATCCAACCACCCAATATTCCCTCCCCTCTTCTCTCCTCCACCCTCTTTTCCCTTCTTTTCTTTCCATGTCTCTCTCTGAGTCCCTCCCCTCCCTTCATTCCCACTCTTCTTCCATCTCTGACTCGCCTCGCATGCTAGTTAACCCAACCCCAGCTCCTCTTGTGCCTGCATGCAGTGAAGAGAGCCGGCTGTTAAGATTTCTTTACAATTCTTATCACATTTTTCGCACTTCCCCGGCTTCGTCAGAGCAGGGCCCCCCCTCCCCAGGTGGTCGCCCACATAACCCACTAATACTGCACTTGAAGAACACATGAAAGTGCGCAAGTGTGTGAAATCAGCATTTCCCAGACAGGAAGTGACACCTCCACATTCACAATGTGAAAGGCCACTGCAGCTTTGCGTGTGTGTACACATGCACATTTTCTTTCTGTGTATGTGTGCACCTCACCTCGTATTTCATTGGCCTCCAGGTAGAGGTACTGCAGGGTGGTGGGGACTGTGGGAATGGTGGTAAGTTTGTTATAAGAAAGGTCCAATTCCACCAAGCTGGAGAAGTTGAAGACCGCTGGGTCAACGCCACCGCTCTGCAAACCACAGTGACTTAGACGCAGGTACTTGAGGTTGAGGAGCCCCACAAAACTGTCTTTGTCAAGCCCAGAGAGAGAGTTACTGGACAGATAGAGCTGCTGGACTGAAGGAGGTAAATGCTTGGGGACAGATGAGAACAAATTCCCACCGAGGTCCAACAAATTCAGACTGGCCAGACCTAGACAACAGGAGAAGATTAAAAACACAAACAAACAGGCAAAAATGAATGAGTGTAAACATTTCCAGTGTTAGATGTAAGTACATAGTCATTCTGTTCAGAGGTCAAACATCAGAGAGTCAGACGTAGGTCTTATCAGTGCAACAAAAAAAACTGACCTTTCTCACATGGAAGATATATTTAAAAACTTAGACACGTACGATAAGAGGTTCAGATATACCAAGTAGGTAACACATTAGTTACAGGAGCAATGAACCACAACACAATATACTGATTTATGAGTTAATCTCAATTTTCATTAGCAAATCTTTGCTGACAACTGTCCAAGCAGCATGCTGAGCTGCTGCTAAGCTTTGCCTTGAAGAAAAGTTGTTTTTGAGAGGTATCTTCACATTTATGGAGATGTATATGATGCATTTATAAAGAAAGGAAATGACACATTACACTACCTTTGAGGTCTCCCTCTTTGATGGTTTGCAGTCTGTTTCCCTGCAGCAGCAGAAGCGTTAAGTTGTGCAGGTTCTGGAAAGCTCCAGGGCTGATGCTGCTGATTTGGTTGTGGGCCAGCCGCAGCTGCTTGAGTCCTGCTGGTAGCGCACTAGGGACTGAACTCAGGTGGTTGTGGTTGGCAAAAAAGTAGCGCAGCTGGGTCTGGTTGTGCAGGGTGGACTGGTCCAGCTTGTCACTATGCAGCTGGTTATGGTCCAGAATGAGCCAGCGGAGCCCAGTAACATTGGCCAGGACAGAGGAGGGCAGGGACGAGACGTTGTTGCCCTGGGAATAACAGAAAAAACATTGCCTGATGGGTTTTGTCTTTTCACATTTTCACTTAAAATATCTAAAGTATAGAGCAGTGGAGGTCAGTTACTGTGGGATCTGTACAATGTGAACAGGAAATGAAAAACCACTATGGGTTAGTGGCAGACCATTGTAAAGATAAACCATGCTCAGTGCATGTGTCAGAGTTTTTCTTGCCTGAAGAAACAGGTATTGAGTTCTGCCCGGCAGGCTGTCAGGGATGTCTGCCAAGCCTTTGTGGTCACAGTAGAGTGCTGTGGGCCACTGGATGGGGCAGTCACATCGTTGAGGACAGGCCTGTGGGTTGTTAGCTTGGAACCAGGCTGGATCCATCCGCCCCCGCAGGCTCAGCACACTGGGCTCACCCAGCAGACGGTTAATCCACAGAGGAACACCTCCGTAGTCCATATCAGCTACAACAGTGGCCAAAGCAGAGTGAAAAACACACAGCAGTGGCAACACAGTGCAGCGCAGGAGAGCCATGGAGACAGCTGGTGAGATATGCAATCCTACAAATTAAACATGAAGATAAAGGTGTTAAATGGGAACTCTGCAGGTTTTACATGTTAAAGTTGTGTAATGTCTTGCTTGGCTCTGGGAGAGCTTGATCTGAGAAAAATACTTTAATGGTATCACATGGGTGTCTTGGCTTGGGCATGGGAACAACACATTTTTTAACAGAAAGCTTGAGGGCACTGAGTTTGGAGTCTGATGTGGGCATTTACCTGACAGGGAGAGCCCAGTGAAACATGCTATTAAGCTGTGTACTGGGAAGCACAGGATAAAGGGTTTTTTTGGAGCTTCACCCATATAATTACTACAGCATGTGTTGACCATTAACTTTTTTTAAACTAATTATGCACACGGTATGTCTCTAGGGATAGCAACTAGTCAATGCATGGCCAAGAGGCTTTGTACAGACATTCATATTTCATTGAGGATGATGTGGTGATCCTCTGACTTTACTTCTAGTGACAGCAGTTGGTCAAATATTTTCACTTCAGTAAAGTATCTTGAAATCTACCAGGGTTAGGCTTAGGGTTGCCAAAAAAAAAATCTGTACAGATATTTATATCCACCTCGGGATGAATTGTAATAACTTTGGTGATCCCTTATTTTTTCCAGCACTGCCATCAGGTTAAAGTTTCAATTTGTCCAGTATCTTGACCCAGTACTTACAAAACTAATGGAATTCCCATCGGCCTCAGATGTAATTTGTGTTTAATACTAATCAAAACATGTTGAAATGCTAACCATTACCTGTAGACCGTTAGTCTTGTTTAATCTGTCTCTCACAGATCCTCCATCTTAACGGAACTGCAGCATTACAGTAAATAGCAGGAGCACCCCTTTAAGAACTGATTCAACCCTTGGACTAACTACTGAATGTGAAACTACTGAAAATGAAAACTTGCTATTCATCTGAAGCATTGAAAATCAAGATGACATTTTCAGGGTGAGGTCAAACAAGATCACTTTTTTTTTTTTTTTTTTTTACAGCAGTCCCTCTTTTTATACCTTGAATTAACAAATTTGTGTTACACTAATGGGAATTGTGCAGCAGTGTTTGAAATGCACCACAAGCTGAGATGGTTGCTTTTGCATACACATTTCTTTGCAATGAAACCTCTGATTATGAAAAGGAACAATCTATATTTTCCCTGCATGCACAGCAATTGATGGTTACGGTAATACCCACAAAGCAGGTTTGCACAAAAGCACGCACGCACACAACACACACTGAGACTCTCAGTTACTGTATCACAGCAGTTAGTAAGAAAGGTTTGCATCATCAGGAAGTTTGATGTGATCAGCATGTTGCATTTTGCCTTTCTCACTTACATGTCCAGTCTTACGTGTAGCACGCTCAAAAGGTTGCCAAGAGATTAGCTGTGTTATGCAATCATGCCTCATCAAACCAATTGTAGTGAAACAGGCGCACGTTGTAGTTTTAAACATTTCCAGTTTTGCCTGCCATGTAAAGAGAGGAAATTGAGTCAGACAAGAAACAAACAGCAAATAGACACTTACCTGCTGATCAGGAGCTGCAGAGCACAGACAGGTTGTCAAAAATTTCCAGTAAAACACTCCGTACCTTCAGGAGCTGTATGGAACGTAGTGTGCGTTAATGTGTCTGCACATGTGTGTGTGTGTGTGTGTGTGTGTGTCTTTTCAAGCTAGCAGCAATGTTTACCCACTGTCTAATACATTCCCTGTCTTCAAATGCTGCCCACATCCCAGACCCCAGACCTCCTCCATTATTTTCCCTCACTCACTTCTTCCTTTTCCCTTCTCTCAGCCCTCGGCAACAGCTGAACACACAACATTTGGTGGAAACTTATTTGCTTGTACCATGGAGATGCACAAAAAATACACAAAAAGACTGAGAAGGACTGCTGAAGAAGGGAAAGAAAAGGAAAGAAATCAAATGAGGGCAACGGATCAGTTTGGATTCTGGTGGGCTTTCAGCTAATCTGAGAAAATTTTGATCAGCATTCAAGTATATCATCTTGTGTGTGTGTGTGTGTGTGTGTGTGTGTGTGTGTGTGTGTGTGTGTGTGTGTGTGTGTGTGTGTGTGTGTGT
>JBBMJY010000018.1:11546139-11563171 GCA_037833715.1 Toxotes lorentzi
GTGTGTGTGTGTGTGTGTGTGTGTGTGTGTGTGTGTGTGTGTGTGTGTGTGTGTGTGTGTGTGTGTGTGTGATTGGGTCTGGTCTGCCTGAAGGCATTCAAGCCACAAAGTACCTGGGGAGCCAAAGAGACCATTCTGTGTGTATGTGTGAGTCTTTGTGTGTACATCTGTGTGTGTGTGTGTGTGTGTGTGTGTTTGTGTGTGTGTGTGTGTGTGTGTGTGTGTGTGTGTGCACGTGTGTATTGAAGGAAGGAACTTCTTGCAAGCATCTGAGCAGAGCAGAGGAAAACGATTCCAGATTCCTCTCCCCCCAAATATGAGGAGAGCGCTCTGAGAAAAGAGGCAAGGTGGAGAACAAGAGGGAACAGTATTTCCTGAACAGTGAATGAAAAGAGCGCCCTCTAGGAAAAACAGACAGAATGACACCCACAAAGGAGTTCAGCCAAATTTATAACATAATGAGTGCCTCTGTGTGTGAAGTTTTTTTGGTGGGAAAAGAGGTGATGGAGCATTTTCTTTTAACCATAAACCATGAAAAAAAAAGTGCTTTACTGTAAATGCCACTTCCACTTTTAGTCTTAACCATACGTGCAGTTAATGAATGTATAGGCAATCAAGGGAGCAATACAAAGGAATATGTGTGCAGTTCAGGGACGTTTACGCCAACTCTACGTGATCAGTTTCCAGAATAAGATTTGTGATGGTTCATGGCTCTTGTGTCACAAGAGTAATTCATAGCATAAACACGCTAACATGTTCAAAGTGACGGTACTAGCATGCTGATGTTTAGCAGGTAGTATGTTTCCCATGTTCACCACCATTTACTGTGTTAGCATGCTAACATTGGCTAATGAGCACTAAACACAAAGTACAGCTGAAGATAATGGAAATGTCCTGTCGGCTAGTTTAGCAGGTATTTGGACATAAACAAAAATATTTGACAAATTAATATTTTGATTTGAGGATGGTGCCAGATGAAATGATTGCAATTCATCCTGGGGAAAATTCATGGCAACACATTTAATAACTGAGATATTTCACTCGCCACCAACCACAAACCTCATGGTAGCACCACAGGAAAAGGCCATGGGATCCGTGTATGTAAAAAATTACATACCAATTAATCTGGTAGATTCTTCAGTCAGATTTCTTGTTAAACAGTGTCATGTTTTTGCAACTAATTTCTAACTGGTGAGAAGAGCTGTGTGTATGAGGAGTGTGTCAACAGCAGCAGATTGGCAGCTCCTCGCCATCCTACACTTTCTGTGCTCTACTCTGTCTGGTTTTGTCATAAAAGGGAGAAGGAACTGGAATAGGCCTCCCTCCAGCCTCTGTTGGCTCTGATCCCTGTGCTCCAGAACAACACCTTTCAGTGAAACATTACATTCTCTACACATAAATATTCACCTCACACATACAGTCATTGCTACCTGGAATGAATGCTTGTGCTGAATGAATATTTTCTCAGTAATCATGTAAACTTATTTTTTTCTTTTGTGTCACATTTACTGTTTATGTGCTGTCAAATTACACTTATTAACATGGTAGTAATACATTTAATACAGTCTTGTGTGTGCAGGGGATGGGCTTCGCCAATCTGCACAGGCTAAGTGGGTATAGAAACTGAGGCTGAGGTAAAACGTAGTTCTATTCCGGTGAAGTGCTGGCTCACAGGCAGACTTCTGAGAAAGAATGGGAAAACCGCAGACTCATGACTGTGATATAGTCATTTATTTCATATTACAAAGGTTGACAGCCACCTGACTGAAATGTATACCGGTGAGGACTGGTTTCTCAAATCAGTGTGAGCAACCAGTCTGAAGGACATGAAAAGAGAGTCCCTTGAAAGTACGGCCTGCAACAAACAAAACATGTCCACATCTGAAAAAAAAAATTACAGGAATGCAGGATCAAAATCCAAATAGAAGACATCTTAGTGCTTACATTTAAATTAAAAAATGAATCCACACACAAAAAGCCCAAATATATACAATGTTTCAGCTCAGTATTTAAGAATAAAGAAAGAAAGGGCAAACTTATTTCTGAATATCTTCACGTCATTGTGTGAGCCATGGCACGCAAGATGGAATAAAAAAAAAAGAAAAAAGACAAATGACTTCTGAACACAAAAGATGTGTGGAAAAATAGTCAGTAATATTAATAGTAGTCAAGACAACACCACTGAAAACAGACCACACATTTCCACCACAAGTAACACTACACATGTTAACAACATTATTACTGTAACATGACGTTCTTGTGTCTTTTCTGAGAAAAAGCCTCACATCCCAGTACAAAGGTCAATCAGCCTGTTTATGTAGCTAATTATTAGGTGTAATTTCTTGTTTAATATGTTGGTTGATGAGTCATCATCTGTTCGCAGAAATTAAATTTTCAAAGCAGAAGTTGCCTTCAGGCGGTTTCCCGTTTGGGAGCTGGTAGGCATTGCAACTCTGTCAGCACCTTGTCAAGCCGAGAACTCTTCACACACTCTGTTGTTACCACAAATTATGTTTCTGCTTCACTTCTTTCCACCTGCTTTCATGGTCTTTGTTTGGTTTTGAGTGTAAAGATATTCTAAGAGAAGCTGCTTGTGAGAGGTTACAAATGTTAGATACACCTGTATCTATACAGGGTAATAATCTGCATCTGTATCGCAGCACATTTTATGCAGTGTAGTTTCAAATTTAAGGTGGCTGTTCTCAAGCTTTCAGTCACATTATATGAGCTTCATTAGCAAATGGAGTTTGGCCTTTTGGCAACTTTTTTGTTTGTTAGTTTGTTTTTTATTTATTTATTTTTCTAGGTTCTTTCTAGGTTCTCAGCTTCACATTACTTCATTCACCATTTGCTCCCTACGTTTGTCTATAACACTTCCTGCCACTGACACCAGAGGGCACTGTTTCATCAGAAATCAACAGCAGATACAAGCCTGTTACATGTTGGGATAAAATAAACCACTAACACCGACAAGTTTAGTTAGTAAGTTTCACTATTACTGCAGTGTTATGCAACAGATGTTCCAGCATGGCATTGAATAGGAGATGTTGCAGCTGCATGCATCTTAGATCCACTGCCTCACCAGGACACCCTTCAGCTCAATGTCAAGATCTCCTTTTTTCGGCGTAGCACAGCAGATTTAACACCAGCAAGTTTATAAATTTTGCCACAACACCATAATTTTGATTTGACCCATAATTAACACAGTTACCACAAGCTGCTGCTTTTATCTGTCTGAGAAAAAGATGAGAAGCTTGACATGGTGTAATAATGAACATCTGTGCATGATTTGTATATATGTGTGTGTGTGTGTGTGTGTGTGTGTGTGTGTGTGTGTGTGTGTGTGTGTGTGTCTACACATCTGCTTTCTATCGCACAGTTTATGCTGCCCCTGTGCCCTGGGGTGCCATGGTTCAAGTTACCTTGAGGAGCCACATTGTCCAGGGAAAACTAAGACCCGATATGCATGTATCTTCTATATGAATGTGTGTTATTTATCGAATGTAATGCCGTGCAATTAAACAATCTCTATGTGGAAGTTATAACTGAGTATATTTTCTTTGGCATACAGTAAGCGAAAAATTTTTCTGTCAAGAATACCTCAAGGGGACACATGAATGTTGAGTTAGTGGTTGCAGGGTGTGCGCATGTGCATGTGTTCTTGTATAAATCACCTTGAGAAAACAAAAATCTGGTTCCCACATGGTTAACCATCAAATTATAGGGTTGATGACTTGTTTTTTGTTTGATATTAAAATATGAAAATAGAACTGGGCGTGTAATGGTTATGTTCAAGTTTAGAGTTAGTGTTTTTGAAATTAATGCAAGCTAGAACAATGTTCTGCTAAGTGAGGAAAACAAGTTATTTTGTGGGGCACACAGATGATGTGGTAAAAGATGGTAAAAGTGCCACAGATTTAATCATGAGCTGGTGATGACTGAGTCAATTCAGCTTCACCCTATGCCTAGAAAAACAAAACATATTTCCAACATTACATCTTACATAAAAATACTACAATACATTTTTAATTAAGGCAAAATTTATTTGGCTCATATGAGTTTGTATGGCAGCCAGATGAAAGAGCATCTGAGTGCCATAAAGACATAATTTAGTTCATTTCCACCAATACAAAGGATTCAAAGTGTATTAGTTTTCACTGACTCAATTTAATGCAGGAGATTAAAAAAAAACATATTTAAAGGCCTGGATAAAGCTTGATAATTTCTGTAGTTTTTCTGCAGGTGAATGACCAAGGAGGCAATCTTCAGAATGAAAATTCCTCTGACATTCCTCGATGTGAGTAGAAAGGGCCTGGTCCTCTGATCTTCTGATCCCTGCTCAGCTCTGCTCATGACCCAGACAGGAGACTGGGGGGACGGACACAGGTGGGGGTTGGATGTGTTTGGGGCTACCCAGAGTCCACCTGGGCCTCTCACTTTGAAGTCCTGGTCAGTAGGGAGTCAGTTTCTCTCACTCTAAAGGATAACTGCTGCACCTTGTGTTTGTGACTCTTTCACATTTCTTCATGTTGTTTGTCCATGTAGATGCATATCTTTCTCTCACACACACGCCACAGCAGAGTTTATCTTCTTAACCACCTTATATAAAAAGGCCTTTGATGTTGTGTTGCAAGAGGTATTCACCTCATAAGGCTCATAACGTTGTCGGTCGTCAGTGATGAGTCAAGGGTCGGAGTTCATCCTGGTTCAGTTCAGATGTAAACAGCTCATTTGACCTGTTTAGAGAGAAATAAAGCTGTGCTGAGAAATAAGTTCATTGCTCTATATAAAATCACATCTAAATTGACAAATTAAGTCTGGTATAGTGTTTCACAAGGCTGGGCAGAGTACTGAGAGGTCTCTTCTGCTGTACATCTGGTGGCCACAGATGCCTGCGGATAAGAAAAGAAAAAAACAGTTTTCTAATACTGCGGCTCTAAAGTACTGTGGCCATCTGGGTGCTTCTTTCTTCCTTTTTTTTTTTTTATGTATAAAGCCTTTTCTTGACATCGGACACAATGGCTATACTCAGTAACAACCAGCTTGAACAGCATGTGTAGGTTACTAAACCAGATGCTAAGCTGGTTCGTCTGAGATAGTGTAGTCTTAAGTGTTGACAGGACTACTCTTTGATCAGTCACAGAGATCAAAAAGTGAAATTAGTTACAGGGATTTTTGTACATCAACCCTCGGACAACAGTTTAGTTGAACGTTTTTTTTATTTTAACATGCTTACTCGCCAATTTTTCTTGCCAAGAGTTAGAATAAAATATTGACACTGCTCTCAAATGTCCACAAAACATGAAGGAGACAGTTACCATAGCTTAGCATAACGACTCGAAGCACAAAGACAGTGAGGTTTCTATGCAACCTGCAGAAACCACTGCGGGCCAAGAAATAGTCTGACACATAACCCCCTGTAAAGCCACAATGGCAGATCAAACCAGATATAAAGATATCAAAGATAACAGTTCATTCTCCAAATCAAATATAACATGTTAATTGGTCGGCTTTAAGTGTGCTGGAAGCTGAATTTTATTTACCTGTTTCCAGTTATTATGCTTGACTATAGGACTGTACAAAAATTATTAGCGTGGTGAAAGACCAAGCTTTCACCTATGCTATGGATCATAAATGTGCACTTTGCCATTTTCAGAGAACGGTTCTGTCTCTGTATCTGTGTTTTTAAGTTATTATGGTTTAAATCTGTGTGCACAACTAAACAAGTTGTGGCCATTTACAACTGTTATATTATTGTTACATGCTGTGGGAAGAGTGTTGCTTTCTAAGTTGATAGGAGGGTTGAAAGGAAACATAAATAACCCTGGAAAGCATTTCTTTTTTTTTTACAGAAAGAAACTTAAGGTCTAGGCCAGACAACAGGCCACAGCGTAGAAGGTGTTGAGTGATTAAGGAGAAAATACTAATACAACTCAGTGTATTTGCAGTAAGTCCTCCAACTAACACAATATTTCCATGTGCTGAATATTTGAATGCACTGAATCAAACTCCTCTTCCACTGTCACATTGCAGGCCTTGTCCCATGAAAACGGAGATGGAGAAAGGAAAAAGGGATAAAATAGTTTGGAGAATCAAAGCCGAAAGATAAAAGTGAGTGAAAAACCCTGATTCAGATGGCGCTCATGTCGGAGAGAAGATGCAGAGGCAGGAAGAGGCCCACATTAAGACCAGACAGACAACATGAGAGGACTTTCACACATGTTTTCATTTAACCCTTTACAAGATGTAAAGTTGTAGGAGAGGAATGGAGAAAGTTGGATCCACCCCTTCGTCAAATCTTTGGCTGTGACACAGGGATTTTTGCATTTGAATACCCAAGTATTTTTCAAACATTGCTTGGAAGAGCTTCAGTGTTACAGACACCTTTCACCATAAAAAAATAATAATAACTACCATTAAACCCACTCATACCCAAGTTCGGTTCTGTGTTTGTGCTGATTTTGTCTCAGGAAGCTGTAACGACATGTGGCATTGTTCACTTTTTTTTTGCCAGAAAAACTAAATAATTTAGCATTTTTGATCCAGCGAACCAAAAGAGTCAAAGGCACAAATTGTGACGAGACAGTGTGTTTCAGCTCAGAGGGGCTGAATATGCTGCACACAGATGGGAACAATCCCTCACAGCTACTCCATCTCACATCATTCACATCAGTGGAAAAAAAGGCTCCAAACTGGGGGTGTGGGGTGCACTGTGCCATGCCTGAATGAACAAAATGGGGCGCAGGAGGATGGATTAGGGGGTGGAGGGAGCCGACAGCAAAGAAACAGAGAGAGGGGTGGAGAGGGGGACGGCAGGATGGAAAGGAAACCAGGGAGGGGAAAAAGGGTTTTTACAAAGTGTTTGTTCGAGTCCCCTCCACTCCTAAGTACACTCTGAGAGAGAAAAGGTACAAGGAGGGCCAGTCTCTCTGATCAGGTAGGTGTGTGTGTGTTTGTGTTTGTATGTACATGCATGTGCGTGAACATGTGTCTGTCTGTCTCTGTGGTATCTCTCTATGGAACCTTATAGGAGATAAAATAAACACATGGTGACAAGGTCAGATTTTTTGACCAAGGGAGACCAGTGGGTCATTATTGGATATTTTCCCACAATTTTGGGGCAACAGTGAGAACCATTTACAAAGCTGGTATTCATGGCTAGGTTTTTCCTTTTTTCAACGCTTCCTCTCTGGATTCCCTGGAGATTAAGACCCCTAAGAATGTGCCTCTCTGTAGTTACATTTCCAAAACACGGTCAGTGTCTGCACTGCACCTTTGACTGCTCATTTAACCTCAACATGATAACAGCGAGGTTGGCTTTGTGTTTATAAGAAAAATATAAAGATATTCTTGTAGAACTGCAGCCTGTTTTTCAAAGTATGCTTTTGCAACATTTCTTTTTGACCTTTTGGTAGTGTAATGAATATTTTAAGATTTTTTATTCACCTCTGTGTTAAGAGAAGAACTTGCCCTTAGTGGATACAGAAGGTCAGCAGAAGAAAACATTTTTACCATCAGCTAACTTTGAACTGTATCTGTAGCATCAGTCAGTTTAGTCCTATTAACAAAATTTGTGAATGACTACCTCTTTTCTAAATTGTATTGCTGTGTTTCTCTGTCTTTATCCCTTGTTAGATTACAGTGAAGATTTGTGTGACTGTGACCATGCGTCTGGTGATTGTCTTCCTCTTGTCTGCCCTGCTTCCACTCTCTCTCTCCCATGGACGGGACCCCTTTGCTTGGCTGTACAGCCAGCAAAGCCGAGGATACTACTTTGGCTCCCTGCAGGCAGACACCTCAGGAGGGGAGTGTCCCGATGTCTGTGACTGCCCCCCGTCCTTCCCTGTTGCTATGTACTGTGATGGGCGTGGCTTGACAGCCATGCCAACAATTCCCTCCCGTGTCAAGTACTTGTACCTCCAAAACAACGCCATCACAGCTGTGCCCGACTCGGCTCTGATCAATGCAACCAATCTGGTGTGGCTCATGCTGCATCACAACCAGTTGACATCTGAAGCCATTGGCAAGAAGGTAAACCTACATCTGGTCTTAGTGAGATCCAGACACACAAGTGAGCTCAGAGTATGATGCAGTGGTGCTGGTCTAAATGGTTGTCAGATGGCTGGCAGGTGGGTAACAGGTTGTTTAAATACCCAGAAAAAGAAATAGTTTTATTGCAGCATGTGTGAGTGAACAAAATGTGGATTTTTATGTTGTTACCTCGGATCCAGGAATATTACTGTCCTGAACAATGAGACATAGGCCATTTTTCACCTTGTCAGAGGTGTGGGCTTTACTGAATGCCCTCCTAGGTTAAAATGTTACACTTTAAAGTCTGAAAAATGAAGTCTGACATTAGATTGCATATTTTTTTCCTCTGCTAAAGTATACATATTTACTTTACAAATCACTTCTCCTGTGTTCTTCTTTGAGGAAAAATCCTCCCAAAAGGAGGCAAGTATACTTTATATTCTTTGGTTTCATGATGCCGCTGCAATATTTTTGTCTTAACTTGTTGGAATAACTTCTAACTCTCTGTCTACATATGTGGAAAACTGTTATCACACAGCCATTCAATTTGCTTCATTTTGACTTCGGCTGAAAGGAAAAGGAATATTTCTGATATTTCCCCAAAATGACCTTTTTTCTTTCATTTTAATAGCAAGAAAGTATAAACAGTAAATCTATAAGAACAGTGAGGATGACTATATGTGATTTTGGTTGAACTCTAAACTCTTTCACAGTGGATTTGATTTTAGGGCATTTGGAGTTTTTGAGTTTACTTTTATGCAAACGTTGGGGAGTTGTTCATTCTCCACATCATTTTTAGGCATTTCTGAAGTTGGAGGCACTGGAGCGTTTATATCTACAGCACAACAATTTGACCACCATTCCTCCCAACCTCCCTCGCTCCCTGCAAGACCTGAGAATCAATCATAACAAGATTGAAAAGGTAATCCTTTGCATAGTTTGATATTCATGCTCTTCTGGCCGAGCCTCAGAGACATGAGCCTTTACTATTACACTGTTGCCTAGGTAACACCTGCAGACCTAGAAGGAATGGTTAACCTCACGATCCTATATCTCCATGACAATGCTGTCACAGACATGAGCACGTCACTGAAGACACTGAAATCTCTCACACTGCTGGACATCAGTGGCAACAAGCTGACAAAGGTAATGTGTGTTTGCATACTGTCCCGTTAAATGGATGGACGATCTTCAGTCCCCCTACAGTATTGTCATTAACTGATCCCAGGTCCCAGAGGCTCTCCCTGAACCTCTGCACCAGCTCTACCTGGAGTCCAACTCCATCGACTCTCTACCAGAGGGCTTTCTGAGCCGTTTTACACAGCTAGAGTACATCAGGATGGCCCACAACCAGCTAACAGACAAAGGTATCCCTCCCAACACCTTTAATGTCACCGGGCTGGTGGAGCTGGACCTGAGCTTCAACAAACTGGAGAGAATCCCTATAATCAGCACCACACTAAAGCATCTCTATCTCCAAGCCAACCAGATCAAAGGTAAAATGCATGATATTCAAAATAAGTTTAAAAGGTGTGAACTCTGCCTTTCTCATGTAAGCACCTCTTACTCTGTCCTGTGGCTGCAGAGTTCACTCTGGGTAGTTTCTGCACTGTTGTGGACGTGACCAATTTCTCCAAACTACGGACGCTGCGACTGGAAGGGAACGAGATCAGTCGTCAGGACATCCCTTCAGATTCATCCCTGTGCCTGCGGATGGCTTCCAACATTGAGATTTAACTGTGTACGACACAGTTTGCGGCACTCTGCTGCACAAACACAGCTTTTCGCACTCACTTTACAACTTGAATCATAATGCGTAACACGTTATTTTTTTGATGACATGCCAAAACCAAAGCACAGCAGGGGTGATGATATAATTTAATATAGACAGCAGATGGCTGCAGTTAACATCCATCCATCATTCACACCTTAGTGAGAGCAAAGGCTTTCATACGTATCAGTTATTTTTTACAAGTTTTATCAGACTATCAGACAAGCCAAATTTTATTATTAATCTCAGTTAGATTTATCTGGTCACATTACGATAAATGAGCCTTTGTCCACAAAAAGCAGCATATGAGCCCAATAAAATTAATGAGCCACACATGGTTTCTTATTTACACATTGACCCTGATCCTCTTCATATGTTGCTTTGAGGATCAATGATATTTGTATTTTGAAGCTATAGTTGTCTTTATTTCTCTCTTTCTATCTCTGTCTCGCTTCATGTCTTTCTTTTTTTTTTTTGTCTGACGAGCTGATGACAGTGTGTATAGCGTATGATGTGAATTGCATGATTTCAAATCCTTGGCTGTCACAGAATACTATAAAACTATACTATAGTGTCCACTGCATGAAAACAGATTATTGCAACTGGGTGCATTGTGCCAGATATTGTTTTTCTTTGTTTTAAAACATACTGTGACTGTTTGTTTCTGTAGAGGACCCTCTTTTTGCACGGTGAAATCAACTTTCCTTTGAGAAATAGAAAATATTTATGTACTATGTGAAAAATATCTTCATACTGTACTGTAGTGAATCAGGCGTACAGAGAGCTTTGGGTGTTATGATTCTTGAGTTACTGTATGCATTGCATGGATCGATCAACATATTGATCTTTACAAGCCTATCGCAGAATACATAAAAGTTAAATTTTTTTTAAAAAGACCAGTCTACTTTTTTTGCCTTCTCATAGATAATACATGTGGTAAACTGTGTTTTCATGTCCACATGGCCATGTTTGTGATTCAGGGATTTTAGGGACTGTGACCTGCCTGCACTTGTTGTCTCAAAAGTTAATGAATAAATTGTACTTTACAACTCATTCTTTTAGAATATGTTTACATACATGTAGCGAGTATGAGTCTTCTAAAAGAGTACTCTACCTTCGCCTGCCTACTGCAGATAGTGACAGGTGTCCGTGACTTCCTGCTCCATGTCCAAATTATTCATGATGTGGAATGTCAGCAAAGTTAGAGTAGAGTACACATTTATGGACGGGTGCAAGGTCACAAAGGATTTCGAAGCTGCACCCCCTCCAGCCTTACGGACAAGAGTGGTGCTTTCATTTTGGTTGGCTGATGGGTTGGAGGAGAGAAAGACTTCTGCAGAGATACTGGACTCTTTTAAATCTTAGTCTTACAAATGAAAATCCTGACACATACCAGCTTTATGAAATAGTCTGGCTCTTCATCATTACATTCTTGAAACTGTTTGCTCCGCTCAAATACGTCATTTCACCTGTGAGAAGCTACAAAGACTTATTTGCTCCTAACTGTGAGGTGGGCAAGTGAGTCATAAGACTGATGTGTCCAAATGGAGAGTGAGAGCTAAGAGCTCAGGTCCCCTTTGGTCAGCGTGTTAAAAAAACAGGTTTTTCTCAACATCCGTTTTCTTCTTCTCCTCCTCTTTTAACCCACTCAAAACAAGAGCCATGCTGCGAATGGCTCTTGTCTTCTCATGGATTGAATTGATACTGCAGACAAAAGGTCACACTTTCTTGTTACACTATTCTGTTGCATCAGGGCTTAACCTTGTATGTGTCAGCTCGCCAGTGGTGAGATGGTCAGAGGACACAGTATGTCTATATTTACAGTGTTTTTCTCTATCATTATGTTTTGTAATCTGTGGCCACACCAGCAGATACCGTGATTACAGCTAATGTATATTATAGGCTTGCAGTGGTCAGGCTGTGGCGGCACGTCATTGACCAAAATGGCTCTGAATCTATAAGAGCAGCAAGCAGAGGTCAGTGCGCAGAAGTACAAGGAAAACACTGAGCAGCAATAAAACTCCTCACTCACCACTTAAAACTTACAAGCTCAGTCATCAAAAAGGAGGAGTTATGTATCTGCCGAGTGATTCTGATCATGATAAAACACAATAAGAACATATGACTCACTTGCACCTCTTGCACTCATTGCTAAATAAAGGTAATGAAGTCTAAATAAACTCATCCCAAACATGGTGTCTGGGATGAGTTTTGTCGCATGTATAAAAGACTGAATCAGCTGCACGAGGAGTCAAAACTGGTCCTCTGACAAAAGTCAAACTAATGCACAAATATATCAGCTGTGAATAATCAAACCACATCGGTTGGACTTTTCTTGACCCATAAAATTTATCTTATATTTAAGAGTCGCACGCTAACAATGATAACAAGCTCCTAGAACTACACAGAGAGGAAGACAACCGTTTTACAGCAGAACAAGAAATTTAATTTCTTACCATTAACATTATGAATCATTAGCATATGAGAGCTAGCCATTTCAAACACCTGTTTGAGAAATATGAGGGGACAGTACGCTTTGCAAAAATGGGATTAACTTAACATGTGCTTTGGGATGTGTGTATGACTGCTACGACAGAAATAATAGGTACGGTAATAATCTGAGTGATGAGTAGACCAGGCCTTTTTGTATTTATCTCTCTGTGTCACTGGTCATGTGATCTCACAGTATTGTGGTCACGTCATCAGACTATGATTATAGGCAACACAGACATACGCAACAGTCTGGTCATTATGTGCAGATGTCACTGACCAAAATGAGATCCATCAATCATCAGTCACAGCCGTGGCTTAAGGGAGTAGTTGTTAACACACAGTTTCTGGCACTCACCTGAGTCACAGACACACCGCACAACAATCATCACATGGTGCTGATGGATACTGCAGCTCCACTGCTCTGTCCAGTTATCAATACAGAGGACATGGTGTTGTGAATCACTTCTGTGGGGAGGAAGCAGATATAGCATACGCTTATTTTAGCAGCAGAACATTGTACAGCAGAAATGAGCACCACAAGAAATCAGGGTCAGAAATCCTGCCAGAATACAAGAGAGCAACATTCACCACTTCTCTATCAGATCAGTATTATCTAGAGGGGAGGCTCCTTCACTAATGTTCATTAAATCATTACTCTATTTGAAAAAAAAAAAAAAAAAACAACCAGGTGAGTGGTGTTGTGGGGGAGGTGTCTGGGCAGATGATTGGTTAGAAAACATCACTCCCTTGTCTGTTAAAGAGGGGTGTGTGTGTGTGTGTGTGTGTGTGTGTGTGTGTGTGTTGGGGGGGGGGCTTTAAAACAGTCCTATCTGAGCCATTTGAAATTCTTATACAGACCTTTAACACGCAGGGGAAAGGACATGAGGAAATACGGCTGGAACAGTTTCAAGGATTTAATTTTCAGAAATCCTGCAGTTGTCGACCAGGTAGGATTGAAAACCTGTTTGACCAGACTTTCACTCGGTAATTTACCACACAGTAGTTTACACTGAGTGAGACAGGAATTAGGTGCTTGCCTGTGGATATTTGGATATTCAAAAATCCAATGTAAAGGAACATTCATTAAACTCATTATTTTCTCTCTTTGGTATTTAATTTAGAGAAATGCCTTGTTTTCTGTTTTAATTGTAATTATATAATTATACAATTATAATTTTTTGTAATTTGAATAGTTTTAATTCAGATTCAAAGACTGTAAGTGAAATGCCTTTATAATAGTGGAGCCAGTGTCACTTGTTTTTCCATTTGGACTGAAATAACGGTTCAGCTGCTCACACAAACTTAATGTGACACAAGAGTGGAAATAAGGAAAGGTGTCATAAAGGGGAAATATTTGTTGTTCCTTTGTGAAATTTACTGTTCTCACAGCAGTTCTTTTTCTTAAGAAGGTCCATGTACAGTTGATAAAATATGACACATTTTACAACTTTTGCCAGTTTTAGAAGTTTTGAAACTTTTCAATGAGCAGGATCCGCATGAGAACAGTGGGGATGAGAATACTGAACGAGGAAACTGGGCCAGCAAGAGGGAGTACATACTCTCTACGATCGGCTATGCTGTTGGACTGGGAAATATCTGGAGATTTCCATATTTGGCCTACAAGAATGGAGGGGGTACGTAGGTATTTGATGTCTAATCCATCACTTTTAGGAATCCCATATGATAATATTGCTGTTTTCATAAATAACATAAACACAACTGTCTCTTATTTGACTGTCACCCTTTTGTACAGGGGCATTTCTCATTCCCTATTTTGTGATGTTGGTGGTGACTGGAATCCCTCTTTTCTTCCTGGAAAGTGCCTTTGGTCAGTTCTGCAGCCAAGGGCCAATTAACATATGGAGAGCAGTGCCTTTACTGCAGGGTACGTCTACTCCCCACTCGGGCACGTGTGAAGATTAACATGTCAAACATTAATGGTAAACTGTGCAAACTAAAATCCAGTTCTTCCTGACTTCAAATGAGTCCTTGGTAGTTAGGATTTAAGGCTTTGTTTGTGTCCAGAAATACACAGAGCAGCAGTGATTACTGTGGCCACCAAGATGTATTCAAAAAAACACATTTAAAATTTACCCAAAAGGTTATTTAAAGTACACACACAATTGTCTCAAGGAATCGAATTAAATTGTTTCTATTTGCTCACTGAGCTCTAAACGTTTTGGGAGGAGACTGCTGAGTTAATCTGATCACTGCTCGCAGGTTGTGAAGATAAAGGCACCAGCTGGTCACAATTAGACTTTCTGACATTTACCACTCTGGCTGCTTGTTAGCAACTTTCACATTAACAAGTTAATACACTCTGGGGTACAAAGTAATAACATTTTGTCATTCATTCATCCAAAATGAGCAAGCATCCACTATCTTTTTATAAGAAAAACAGTACCTTATAACCTCTCTCTGCCTCTGCAGGTGTTGGCATTGCCATGGTTATGGTGACTCTAATAGTATCAATTTACTATAACGTCATCATCGCCTACAGCCTGTACTACATGTTTGCCTCCTTCCAGTCTCCTCTGCCGTGGTCCAGCTGCTTCAGCTGGGCTGACAGTAACTGCAGCAACAAGCCTGCAGGTATGATCCTTTTCATCCCCTATTCTGCTGACTCGTCATTCCCACTGAAATAATTAGGACTGAATGATATAATCTGATGTAAAGGATTTTTTTTTTTATCTGGAGAAATTAAATCAGCTTAAAACTACTTCAGATCAAACCTGTAACACTTGCATTCAGGGAAATTAACTTGTACATACAACACAGACTGATATTTATGTAAGCTATTCACTGGTCTTCTCTCCTTTTCTAGTGCCTTGTAATGTAAGCGGTGTTTTAGTGGCCAACTGGACTCAGGAAAACATCACTTGTCCTTCATCCAACACGACCACCGTGTCAGTGCAGAGTCCGAGTGAACAGTACTGGGAGTAAGACATGCACGCACTCACGCAAACAAGCACAAATCCACACACTTGTCGTACTGCGGTGTCTGTACAGTCACATGTGTCTCCTCCTCAGTCATGTTGCTCTGCAGAGATCCAGTGGTCTAGATGAAACAGGACCAGTAGTGTGGCACTTGGCCCTCTGCCTGCTGCTGAGCTCCATACTTGTTGGTGCAGCGCTCATCAGAGGCATCAAGTCATCAGGAAAGGTGAGTCATCATCCACTTCATATTATGTCCTTATTTACAGTTTGTCCAGCTTCAGAGCCAGGACATATAGAGCTACACACACGTGCACATTTGTCGTTTTATTTGAGTTAAAAGTAGTTTTAGACTGGAAAGGAGAGATCCTCATAAGTTTTACAATTTCTGCTTGAAACTCAGGACCAAGGTCAGAAAATGCATGTGATATTGGTACTTTTTCACATCGTTAATTCTTGGCTTTTGTCTCTTCAGGTTGTGTATTTCACCGCGACATTTCCCTATGTGGTGATTTTGATCCTGCTGATCAGAGGTGTGACACTAGAGGGAGCTAGAGATGGGATTGAGTTCTACATTGGTTCACAATCCAATCTGACTAAACTGACTGAAGCACAGGTGGGAACCCAACAATCCCTGTTCACATACAACAAGTGGCAAAGGTTTGATTTTGAATAAAACTCTCTTTTGATTCACAACATGACTGTGTGTGTGTTTTTAGGTCTGGAAAGATGCAGCGACTCAGACCTTCTACTCTCTCTCTATTGGCTGGGGTGGAGTCATAACTCTTGCATCCTATAACAACTTCCACAACAATGTATTCAAGGACTCATTTGTAGTAACACTGACTAATGCAGGTGGGAGCAAATGTAATCTGAAGGAAGTTCATATATTTTATGTCTTAGCAGAAATTAAAGCAGTCCTAACGCCTGTATGCACAGTACCATGCAGGTTTTCAGCATCCAGAACAGGATGTTGGCCATTAGTGTCTTTGACACATAGCTCATTTCAAATAAAGATTGAAACATATACTTCCTATTGAAACATATGACTTTAAATATTTTATCCCAAAGACCACTAATCCATTTTTAAATCATCATCTTTTCCCAGGCACCAGTGTGTTAGCAGGCTTTGCCATATTTTCAATCTTGGGCCACATGGCACACATCTACCAAATGCCTGTTGGACAGGTTGTAAAGGAAGGTAAGACAGACACTCCACGTGGGCACCGATTAGTGACAGTGTGGAAAACTCCCAGGTGGCCTCTGATGTTTAGTTTTCCATGTCTTCCTGCAGGGTTTGGCCTGGCATTCATTGCATATCCAGATGCTTTGTCTAAGCTTCCCATTTCCCCTCTGTGGTCCATTTTGTTCTTCTTTATGCTTCTGACTGTTGGTCTGGACTCTCAGTTTGCAGGAATAGGTGAGAAGTTGTACTGCTGTTTACAGTTTTACTTGCACAACGTTCAGACCTCGGCTGTTCTGGTAGGTTGCTGTATCCTTAAATCTTTTTCTTGTCATTAGAGGTGATCACCACCTGCCTGTTAGATGCCTTCCCTAAAATCTTCAAATCCAAACATGGCTTATTGACTGTAACGACATGTGCAATCCTCTATCTCCTTGGCCTACCATGTGTCACACAGGTAAGCCTGCCTAAATGAAACTTTGTGTTACTGTTGTCTGACATAGGCTTAGTTGACCTTCTCCGCCTGTGTGTGTGTGTGTGTGTGTGTGTGTGTGTGTGTGTGTGTGTGTGTGTGTGTGTTTGAGATAGGCAAGAATATATTGTGTGCCTCTACTCGACCA
>JBBMJY010000018.1:11576525-11594181 GCA_037833715.1 Toxotes lorentzi
TGTTAAGTTCCTTGTTTTAGCCATTTTTGATCTGAAGAACTTTCAAATGTGCTGGATTTATATAGACACAAAGCACCATAATAAAAATTGTCTTCAATAAAAAGGATGATCTTCATTAGTGGGTCAGTGGTACCACAATACTCAAAATTATTAAGTATTATTATGGAGCTAATTAATTTTAAGTTTTTAGTTTTGTGGCTGTGACTGTACAAAAAAAAATTGCACTTGGAAACTTAAGAGTGATTGTTAATGCAATATATCACAAATGCATGGGGTGTCTGAAATATATACATATATATATAAATCTACTGCTTATCCTTAAAATTTGATGCACGCTGTGTACACACCAATGTGTACACTTCATAACATAGTTTCAACTATTTTCAAAACACATTTGACTACAGCATCACACATGAAACTGTATCTTCAGCCACGCTGCAACAAGGAAAGTCCTAACAAGAAAAGAATTTAACTCCAGGCATGACTTGAATTTTCACATTGTCTGTAGAGGTAGCTGATATCAGCTCGTGGCAGATGAAACAAACACAGAGAAAAAGAAAGGTGAGACAGAGAGACAGGAGACTTGAAAGAGTGAGGAGCGAGAGATAGGAGGATAGGCAGAGCTGATTTTCTTTCTCCAATAAAAGCAACAACCCCCCAGTGTTGCTATGGCGACCTCCTCTCGCTCCCTTCCTTTCAGCGAGCTACCACTTATCCTTGCTGCCTTTCAGTCAGCAGGGCATGTGGGTGTGTGTGCTTTTGTGTATTGGTGCCTGAATGAATCAAGCAAATGAAGGGGAAAGCCATTAGAGGCTAAGTCCGACTGTTTCACACACACACACACACACGAACATGTATGCACACAGACATACACACATAATATATATTAACATAAGCCCTCGAGCTTTAAAAATGCTTTATACGACTAAGTTAGCTGACTTCTCTCTTCCTCTCTTCACATTCTCTCTTTTTCTGCTCTCTCGTCTCACCATATATTCTGCAATGGCTCCTCTTTATCCTCTTTCTTTCACAACCACTCTGGCTGATTTTCAGTTACCACACACCCCCTCAATACACACACATCTTTCCTACCACTACTTTCTGCAAATGTGAGCTCCACTGAAAAGAAAAAGGATAAGGATGAATAGGGAGCTATATAAGACGTTTTATTTCCATTAGGGAAAGGTCAGCGATCATAAATGGAAAAAGGTGAATCCTATAACATCACCTCCAAACTGTCACAGGGCACAGGATGTCTCAAAGTTAGGAAATGCCCTCAAATTGAACTTGAACTTTAATTCAGAGTATTTACTTTGCAAGTATGAGATTACATCACAGGGAAGGGCGGCTTTTCCGTAGTTACACTGGTTTCAAATGATCTTCACATCAACTGAAGCCAATTACACAAGTACGACAGTTAGTAAAGCTCCATTCATATGACACTGTTTAAAACGTGCAGTTACAAAGTGCTTCACACAAATTATAAATGAATAAACAAATAAAGTAATAAATTATAATGTAAACCACCGGACAGCAAGAGACAATTACAAAGAACCAACAAATAAAACAGGGATGGAGGCATGTAAAAAGGCTTGCCTAAAAAGAAGCCGTCTAACACGCCTAGCAAATCTGATCGACTGGGGAAGATGATTCCAGAGGGGCTGAAACAGCAAAGGCACAATCACCTTTTGTTATGCAGTTGGATAAAGGGATGGATAAAAGGCTCAGAGTGGTTGAGAAGTGGGATGAGGAACGAGGAGATCAGAAATGTAACTGGAGGCAAGGTCATGCAGTGCCTCATGTGTAATCAACAGGAACTTGCAGTTCATTCTAAATTTTTTACAGGAAGCCATGAGAGATGCAAGAACAGGGGTAATGTGGGACCGACGGCTCGTTCTAGTTGGTAGACTGGCACCTGCATTTTGGACCAACTGTAAATGATTTAGAGGCATTTGACTGAGGCACATCTAGAAGGAATTACAATAATGTAGACCGGAGAAAATGAAAGTGTGAATTAATAGTTAGAGATCTGTAGGAGACAAGATACATCTGATTTTAGGGATATTTCTTAGCTGAAGAAAACAGGAGCGGACGACCTTAACCTGGTGGTCAAAAGTCAGTTTAAAGATGTACCAGAGATTCTCTACTGGGTTTGACTCGAGAGTAGGTTTTTTAAGAAGTGGCTGAACCGTTTTTTTTTTTTTTAAATAGTCAGGTACTGTTTCACAAGGACTGGGTGGCAGACGCATATGAGCTGCAGTGTTTAAAAGGATCAGCAGGGAAATGGGAACAATTTCAGACAGTAAAATGGGATGGCTGAAGAGAGCGGAGGGTAAAACAGGACCTCAGACCATTGATCTCACCAACAAGAAAAGTGGCACTTGTTCTCAGAAAGGCTCAAAGTCCCTGTGATTCAGCACTGCTGTATTCTTCATCACTGACCAGAGGCAGTGTTTCCAAATACCTCTATTTAAACTTTATTTATTTTACCGATTTGACAACATTTGCAGAAATCAGTAAAGTACAGTTGGGCAAATAAGGTGGTTAGCTTGGCAATGATGAAATTATTTAGTATTTATGCACAGCTTGAGTTTAATTCCACACATATTTTTTAGTAATGGTTGATCCATAACTGTTATAATATCATTGCTGCTGAATGTTTAAAGTCATACTGCAAATGGTTGTAGCTTGTAAGATCCTATTCTCACAGAAATGCAGGATATTCATATTTGCTTTTTCATCTCTGCTTATTCAAAGATGGGATTAGACAGATGTAGTCTCACAATCCACTGATGGTCAAATACTTCTTTTTAAATATGGCGATAATGCAGGAAGACATAGGTGTAGAATGTATTTGCTTGTCTCAGGATTAAGTGGTAACATCCTGCATTTGTGTAGAACTTAGTGGTTTAGAGTTTTGCTTTGTAGTTGTAGAGATTAGAGTGGATACAGAAGGACCAGTTTTAGCTTTGGTTTGTAGGGTCAACTTATTTGTTTTGATTTTGACAAGTTTTCTGTCTTACTAGGAGAGCATGGCACACAGAGACAGACACCTTTGTATTATCTTTAAACTTGCATTAACTGATTATTTTCGCAACTGGGGTCAGTGAAACACAATTTCATGTGACTGCTCTCAAGAACAACACATGGAAGCGTTTCCTGATCTGATTCCCCCATCAGCCACACAATGTTGCTTGTCTCTGCCTTTTAAAAACTGTCACAAATTAATGTTGATTAATGTGTTTTATGATGTGATAACACCATGGTCAATGTCTGATCAGGTTTTGAAAAAAAAAACAAAAAAAAACTTTTTTTGGGTTAAAATAACCATTTCATTAAGGTAAAGGGAACTTTGTCATCATCGTTACAAAAATAGACTTTGTTGTCAAAGTTGGGGAACAATCATGCTTTGAAAAAAATCATGATCATTGGAAAGGTGAAACAAATAGCGACGTTTTATTGAGCAACCCCCAACCTCCTTATGTGGACTTTGTCCCTCTATAACAGCTGTACCTGTGTTCACGTCATAATGACTATGGCCACTAGAGGGGCTTTACCACTTGAACATAAACAAATGTTGTTTTGGTGCAGAGTCCCTCAACAGGCCATGGGCTACACTTTTCTTATTTCACATAGTCAGTTGATAATTGTTGTTTATAATTGTTGACATAAAAAAAAATTGATTATAGCAGCTTTAAAAATTACAAACCCAAACCCAGATTCTGTGTTAGCACCGGTCAGATTCGAGTCAGTTTGCAAAATTTGAGACTTACCACAAACTAATTTAGGAAGCAAGGTGAAACACGCTGCATTAATTTGACAGCCTGCTTCAGGTTTTCCAGTCACATTTACTCCCAACACTTAAATGTAATTCGCCGCTGTAACTGCAGCTGCTATTTGCACAAACCTCCTCTTTAGTCTCCACCTGCTTTACACCATTTGAATGAAGTGTGGAGTGTCTTTTGCTTCCTAGTTAAATCCCACAGGTGATTACTTACAGTGCTGCATTCATGCTATTTATCATGTTACTGCTGTAATGCTGCAGCTTGGAGCAATCCACAGAGAAGAGTTATTCCTCCATCCCAGTACCGTCAAACCGTATTGCCTTCTCCAATTTATAGCCAAAGTAATGACATGAGTTATATTCCTGACAGAGCTATGGTGATGTTATTGAAAATACATGCCGCAGTAAGTCTGAGAGCCTCTCATTGTCTGCACCCTTACTGGACTAAATTACTTTTGTTTCATATATAAATTACCATCAGTTACCACAACCTCTCAATGTGGCATTATACAGAAATTATACAGAAGCTGTGAGGAAAGCTGTTCTGGCTTTAAAAACAGAATATAAAATCTACAGAATCGGGAAACACACTGAGGCTGCTGGAACCAGAGAAATGTAATATACAACTAAAAATCCAAAGTCAATTTCTGCTCCCTCTTCAGACCTTCAGTACCCACAGTAAAATGCTTCCTTTCTATATTGCTTTCTCTTATAGCACCATTAAAATGAGGCTTCTGAAACCTTACTGAAGCTATGTGAAATCATGTTCTACAGTTTGAGCTGGAGATTCGTAACGATGTAGAGACAGTTCCACATTGAAATCTAACAGAAATAAAAGTCAACAAGTCTGTTTACTGAAAGGAAGAGACACAGCTTAGGCTCTGAAAAAAAAAGTTTCACATTCTGATGGAATTTCAGAAGTGTATCAATATTGCACTAGAGATACTGAAATACTAAAACGAGGATTTTTCTCTGCTGCTCTCATTCATGTGGAATATGACATATGGCATCATGAGCAGGACTTAAATCTGCAGACGATAGCAGAAAACTAAAATGCCACCAGGAGCCAAAGGAAACTTCTCATCTAGCAAAAATAACACACTGTAACTAATGTAAGTGGTCTTCGTTGGGCTTGTAACACAGGAAAAGAGAAAGAGTGAGAGAGTGAGGCAGGCAATAGAAAGAGAGGAGGAGAGATGAGAGGGACAGAAGCTCTGCTGCAGAACACACCTCATCTCCTCTTTAGCTGGAGGGAGAGGGAAAGAGAGAGAGAGGGAGGGAGGGAGGGAGAGAGAGAGAGAGTCAGTCTGTGCCAATTTTCTCTTCAGCTCCAGAGAGAGGGAGAGCCAGGGAAGTGATATTTCAGGAATCTTAAGAGATCTGCAAACGTGTGACTGAGAGGGAGAAGAGGGGAAAGCATCCGTGCAAGTGAGGTATTTGCGAAGAAAGACTGACAGCAAAAGGAAGAAGGCAACACACAACAGAAAGAGAGAGAGAGATGTAGTCAGCGCTTCTGTTGCGGTAAGAAAAACGTGAAATATGTTGATAGAATTTTCTAAGCAAACAGGACTCTATAGGACTCACACAGACATGCAGTCACTCGTGCACACATGCAGCTGTGTGTATGCACACACGTTCACTCTGAGCGAGGGCACCATTAAAGGTGATGGTAGCAGGTCTGTGTTAGAAATGGAGAAGTATGGGGGTCTGTGTTGGCAGAGGAGGGAAAATAAATCATAAGTTTGTGTATGTGTGTGTCTGTGTGCATGCTGGAACAGATTCAGCTGCAGGGCAATGCGTCTCTGTTTTTTTTTTTTCTCCTGCATCCACCACCTCTATCTCTGTTATACATCCCTCTCTCCTGCTCTCTAAATTCTCCCCCTCTCTATTCCGCCCTGTTGCAGTGTCTCTCTGTGTCGTAGCTGCACAGCAAAAACAAACCTTATCCATCTCATGAAAGCGTGTATTTACCTATTTTCTTCCTCTAGACATTTCCGTTAGATTGGGAAAAGCTAATAGCTAATGGAAATGAAAGAGAGGCATGTTTGACTTTAACTTTTGCAGAAGCATGAATGTCACTGTAGGATCCCTCAGTAGGGATTCGGAAAACTTTCAACCCACTGACCTGCTGATTTTGCTAATTACCGAATAGAGACTACCATCTTATTAATTCTCCCACACCTAATTGTTTTAGTTAAATTTAGAATAGCCCAATACAAGTTATTCTGCAAGTAGTGCTTTTAGAAAGTAAAAAAGTCAGATTTTCTTTCCAAAAGCAGAACTTAAACCAAAAGAAATCCAAAAGTTAGAAAGCAAAGGTCTGTGATTTTGTATGGATTTTAAAGCATGCTTTGAAGCCTCCTTGTTTCACCTCTCTGCCTCTCTGTATCATTGTATTGGATTGTTTTCCTCTCTTGTATTCTATTAAGTGTCTGTTACATCCCCCTAATCGTTAAAGTACCAGACAGACTTGAAAGTAAACATCAGCTTGGATACTCGGATGAGTTTGTTGTGTATATGTCAAGTCAAGTGAGGAGTGCACACAAATGACAAACTTTCAAGTAAGTCAAACAAAGGTAACCAAACTAATGTGATCTTTGACGTATTCGATTTTTTTTTGTTTGTTTGTTTGTTTGACTTGGTACAGTCTAGGATATGTGTAGGTAGTAAGGGAGGTTTAGCAAATAAGCAAAGGTATTTGGTGTGCGGGTGAGTGTGTAGGAGGAAGATAGATCCATTTATGTGTAGAGAGAATAATGTTCAAAATTGGTTATGAAGAAAAGGGAAGAAAAATCTGTCCAACGGAAACAAATGAATAGATTAGTTATAAGAGTTAGAAACTTACTCTACACGCCTTTGGTATGACAAATGCCTTTAAATTCCTCATTAATGCATATCTGCATAAGCTCTTCACTGGTGTTTGAACAGGCTTTCCTTTAGGACCATGTTATGTGCTGAACAGGTTTTGTAGAGAGCAACTATACAAAGCTTAGTAACTGTTGTGGCACACAGTAAATAATTGTGTCCTGTACATGTAGTGATTTTATACATTGTATGGTACATCAAATGTGTATGCCACTTCAGCTTATTCTTACATTATAGTGTGTAATTTAGATTATTTGCAAAATACATGAGCTAGCAGGGTGAACTTCAAGCTTAAATTGAAGTAAGGTTAAATTAAATATTAATACAACAAAATGTTATTGATTGATTTGGATTAGAGCTGCAACTAATGCATATTTTCATTATTGATTAATCTTATTTTCTCAGTTAACTGAGTAACAGTTTTGACTATAAAATGTCAGAAAACATTTAAATTTACAATAATAATTCAGTTGTAAGTTTGATTGACCATAACCAAAAAATATTCAGCTGACTGACAGATATGATCATCACATTCTAACATTTGAGAAGCTGGAACCAGCAAATCTTTGGCATTTTTCTTTGACACAGTATCCGTGAGAGAACTCTATATTCTAGCTACTGTGAGAGGACATACGACCCTGTTACTGCATGACCTTCAGAAACATCATTTATACTTTCTTTCATGCATCTGTTCCTTGCAGACTGTTTTTCAAAAAAAATTACAAAAATTCTTTTGCTTTTTTTCTAGCTACATTTTCACTATCTTGACTTAGACATACTAATAAACTTGTAGCGTATATGCAGTTTAAAGACGGTTCCTTCTTCCCCAGCTGTTGACTGGAGGGCCACTTCTGATTGTGGATTAAGGTCAGTGCAGCTTTGTCTTCTTGCAACTATTACTCATCCTTCAATGGCCGGGGTACTGCTGTGAGCTACAGCGCAGTCATTTACTAAACTTTCTGACTCTCAGAAATCTGAGTCAGAAGAGTAAGAGGGCAATAATGATGGCCACTAAGAGCAAAAATGTTCTCAATTTATCCAAAGCAAAAAGATTGCAGAGAGCGGGGAGGAGACAGAGTTATGAAAGTAGCCGCTGAGTCATACAGATCTATTTCACACGCCATTTCTGAATCTTTGAAAATGCAAGGCGGCACAAGTCCTTTGTTTACACACATCAAGCACACAGTTCTGCTTCCCTGAAACTGCTAAAAACACCATGAGCTTTTGAGAGTAAATGACAAAAACGAGGGGGGGGG
The DNA here is from genome assembly GCA_037833715.1 of Toxotes lorentzi. NCBI lineage: Eukaryota > Metazoa > Chordata > Actinopteri > Toxotidae > Toxotes > Toxotes lorentzi. The sequence goes on from JBBMJY010000018.1 coordinate 11,584,431, forward strand.
ACATCAAAATTAAATGATGAATCCATTATTGAGCAGGTCTCAAATGAAAAGATGAGAGAGTGGAGATGAAAGTGAACGGCTGATAGAAGAGTAAGAAGAGCCCCGGGAGGTGAGAACTGCTCATGTGTTTTAACTGCTACAGCTCAGACACTGAATTGACTCAGTGCCTGGATAACACTCTGCACTTAGCACAGGCAAACATATTCACACACAAAGTGCTCACTTTTTGCTGCTCGTACAATTAAACTGCATGGTGTTTGAATGCTGATAGATGTTCTCTTCCTCTGAGTAAATGTGCCTTGTTGAATCATCTGTCAATTCATTCTCCTCCGTGTTATTGGAAAAGACTTGGCAAGCATCTCTCCGCACTTTCTCCGCTAACAGACGTTAAAATCCTGCCGAGTTGTACAGTGATTCCTGTTAGTCATGTAATCTGCAGACCTCAGCTGGTAGGATGGAAAGACTTTACGAGCGTCAAGAAAGGTTAAAAGTTCACTTAATATACGAGTTTATTTATAATCACACAGAACGTCACAGAATCTGGACACAGCTGTTTAGGCAGAATAAATGAACACTGAAGGAGGAGGAAATACAGTTTTGCAGCCTCAGAAATGTCGCCAACATGTACCTCAGTCCAGTCACTGCTGTTTATTCTTATCAACTGATTCACAGATTGGACCAAAACAAATTCCAAACTAAATCTCAAAACACTGAGACAGAGTGAGGACAGGAGATTTGTTTCCATGGCAACTATGCAGTAAGCCTTGCATGGCTTCTCTGCATGTGTGTGTGAGTGTTTCTCACCCATTAGATTTTTGATACCAGTGCTAATGATCAGTCAGTATTTTGTGCTTATGATCAAGTGCTGTTGGAATTGTTTGATTTGTTTACAATTAATCAAAATTCTATAATAGCTCTCATGGTTCCCTCAGATATTTCTTTCCGATCAGGGTGAAAAAAAAGCACCTAAAATGACATTTAGAGGACAAGGGACAGTATAACATCACTCTCCCAATGTTGGCTTCATTAAGTGTCCTTGAGAAAGGTCACTCTGACAATTTTCTTTCAAGGTAACTTGCTGTCATCAGTATGTTAGTGTGTGTAATTGTGAAGCACTTTGGATAAAAGCACCATTTAAATCATATACGGTTTATATAAATGCAGTCCACACACAACTCATTGATAGAAGTAATATGTTGAAAATGTTAGCGTAGAATTCATAACATAAAAATGAAAATGACTGCACACTAAGCTCTCTTCATTTGTATGCATGTCATCACCATGACCAGCACCTAGGTTTTGATTTGCATTCACCAGACAAATTCTTACAGAGTGTGGAATTCATTCACATTAAATGCTTCCAACAATAAACCGGTTTAGGTGTTGTCACTGCTACAGAAATGATGTCATTTCACCCATTAACAAACCCCAAAAACTGAACAGCCCAAAACACAGTTTAAATAATTATCTGAACTCTGCTTTCAAACAATGTATAGTTTGTCCAGTCTGGGTGAAGATTCAACCATCCGCTCCCTGTTTTAACCCCCCTCTGTGACCAACATTTAAATTTCTGACTTTGGCGGCTTATGGTGGTACAGTACCAATGCTGTGTTGGGCTGGAACCAACACAACTGCATTAATTTTAAGTTGGACCATCTAATTTCTGTATGAACATAACGTTTGTAATCACAATCCTCTGGAAGATTGCAGCCACGTTCTGCACACTGGAATTGAATGAACAGTTCTGGCATTCCTGCAGTTCTGTGGTGAAAATTAATGCTGCATGAAGTTATATTTTTGTATCAATAATAAATTAAACAACTACCTGTATGTGCAATGCTTAAGGTTTCACTCATAGTTTTGAACCTCTGCAGTCACCCCTCAGTTCTGTGAAACATTTTTGTATCTTATGTCTCATTGTTTTGGTTTCAATCCCGATGTTTTACTATTTTGGTTCACTCTGATCATTCTCATCAACATAGTTTTCAGCCAGACAAAGAAACTGTTTTCATTGAAGACCACTCAAATGCATCTAAATGCAACCTGCCCAGCACCAACCAGTGAACAATCAAAGTCTCAGGAGTTGGTGGTAACCAAAAACAGAGTTAAAAGTCAGTGAAAATAGGGACTTTCATTGATCAGCTGGACAGTAAAAAGATGACTCCAAATGAATAATTATATTGCTCTATGTCTGCTCAATGTTTAAATAAGCCCCTGTTTGCTAAAATGTTTGTCATAACAACTTTATGAGGTGACAATGCGATGTGTTTACACCTTGCTGCACTGCCCCCAAGTGGCAGAAAATCAATTAATGCAAGTTTGATTAAACTAAAAAACACTGTCGTATCTTTATTGCTTGTAACCTAATATACAATTAGTAGTCCACAACATGTGTTGGAGTGTATTTTCACTCACTCTAGAAAGAATAACCTGAATCGAACGTACTATTTAAATAAAATCTGTTGTCGAGAGCAGGTTGCCGCCTCTGAATACAACTCATAAAATTTCTCCCTTTTGGGTGTTTTTGCACTATTGTTGCCAAATGTCTACGAACAGTAAATTTAACCGTGTTGTACCATGAATACTGAGCAGGAAGTCACTCTGGAAATTAGAGTCTGCCAAATGTTGTAATGTAAATACTGATGTAACCCTGTTGTGTTTGTGTGTGTCTGTGTGTGTGTTTGTTCCAGCAGCGACATTCATGCAGTCTGTCCCATCATAGCCTTAAGCACAGCTGAGGCTGATAATGTAAAAGATTCTTGGAGTCTTTTTAACAGTTACATAATAAATAACATTTGCGGGATACTATGTTCTAACAGGCGCTGACTGTGAGGAGCTGATATGAAATATTTACATGCTACACGATTTCATCATTCCTGCATATATTCTCCTATTCTCCTTTAGGCTGAAAGTAACACTGGAGATCACAGAAGAGCACGCACTGTTTTTCTCTCCATTTTTTCCACCCATTTCCTCCATACATTCTCTCAATATTTCATTTCTCATTCCTCTTTTCATGTCTAAATGTGTTGCTACAGTCAAGGCAAGGTCTCCTTTGGAAAATAGAGACTCCGCTATGCACGTTTTTTTTAGCACCTTTATCTTTTTTGTCATCCATTCTCAGCTATAGAGCATTTCTGCTTTTATGGATTCAGATAATGTATCCTTGAAAACTCCATGTGACCTTGCAAAATTATTGAATGTAAAAACTCAGATGTATTGTAAATTCACAGAACCTTGATTTTGGGAATCGATGAGGTATAATGCTTTAAAAATGTGTTTGTGTTTAAATGGCATTCAGTTTTAACAGACTGCATTAAAAGGCTGATTTTAGTCTTTTAGACTTTAGTTGTTGTTGTTTCTCTCTGAATCTCCGTTTCTTTCTCCTCTTCTCTTTCTGACAAAACAGTGAGCCGCCACGCTGCGAGCTGTGAGTCCTCCACCTGTGGCCAGGATGTCAGATCGATGGTGTGACAGCAAAGGCCATTATTGAGCTACAGCCATTGTGCAGTCCCTGTTCCGCCACTGCAATCAAAGTCACACATAAAAACACTCTTGGCATAGTAGAGCCAAGCTTGGCTACAAAGGGAAGAAACACTTTTCAGTTCAGCCCTGTCTGAAGCCTGTGTAGAATGCTGTCACCAATGTAATCTCTCTTTAATTGGTTACCACTTTATGAATGATGACAGTGCACCATCTGGCCTACCTTTTACAGCTTGCACACACACCTTGAAACTGTTAATAACACGACTTCACACACATCTCTGGTCCAAATGATTCATCTCAGTTCCTCATAACAAATTCTTCCTCACCTTGTCTGAATCAGCTCCTGTGACCTGTGAGGATTATGAGGCCGACTTTAGTCCTTCTACAGTCACAGTGTCTCCTGTGTGTGTTTGTCACCGTGTGTGTGCCCAGTGCTGTGGGCTCGCTACCTCATGCACTGCCATGGCATGTCTCCTGCCCGGTGCGGTGTGTTTGCCAGATCAAGCCGTGGTTCTCCCCTGATTCGGTCTACCATGAAGCTCCCACTGTGGACTGCAATGACCTGCTGTTGACCAAGCTCCCGGTACCCATACCCCCGAACACGCATACCCTGCGCTTGCAGAGTAACCTGCTGTCTGAGCTCAACACTGCGGTGTTGCATGGTCTAACCAACCTCACCGACCTTGACCTTTCCCAGAATCGTTTCAGCCATGTCAGGACAATTACTCAGAGCTCCTCCCTGCCCTCACTGCTGTCTCTTCACCTGGAGGAAAACCATCTCAGTCACCTCCCTGATGCCTCTTTCTCCTCACTTCCAGCTTTGCAGGAACTCTTTCTTAGCCATAACAACTTACATTCAATAGCACCTGGAGCCTTCACTGGTCTGGACTCCCTGCTGCGCCTTCATATCAACAACAACAGACTCACAACTATTGATCCTCGGTGGTTCAGGCCTTTGCCCCGTTTGGAAGTTCTCATGCTTGGGGGAAACCCTGTGGAGGCCCTTCCTGAGCGAGGCTTCTTGGCCCTAAAATCCCTCCGGAGTCTTGTCCTTGGTGGTATGGGTCTAAGAGGCCTGGCTGAAAAAGCACTGGAAGGATTGGATGGTCTGGAGAGCCTCTCCTTCTATGATAACCTGCTGACCAAGGTCCCCACACAAGCCCTGAGAAGAGTTCCAGGACTTAAGTTTCTAGACCTCAACAAGAACCGCATCAAACTGATCGAGACAGGAGATTTCCGAGACATGATACACCTGAAGGAGCTTGGCCTGAACAACATTGAGGAGCTTGTTTCCATTGAGAGAGCCGCCCTGGAGAATCTTCCAGAGCTCACCAAGCTGGAGATCACCAACAATCCGCGTCTGTCCTACATTCATCCGCAGGCTTTCCTCCAGCTGAGCAGGCTGGAGAGTCTGATGCTCAACTCCAACTCTCTCAGCGCTCTGCACCACCACATCATGCTGTCCCTGCCCAGTCTTCAGGAGGTCAGCTTACACTCCAACCCACTACGATGTGACTGCCTGTTTCAGTGGGCTGCTGAGGAGGCCTCTCACCCTCACATCGAGAAAGGCACGCAAACAGATACACAAACAGCTCGGGTAGTGCGCTTCATCCAACCCCAGGCCACCTTGTGCTCTGAACCACCAGAGCTGAGAGCTCGCAGGGTGAGAGAGGTGTCCTCCAGGGAGATGTCGGCCTCCTGCCTCCCCATGATACCCGCCAGCTCCCTTCCCTCCTATGTAGGAATAAGAGAAGGGGGCAAACTGGTTTTGCATTGTAGAGGTCTTGCAGATCCACAGCCTGAATTGTACTGGGTGACCCCCTCTGGGCTGAGACTTGGTCCTGCACCTAGCCATGCAACCAAAAGTTTACCAGCTTCTGCACCCTGCCACAGCCTGACATCCTCCGAAGGACTGAACCGCACATCTGCCTCCAGCTTCTCTCACAGCCATGCCCAAGATGATATTCCCTGTAACCCCTCCAAACACTACCAGCTACTGCCTGAGGGAACTCTGGAAATCAACAAAGTCACTCCCAGTGAAGCGGGACTGTATACCTGTGTAGCTGAGAATGCGCTAGGAGCAGATACACGCAGTGTTACTGTGGGTGTGCACAGCAGAGAAAAGAAAAGAGAAAGGGGCATGTCTGCTAATCTGAAAGGCTTTCCATTATTCAGACAAGATGCCAGGTTGGAGGTGAGGGAGGTCGAACAATACTATGCTATCCTGTCCTGGCAGAGTGGGCGCAACCTCCCCTCAACTCGCCTGTCCTGGCAAGCCATTTACTCAAATGCCCACACTCCGACATACACCACACGCATCCTGGCTGGCACGCAGAGTTTCAACCTGACCCATCTGCAGGCAGGGACATTTTATCGCGTGTGTCTACATTTAGGGATCAGTGAGGATCCCAAGCATGTCAACAGGAGGCCAAGAGAGAGCAGAAAACCTCAGTGTGTTTCGTTCAGGACAAAGGATGTCCCAGAGCGTGAGCCCAGCCTGCAGCTAAGCCCAGAGTTGACCTCCACAGCAGTTACACTTTTGCTCCTCGCACTCATACTGCTGTTGCTGGCAGGCCAAGGCTGGGACACTCAGCCCAGTGAGGGGGCAGAAAAGCCCCACAGTACCCTCCTCCAGGAAATCAAAAGTCCCAAGGTTCTGATCATCAATCAGAAGGCAGACGGGAGCAACGAACATCAGCCAAAGCAGAACGAGAAACTGCTCTTACATGAGGCCTGCTGAGACAATTACATCTGTGAACAATCAAAGTCAGACAAAAACACTGACACACACATGCAGACATACAAAATGTAAAATATACACTTTGTAAATCACCGCTAGAAGAGAGAAGTCATAGATCAGAGAAGTGGGCAAGGAAGAGATTTGTATTTATTTTATATACAGTATAAAGTATATATTGACATTGTTTCTGTGTTAAGATGTATTGTAAAGAATGCCTAAACCCAAACCTGGGATTTAAAACTGGACAATCATACTCCTGCTGTACAGAGAGTGAACACAGGAGTAACAAGTCGAGTCTGAGCTGCTGATGACCACTGGACTGAAACTGAAGAAAACCTGATTTAATCCAAGGACAGATATTTACGTATTTACAGATATTTACAGAGGAGAGCAGACCTCCACATGTTCCACAGACTGAACCATACTTTTTCCAAGCAGATGAAACTCTGCCATGAGACTGATACTGAATGAAATTCCTGTTTGTTTGGGCTCTGTAAGTTAAAGTGATTGATGTAAACAAGCCTTTTGCTTAGCTTTCAGTAAATTGGACTAGGTTGTCCATCTTGCAGTACATATACAGTATTCTCATCCAGATTTCCCGCATAACGTCCAACATCCTCTTTCAGCATAAAAGTGATTGTGTTAAATTCTATTTTGAGCTATTATACAATAAAATCTTTTTAATTCACACAGTCTCACTGTTTATTGCTGTTTTCTCACCACAAACTGAGTTCAGACTACTGATAATATGATAATTATTTGAGAGCAGATGAAATAAATAAGCAGTAGCATAAACATAGTGTGACTTAAACCAAACTCTCCACATAAAAATCTTCCTTTACTGATCCATCTGCAGCTACAACTCTTTCCTTATCTGTATGCAGGTATGGGTATATGTCTGTATGCTGGTGTTACTTCACAGTAGTAGTAAGTACAATAATAGCTCAGGATATTTGACACCTACTCAGTAAATACAAGACAGAGTGTGTCCCCTGCTGGATAAGACCTGCAACTGAGCAGAGGATTTAGACAGGTTAAAGGATAGAGGCACTTTTTTTTTTTTTTGTCTTAATACAATACTCACGTTCCCATTTCTACCCTGAGTTACTGGTCTCTGTGCACTGTGATCATTCTTCCTCTCCATACTGGAAGTGAAGCGACCCCTTTCCCAGCATCACAAAAAGATGGGAAACTAAATCTGCAATCCTTGTTTTGTGTAGAAATGACTTTCAAAGACCAGCCACGGGTAATGTGAGGTTTTAGTAGTCAGAGTAAGTCATCAAATGTTTATCTTCCAAAATTACAATCTTTTCACTAGGAAATTTTGTTTTTGTCTCCACAAACAGAAAATACTGAGCTGTAAAAAACAAACATGGAATCTCATTCAAAAAAGACTACAATTTTGAAAAGGAAAAATAGCCACTTGTATTGTCTAACTACTGATGAAATCTCATAATAACTGTAGCTGAGCTTGTAATTGGATTTTTGCACAGAACAAAATCAAAGGATTTTGTCTCCAAAAACATCCAAGTACAGTTTCTCTAGTACTGTGCTCAAATACATTTTCAGGTATCTGTACTTTACTTGAGTATTTCCATTTTATGCTACTTTGTACTCTACACTTTGACTCCACTACATTTCATAGGGAAATGTAATTTATTTGACATCTGACGTTACTAGTTCCTTTACAAATTGAGCTTTTACATACTAAACATAAGATGAGCTTCATTTATGGGATTTTGCTTGACATAAAACTTCTCAACTGTAAATTAATAGTCTAATAATCCAATGATAAATCTGTGAAATGTAACAATAACAGGGGTGATTCAGCCTCCACAGTGACTGCTCTTATGTTTGATACTTGGCTGTTAATACTCAAAATCAATGACATTTTTACTTTTAACAAAGTACTTGTACATTATCTTTTTGCCTCTACTTAAGTAAAAAATCTAAATACCTCTTACACCTCTGATTTACGTTAAATTATTATCATGACTATTACTGTTAAACACAAATGCTGATTTACTATCTAAAACTCATAATCATTCAATTTATTTTAATAAATCTTCAATTTATGTGCTTGAATAAATTATGTGCAAAAGGAAAAATTATATGCCAATGAAAATTACATTTTAACAGTAGTTAGACTTTGTATTTATTCGCACAAAACATAATACATCTCCTTCAATAAGGCAACACAATACTGTATATACATACAATGATCTATATGTATACCATATTTTATGTTGTTATTTCTCAACTAACAACATGTCATTCTTTACTATCACTAGCAAGTGTAAATAAATAGCTTAGCAAGTTTGTGTAAAAGAGTACAAGATGCGAAAACTTCAAGTCGTACTGTTAGTACATCCAATGCAACAACCCTTTATTCACTGCTGTATTTTGTGGTTACTGACATGTTTTAACTGATTTTCTGAGAGCACACTGACAGTTCAGTGACTTACTGGAATATAAACGTCAGTTAAAAATCGAACAGAAAAAAAATCCCACATATTTTCCTTTCCTTCACAAACAGCATAAACAGTAATGGCAATTTTTACATTAACACTGACATCATCATTAGGTGCTGGAGTGGGTGTCATTCGTAAATGATATGAGGTGCTTGTGGTTTGAAAATGTGATTGATACTTCAAGAGATGTGAAAAAACACTTTTTTCCCAGTGTGAAACGTCCTTCCACAGTAACGAGCACATTGAACACACTGTACAAAGTGATGTAAAGTGAAACTGTGTTGTTACCCATTCTCTTCTCGGCTGATCAGATTGTACTATCATTTACAAAAATATAATTCTCTTCTGCATTAACAAATGACAGTGTTTAGTACCAGATTACATGTTGACAGGACAGTGAGTGTAAAAAATGAAACACACAAAAATTTTAGAACCAATAACACTGTGTGAGAATAAAAACAAAAAGACATCAAGCAATAGTACTGTAATTTATAGCACTGTATACAAAGCACACAATACTGTCTGCTCATATGATACATGAACAGTACTAAATGTTCCCAATTCCCACGGCCATGTCACTCAGCTGTTGTTGACCTGCTTCCATTCATTTGAGGGGCGTGCCTCTGGCAAGTTAACTAAAAGAGGCCAACAGTTCTGTTCTGCCGGTGCACAAAGCGATAAAAAGTCTGAAATCAAGCCTCACGACTGCTGATTAATTCAAACAACCATCGGCATCAAACAAAAAAAAATAAGTTTGTCCCAAACAAAACCACTGTACCGAAGAATAATGCCACCGCGATTTGTCACTATAATCTTTCCAAATGTGGTAACTCTTTATTTTAACCCAAAACCATTTTAGCATTTATAACCAGTTTATAAACAATTAATTAACTGTTTTGCAACACACTATAATGTAGTTGTAGCAGATATAAAGCAAACAGTAAATGAATGTTTGATATCACATATATTTTCATAAGTTTTACATGCACCTATAAATAGTTTGATACCTGTTGTACATGTATACCATGCATGTAAGCACACACACATATATATA
>JBBMJY010000018.1:11594281-11634049 GCA_037833715.1 Toxotes lorentzi
TGCATGTAAGCACACACACATATATATATATATATATATATATATATATACATATATATATATATATATATATATAATGTGTTATCAAATGTTCATTGTCTGTTTCTACGCCAGTTATAAATGCTTCATAGGAGAACTAATAAAAGAACATTAATAAATGCTTAATATTGTCCTTATATCTGCTATAACTACATTAATATTATATACAGTGAGCGTATGACTGATAAGGCAATGCAGTGACTATGATTGGACAAAATAAAGGTTAATACCTTTCATGTTTTTTGATGTGTTGGACATCAGAGCTTTGACTCTGACATCCTTCATGGAGCATTAAGTTTATTCCCTACATCTCTTAACATAAACATACACTAAATCTCAAAATCTTCACACACACACACAGAAACACAGACACACAGATGTACACTCACAGACACATACGGCTGGCAAGACTTTGCACATATCACACACTTGAACGGTTTCAATTGATTGGGATATATTTACTCACATTGTCTAAAAGGCTATGAAAAGGTGTTTTAGTGTGAGGAGAGAAGGGAGTCAAACAATGTGAAGCAGCATGAATGTTGAGTAAACAGAAGCCATAACTGATGCATGATATATATAGTGTACATAAAGTCGTCTGTTAACTGACCAGTTGATCGACAGACAATTAACTGGCAAAAATGTTGACAAACACTTAACTGTTTGTCATTATTTCAGTAAAAGTGCTAAAATTCACTGGTTTCAGCTTCTCAAACATGACTATTTGCTGGTTTTCTTGGTTTTTCATAACAGCACACTGAATATCTTTGGGTTTTAGAACAAAATAAACCATTTCAATATATTAACTTGACCTCTGGTAAATGTGATTGGGATTTTTCGCCATTTTATAGAATCTTATTTGATTGATATTATTTGATTGTTAATATTCTATTCTTTTACATTACTCTCTGATTCAAATGATTCAAACGATAGAGAAAGATACATTAATCTGTAGATTAATAAATTATGAAAGTAATCCTTAGTTGCAGCCCTACACTGTTACATGATGACAGTAACAGACTGTGAAACAGAAACAGGGATTATCCTTCTTTCATTTCTTTCTACGCAACACCATCAGATATCTTGGTATTAATGAGAGCGCAATGGGGAACAGGATATTGAAACTGATTAGGGAGAGCGTCATTTAACCAGAAACATCATGTTTGATGTCCTGTGATATCAGTCATCTCTCCTACTGAAGTGACCTTGAGTAAGACACAGCCTGAATCTCAATTCAGGGTGTGTAAACTCTGCACTATTTCCGTGTGACATTTCAATGTACTTCCTTCATGTGTAGGGGCAGACAGAATGGACGTGAACGTGGTATTTAAACTGGATCAGGAGGTACTTCATTCTTTGTTTCCATGGAGACCACACACATGGCTTGATTGCTCAATTAAGCCTCAATTTGACTAAAACATACTCCAATTATGTCTAATTTGCACAGCTTTTCATCTATAGTCACCATCAGCACAGTACCACAGTATCTTTCAACTTTACAGACAGGTTTATACCTTTAAGTAGTAAAGAATAGTGAATGCAAATCAAGATGTTGCCTGGAGACTGCTCCGATAAATGAGATTCAATCGCTGAATCTCTACCAGCTCCAGGAGTACTATTCTGTAAAAGACCCTCACCTCTGACCTCCCAGCAAAGCAATAAACACATTTCTCCTACTTGACGAACTATAAAGCATCACAAACACGAAGATGGAGAGAAGTCTCCAGGGTTCTGAAAAGTGAAAAAAACAAAAAAAAACAAATTCAAAGTAGCCTTTTGTGGTCCTTGATAAACACACACATGCAGTGCAAACGCGCGCGCACACACACATGCACACATCTCAGCTGTAGTTGTATGTGAAGTTATACGAGCTAGGCTCCTTCGGCACAGGGGGCGGGGCTTCCGGGATAGTGATGTTCTCAAGGTCGAGGAGGCGGAGCTTCATCTCCATGCTGATGAGAGTATCTAGGTCACTGCGCGTCAGGTCACTGCCCATCTCTCTGCCCAGCAGCGCACACAGCCCATCAGTCCAGATGCAGTACTGCTCCAAAAACATCACACACACACACACAGGAACATCCACAAAGGCTGAGAATAGTGTCAAAATTGTTAAGTCACAGTATGGTGTAGTGTGCTATCGAACACGTGGTATGTGTGTTAAAATTATGCTAACATCATTTGAAATTAAGTTCACATGGTTCTGACTAAACAGCTATTTGTTTTTTTTTGCTTTTTTAATTAAAGAAGTATGAATTGTTTGGCCCCTGCAGGGCAGCAGAACAAGCTAACAACACAACACTTACACTACATAGTATGACATTGTAAAGCTGTTTATAGCAAACAAGTTAGCAGACAGTTGCCTATTTACATACAACAGACATACAACATACAACAGATAGGAAAGAACGTTATCATTCATTTGAACTGGTGTTTGTGGCCATGTGATGAATATCCACTCTCTTTAGATTTATTTTTGGTCATGATCAACTCAAATAGGCAAATATTTGGCTTTACAGCCACTAAATACAACACTATATTCAGCTAGTTGCTAAATTTGTCTGTTTGGTGTTGAAGAAGTAGTGTACAGTGGCTTCTTAGACCTGTTCTGCTGAAAACTGCGGGGGTGTAAGAAACCAAAACAGAAAATTAAACAGCTGAAAGACGTCACGCAGAATTTGGTCCACAGAGCTGAGCGGAACTGCAGAGTCAGGAGAAAATTCTCTGTGCCTTTGTTACAACAAGTGGCACCGTTCCAAGTACACATCCAGTACTTTGTATAAAAATACTGAGTAGTGCAGCTTTAAGCCTCACTGTTGCTGAACTTACCTCATACTTGTTGGGTGCAACAAAATTGAGTGTCTCATCGGGATCATAGAGGACAGAAAAGGCTAACTCCAGCACCTCCTGAGAGAGTCAAGCAACACACTGTTACTTCACTAACAGCAAGAAATGAGAGAACAACTGAGTGACTGGACTGACAATAAAACACGGGTAAAAAACTATACTACCTTGTTTTGTTTCAGAGCACTTTTTTCTTTCATGTGAGGGCAGTCTTTCCCTGTTACCACAGATTTGATATCTGATACAGGGACTAGGAGAAATCCAAAATAAACCATTTATGTATGGTCCATTAGGAACAGTGTCATGGTATGTGTTATAAAGAGTTTATTACTGGAAAAAACTTGGCAAAATAAAGGTTCCAAAGTGTCTTACTCTTGTCACTGAGGAGTTCAAAAGGCACTTCACCCTGAGGAGACTCATCAAGGTCCCCATAGTGCAGCACTTTGTGATTCAGTGAGAGTCTGCAGAACCAAAACTTCTCTACAAAAGAGACACGACACTGATAATCAACAGCAGCAGTACTCTTTGGGCAGTGAAAAGCGAAGTGATTGTATTGACAGTGTATGTACCTTGCCTTCGGCGGTTCCCCAGCTTACGAAAGCAGCTTCCCTCACACAGCCGGTTGAGTCGCTGTTGCTTGATGAGCTCTAGGATCTCGGGCTGAATTCTCTCCCGCAGCTCACTGCAGCACAAACAGCATGAGCAAGAGGGGCGCACACGCAGACACACAAATACTATACTATTTACTATTACGGGGATCGAGCTTGGTGTGGATTAGAGATTTGAGCAGCAGTGTAGCCTGTTGCTAAGAGAAGGGTAAAAGGCTGAAATCTTGTTGCTACTCTACACATTTTGTCAAAGCTACACTGAGCTACAGACTAGGTTAAGACTATAACAGCAGAAAAAGAGGCAGTGTAGACACAGACATACATGATAGGTGGAGACTGGAAGTCGTCCTGGCTCATTCTCTCTGACTGCCGCAGACGCAGGATCTCTGAATAGTTGAGGCCTCGCAGTTTATTCTTTAGCTGGTCCAAAGACGACGGCTTCATTGCCAGAGCCCTGGTGATCTGCTCACGGACCACCTGCATCACCTGGTCACCATGAACACACACGCAGGCATACACGGAATGAGTGAGGAAAAGTTTTCAGATCTACCTGCGCTGGTTTTTAGTGAACCGTGAATATTTTTAGAGCTGTAATTCACAGAAGCGTAACTTATTTCCCCATTTAGAATCTGCCGGCAGACATCTTTCCCCGTCTAAAGGCATCAATATTTTAAATATATACCAGATGGTCCCAGTGTACGCTGTAACAATTGATTCTTGTTCAAGAATGTAATTGTCATGCTTTATTAAATAAACTAAAAACCTTTCAGCTGTCTGCTTCACAGGGCTGCTCAGTCACACACAGCATAAGAACACAGGAGCGGCAGTAGAAGCCTGACTTTAATTACGTGCATACTGAGCAAACCTCGTCTGGACAGATGGTGGGTATTCGGTAATTAGGGTCACCCACTGTAAACAACCTACTGAAACTGTTTTCCATTTCAACTAATACACAAGTTAAATGTTTCATCTTCTTTTACCTCTAAGAGTATTTGCTTTTCACACAAAATTTATTAACTAGCAGCGTACGGTGACTTCCAGTCTCTGCTTTTCTTGAAACTAACAAGATGCACCTTGAATAAAAATTTGACAAGAGTAGAGTTGTTGATGTTCACATTATAAGTTCAGCTCTCTTTTTGAAAATAGTTGTCATAACCATTGTTGTAGAATATAAAGTGACTTCAGAAAGCCACTTGTATGTGCCTCAATCTACACGATAACCTATGATGACAAAGTGATTTGTCAGTTTGGGGTTTTTTTGCAAATTTATTAAAAGAAATTCAAGTATTCAGACCCATATTTCAGTACTTTCTAGAAGTTCTCCCACATAGCATGATGCTGCCACCACCATGCTTCACAGAGAGTTCTGCCCAGAGAGTTTAATTTTGTCTCATCAGACTACAGAATCTTTTTCCTCATTCTCTCAGAGTACTTTAAATTGCATTTGGCAAACTCCAGGCAGGCTGTCTTGTACTCAAAGTGGTTTTTCGTCCAGCCACTCTACAATAAAGGCTGACTGATGGAGTACTGCTGAGATGGTCTGACCTATGTCTCACTACAGTTTTATTGCAGAGGTCTACAGAGAAATCCTTGGACCTGCTCGCTTGGTTTTTGAACGAACAATCTGAATGAACTGTGGGACCTTATCTACACGTGTGGCTTTCTAAACTATGTCCAGTCAATTAAGTTTGCCACAGGTGGACTCCAATCAAGTTCTAAACACATCTCAAGGAAAACCAAAGGAAACAGGATGCACCTGACCACAATGTCTGATAAATGTCAGTTTTCTGCAAAAATTTCTAAAAATAGGTTTTCACTTTATTTTACATCATGGGTTATTGAGTGTAGATTGATGGGCAACACAATAAAGTGTGCAAAAAGTGAAGGGGTCTGAAATGTGAGAGTGCTTTAATCTAAGACCTTGTTGAAGTCCTCAGTCGTGGCTCTCATCTCTTTCCAGGTTTTATTAAGCAGCTGGATACAGACACAGAAGAACTCCTCCCATGCCCGGTCATGGGTAAAGAACATGGGGTGGTAGTCATTGCAGCCTTCATTAGCTACACAAAAGAAAAGATTTCAATTGTGAAATGAAATCACTGGTGTGAAAGAAACATTCTTCTTCTCTCTCACACTATCTGAGCAGGAACAATGACTAACAAAATACACTTCCTGTAGACTTCTTTAACTTCCAGCTGAAACACTTATCCTATTTTAGAGAAATACCAAGATTACTGATTAATTAAAGTACAAAAGCTACACTTCCTGTTAAATACAGATCTACTTACGCAACTCTCCAACCTGGAGTATTTCGCACAGCATTCGAGTGAGTTCGATGGCACACCGGCCAAAGGGACATTCATGCTTGTCCTCTCGGCTGCTGTTCTCCAGGACAATCTGTCACGAGTGAGGAGACGTGTTAGGTGAGGCTGACTTCTACGCCTTTCTGAGCTGACCAAAGTCATGCCTGAGGCCACAACTAACCCTGATGTACGTGTCCTGGTGAACTTTGGCCAGATACAGCATGTTATCCAGAGCCAGCATCCCAGGAGGAGTCTGGGTGAAATCCATGGCCGGGTTCACATGGTTCTGTATTTTAAATAGAAATAACATGATTTAAATCTATTTATATAGCTACTTTTACAAGTATTACCCCTAACCAGAAGAAACTGAAATCTGGACTGGAGACTCACAGTGAAACCCAGCATCTTATAGTCCTTGGTGTACATGGCCTTTCTCTTCTCTGTACCAGTGGGGTCATTTTCTCCATCAAAGGCGATCCTACGCAGCTCAAAAATGATATCTCTCTGGGCCTGAGCCGCAGCAAGACGACATGTTATCAGCATACAAAGCAAACCTTTTGACATTACAGCAGAATAACAGTAAGGAAAACCAAAAACAAGTTCAGTAAATCAGTGGTCAGCAGATGGCAGAAGATTTTCGACTGTGACATTAGTTACAAGTCCTTAGTGCTAAGAAAATCTGTATTTACTTTGTTGCACTTAGTGGTGCAGGAATCAGGCTCAAGAGGATTACACATCACTAAGAAAATAAGCAGAAAAAAATCTATAAATCTTTACCTGGTCATTAGGATCCATTTTGGTCATCATTCGTTCTTCCAAAAGGTTAAAGGTCAACACCTGCAGCACATACAGCTGATGTGCCATTTCTGCTTTGATTGGTCGATTTCCTCTTATAACATGCTGGAAAAGAACGACCTTGAGTTAAGAAGAACAGAATCTCTACATAGGCTGCAATTTGTGCGTATTAATAACAGCGCATTAAATCGCAACAGCACAAAACAAATCCTCCCCTGAAACATAAAAGGAAAACCTGATAAATTCATAATTTAATAACAAGCTGAAGAGCATCTGCAAGGTTTGGAAAATCACCTGAAGACTGAACACAGAAATGCTTATCATATGGACTGATTACGCTCAGTGTAAAAATGATGAAAATAATTTGGCCTAATAGCAGGCGATAACACAGACACTTCGAGCATCCGGCAGGTAACCAGATCTCAAACAGTCCATCAGTTCACCACTTGCTGGTGCAGCCTCTCCTTGCTCCAGGAGGCAGCAGAGCAACGTCTTCCTCACTGACATTTGCAGCCAGTTCAGTCAGCCACTTCCAGATGAGTCGGTGCCAGAAGGAATCATTTTCAGAACAGATTTTGTTCCACTTCATGGACTTCATGCCATATCACATTTGCTGGGTCTGTATCATGGCTCTCCAAGTGAGTACATCTTTTTCACTTTCTGAACTACTTCCCCCCCAAACAGCCCCCAATGACCACCAAACTCAACAGAGGAAAGGCTCATAGAAGGCTGAAGAGAAATATTTTGTTTTCCAATGTTTTAAAAGTGACTAAATACAATCTCTGGGAACTGCTCAAATTCTGTGTTCACACCTGTATATTTTACAGCTGTCTGAAAGCTTAATAGCCAGCAGAGCAGAGCAGAGCATTAACTCTGACGTACAGGTGGAATTAGCCAGAAACACTTAGTTTTCTGAATTGCAGACTTCATACTCACATTGAGGATGATGGATCGCAGGTGTTTCTGGGCCAAAGTGCTTGCCATTTCCTGAGTGTAAGAGATACAACAATCCAACACACAGGTCAGATGAGGGAAGATGTCTTACTAAACAGCAGAAAAGTGCAAAGATGTAACTTTACTCAAACGTACCCACAGAAAATAAGAATTTTAAACAATTACTGAAATGCAGCAACACCCTGAAGCTACATTTCCATCACTGGTTTGAACCCTTTGCCCTTCATACCTTCTGTAAAACATGTCAATGTGGTCTAACTTCAATATGTCAACTCAGTCTGTCTGCTGCTGCAGCAAGCTATGGTTCCATCTTAATTTGCATGGATTATGCAGTGGCTTTTCATGACACAGAAAGAGCTAGAGAGTCAAGGAGGAGTAGGGCCGTGGGGTGGAGAGGATGGCATGAGATGCTGAGGGATGTGTACTCACAGTGAGGTGCTGCTCCATCGGGTTAGTATACTCCTCCTACGAGTTGAAGGGAGGGAGGAGGGACGTGGGTGTAACAGTAATGGAAACAAAGAGCGCACACACGGACCATGAGATACAGGGATACATCAACGGCACAGCATGCAACAGAATAAGGACATGAAACAGCATCATGTCAACACATCTGACGACCATGCATTTATTGGTTTATCCAATTGGTTGGGCTGTAAACCTTTATCAACCCACAGAGGATAAGGTGATCTTTAAACCAACATTTATGCACAACAATCACTGAGTTGCCCTGGTGCATCCTTTAGCAGAGATGTTTATCACGTATTCCTTATTTGTTTAGGATGTGTTGGACTATTGTTCTACTGCTACACTGCATTGCTCATTTTAAGGATTAATTCCACACAAAAGTCACTTCTTTGAAAACAACAAAAACTATACAAGTGAGAAGAAAAACATCCTTAAATCTAAATTTGAAAGAGTAACTCCTCTCTGATGCATTTAATGAGCTGTAAACTTACATTTAGTTCTGTTAGTAATTAATTCAACAGAGCCAGCCACGTACAGTATGTGCTGTTTGCCCCTCTGCTGTATTTTTCTCACTAGAACTGACTCAGTTCGCCCTCCAGTGGTCAATAACAGCAGCTGAAGATGAATGCATGTTCAAGGACAAATGTCCCTGTAACAGAATGATACTGAATTTTGGAATTTTCACTATGTAATTTTTTTTCTATGTATTTTTGCCCTAAATGTAATGTCAAGTGGTAAATAACAGTTAGTGAGGCAAACACAGCTTTCACCATGAATCTGACTGACACATTTGCTAGTATTAAACTACTACAGAAAGGTTTGATAAAGGTGTTGGGTCTAACATATGTAAACAAGTTACACTTAATCTGTTTAGTTAGATGTAAATGTGTGTTTATCAAACGGCTACAAAATTAGCATTGTTTTACCTGCATTATGCAGTTACTGAGTTTCTACTATGTTTTTAACCTCTGCATTTTCCTCCAGTTCAATTATGATCATATTATTTTCTCTCCACTGAACAAACAAAAGCAACATGGCTTTAAAACTGTGTTAAAAGTGTTTACAAGTGGACAATTGTGGAAACACATTCAATAACTAAAACATCTTTTAGAAACAAATCACACACACACACACAGGCACAAAACACTGCATGAAACAGGATCAAACACTGCAGTACGCTAGTGCACTATGTGAGCTGGGATAAAAGTTGTCATTGTGAAGTGAGTGGAGCACAGGAAACTGAGACATTAGTGATCAGTAACATAGTGGACAGACACCCAAATAAGCACTCGCTCCTTTAGTTTTTGTACATTTGCCTGTGCTGCAGGGATGTTTCATAATACAGCTGTTGGTTTTTGCCTGAAACTCTTAAATCAAGCCAGAAGAAACTTGAGACGTTATTGTGAATGGAAAATTTAAACAACTGCAACAATCAACATCCGGTTACTAGATTTTAGATATTTACATATTTGGATGGATCTGAATTATTTCTTATGCCGTATGTGTTCATTTCTGCCTATACTGCTCACAAAGCCAGGTTTTTTCCCAATTTATCCTCATGTGAGTTATAATAAACTCTCTGCTTTGTATGTGTATGTGACATACAACTAAGTCATCATACAAATCAAGTCCAATCCTTGGCTTTTATAGGAATAAGCACTTTTCACTGAAATCAGCCCAAAAATAAATCCTTAATTACTGCATTGTGCTTGGATCCCTTCCAAACTCTTTGTCTATTTGACACAAACAGTCATCCTTCATTTACAGCGGGATGGCAGGTCTACCTCACTAAGCTACTCCGGAATAACTGCAGCATAACAAATGTGCAAACTTCAAAGGAAGGTGAGTACTATTTTGAGAGAGTGTGTCATTACAGCGATGACTGTCAGACAGAATCCACAACATGACAGCTGGCAGACAGACGTCTATTTATGAGATTAGCCTTAACTAACCTACTGCTTCAAACATGAGCAGCCAGGGTGAGGCAGCTCTCTGATATCGAAAAACAGACTCTGTTATGAAAAAATGTCAGTCTATTATGCATGGGTGGCTTTTTCTGGAACGTAATATGAGAATGGAACATTATTAGTATTCCACTTATGTCTATCTATTGTCTATTGTCTATCTATTATGTGTATTCAGTCCTTCTAGCTTCGTCTCTAAAACAGCACACTGTGTTGTGGCTGCTGTTCACTGACCTGCCGTCTGTCCTCTGGTGCCTTCAGGAACAGAGCATTGATGAGGGCGATGGCGTAGGTCTGGATCTCCTGGTTTGACCTGAAGAATTATCCAGCATCGTAACAACCAGTTAGAAGCATCGTGCCCCACAAATCTCCATACACACTTCAAACTACAGGCTAACAACTATGCTACACTACAATTAATCTTACTTTTATCGCTATCACCACCAATACCTGAGGTGAGTGCAGGATTTTTAGAAGTCACTGTTACACACCAACAATTTTAATTAATTGTTAATCTTAATTTTATATTGCAAAGGACATTGGTCTTTTCATAGGATTTGATTTTAAAACAAAAAAAACTGACTAGGGTCATCGAAGCATCCTGAACACACCCTTTAAATAATGCCAAAAGCTTAATACCAGGGCAAATTTCACTATACATTCACTCCTCTGCCCCCCCCCCATATCAGAGTGCAGAAAGCCCCTGTGCGTGTGTGTGTGCTCACACTTGCAGGTGCCCGATGAGCTGTCCCACGGTGATTTCCTGGGCCACTCGATGGTAGAGGCTGTGGCTGTTAAGGACCATGCTCTCCAGGATGGCCAGAGAACGCTGCAGGATGGATACATCCACCATTGGCTGGTTCACATACCCGGCAATCTGAGTGGTGAGAGCAGAGAGGCAGCGTGGACATAACTCTGAATCTTTAATATGTCAGTTGTGAGTTTCAGAGCTCATTAAAAAAAAGTTAAAAGATGTAACTCAAGTAGAGTCTCTCTTCTCAAAGAAAAAGTAAATTTGTCTGTAAAAGAAAACTAAATGAAGAGTTCAGTAAGTTTCCCCTGAGTGACCGTCAGCCAAACTGACGTTTGCAGAAGAAAACTAGCCACATACACACTGGAGGATCTCCAAATAATGTAAGAAGTTGCTAGGCAACATCACCCACTCATTTCCAGTATGTAGGACAAAAATGAGGGTCAAGCAATTAAATAAAGGAGAGTGTGAACAAAAAGAAATAAAAAGGTAGACCTTGAATTTTTAAACAGTGAAGATTTGTCCAGTGGGGTCTCGATGAAACTAACATGCGAGATGAATAGTTCTTTTATTGGAGGAGGTACCTGTTTGATGAAGGAGAGCGAAATAAGGTCCCAGGACACAATGCCATGATCCATTAGTTCCAGGAAGGCAGTGAGAGTGAAGGCCAACATTTCACCGAAGCTGAAGGAAGTAAAGAGTAGTCAGTACAGGCCTTTACACATTTTCTGACCTGTTACAGCTTCAAAGAAATAATAATACGAGTATAAAGAAGTAAAATCACAGCAGATTTAACCCTGGGCTCAACAGCATGGACCTCACTGTTTCCAGTATAAGTTAAACTTTTACACTGAAAATACATTACACGGTCATCATTGTACAAAATATCGTCACTGTCAAAAACCTAAAATTGTGCTCACTGGGTGCCACTCTCTACAAGACGTGCTAGTGTCCCAATGCCTTCCATGTTGATGAACTCTGTGGCGAAGGTTGGGTCTGCTGACAGCTTGGCGAGCTCCTTCAGAGCCTCGAGGCGAGCGTCAATACCGTGGGACTGGATCCTCTCCAGGAGCTGACGAGCAGCACGAGCCTGTCAGCCAGAAAAAAAAAACATGTCACTTTCTTGACAAGTTTACCACTGAATTATGATTTTGATCTCGGGTCAAAAGTACTTACGAAAGATTTGTTGTTGTTTTGTTTGTACATTCTGTTGGTTGTGTGTATTTGAAAGCTGATATACAGTTATCTTATACTTTCAGTGATAAACAACTACAAAGACTAAGTGCTAACTGTCTATCATCAACTGAAAAACTGCAACACGTTTTATATGTTGTCATTCAAGAACTCAGTTTTCAGTCTTTTTGCAACTGACAGGTGAGCCCAAGGTGTTGCGTTTTCAACTCAACATGGTTCATGAACATAATTATGAGCTGTTCCTGCTTTTTGTCTTTAAAAGGCTAACTTCAAAATAAGACGTGAAGGGCTCTATTCTAGGAGATTAAGGAACAGAGCATGAAAACACGCACCACTACATTATTTACAACAGGTCAAAGTGGAACCAGCAAGTCAGCCTGTGAGGTGTGGTATATGTTTACAGAGGACAGTTTGGGTGATTATTTTAAGATGATGCATTTGTATCTTTTCTTATAAGATAATGTGTGATGTGATAAAGGTGGCTAACTTGGGAATGTTTAAAACTTGTTCGTCCGAGTGCTCATGTTTCTTGCCCCATCTGACTTGTCGCCATATTCCCAGTTCTCAGTGATGTACATAATGAATAGGAATTATTCTTTAATGCACAGCCAAGCCTACAGCGCTTTGGTGACACTTCTGGTGTTGGAGGTGGGAGGTACACCCACAATGCACTTGGAAGCAGGGTGGGATTAGAAAGAGTATATTATCACACATTATTATTAAGAGCTCGAGAGGCTGCTGCTAACAGCCATGAAAAATCACATCGACTCCCCTCATCCTTTTAAAAGTAGAACTCTCCCACCATGATGTACTGACACTTTGGTTAACAAGTCCAGATCAGTGTGTCCTAGAATGAAACTTGCAAGGTCTTAGCTGAATTGATATTTTTAGAGGTACAAAGCTGGCACAAATGTAGATATGAACTGGCACAAATGTAGAGTGTAGTGATAGTGATACTCATGTGTGCAAACCTTTTGTAGTTCCTACAAAATATGAATTAGGGAATTGAGCAAAAACCAACTTACATACCGGTTACTCAGTGGACTAACAGCAGACTGTTATCTTGTTTTAAGGAAGTTAAAATTCAAAACTTCCTAACGAAAGACACAACTGAACAGGAATATGAACAACTGTCACTCACAGGTGAAATGGCTAATCGAAGGATGGTCCCGTTTTTGATTTCTCCGCGGCTCTAAAAGATAATACAGGAGGAACGTTGGTACAAGTTCAACAGTGATTTACAAAGTCACCAACACTAGGTTAGGAAGAAAACAGTGAAGCTCACCTGCTCAGTGATATAAAGCTGTGGCCCATCAGCATAACGCAGAGCAAACTGCTCTGAGCCTGACAAAGACCAGCTAAGGATAAGGACAAAAAGAAAAAGTAAAAAATTCACTGTAAGTGTTAAATACCTACCACAAAATCACAAGAACATAATGCAGGAATGTTAAAATGCAGCATATTCCAGTATGCATGAACAAAAGGTTGCTGAAAGTCAGCTTGCTCCCTCCAGCAGTTGTATTTACACGAGTGGCAAACTGAGAGATTGTGGAGGAGAATTATTCAGTGGGTGTGAACAGTAAAGTGTGAATTTTCAGTTTCAAATGGAAAAATGGAAAAGGGAGGCAGTCGGTAGATTCAGCACAGGCAAAAGCTGGATGGGTGAGATACGATTTTGATTTATTCACCCGTAAAGCACAAGACAAAATACACACAGAGACAACAGTAAAGCTCTAAATCACAGGCTAAAACACAAGAAGACACGATGATCGATAAAAGAAAAAGCAGTGGGTAAGAATGGTTTAGTAAGGTATCCACAGTCAGATCTTATCTCAGTGTGTGAACCACACGAGTGCTGTGATCAAACTGGTATCTGCACAACTGCACAACTGTCAATGGACTGGGCATGACAAGCTTAACAGCTGCCATTGTTTTTTGAGTATTTTTTTTAGTATTGCATCACAGAAGTGCACGTGATTTATTGAAAGGTTACACATTTGAATGGAGAAGTAAAACACTACAACATTCGTTTCTATAAAAGACTTTTTTGTTTGCAGGACTAATTAATGCAACTTTAACCTTTACAATGTGTGAATAAGAGCTGACTGCGTGGTAATGATATGCTAATCTGTGACTGTGTTAAGTCTATCCACCCATACCACCGCAATGACCAAACTGATTGAATTTTTTTTTAGCTAATTCCAACACAAACCCAATCCAAATAAAACCTCTTATATCCTTTAGGTAATATACAGAAGAAGACCAAAGACGTAACACATTGCAATTTTGCCAATATTCAGTCATTTAGTATTTGACCAGAAGGTCGGAGACAATAACAAATCATCAGGAAAAATATAAAAATATGGAGGAGTAATGCTTACCCATCACATACTTCCCGTATTATTGAGGACAAAGGTCTTTTCTGTAAACAGAAAAAAAAAACATTGCACAGATGCAAAATGACCATATTAAATAGTAAAATTACATTTCCTAAATCTGTGACTCATGAGTGATTTGTCAAGAGATGCCATGTCACGTGTCTTTCACATTCAAAACAGATTAAAGCAATGCATAATTCCACCCTTTAATGACCAGATTACTATCTATAGGTTTAGCCACTAACAGCCAGCAGAAGATGAGTCACTAGAAGCAAAGTAGAGACGTCATGTTTCAGGCAAATACAGACCTGATCCATCTCTATAAGCTGAGCATTAGCACCCGGCCACTCAATAGCCACCTTCACGATGTCAGCTGGGGGTGGCATGGCTGTGTTATCGTAGCACCTTAAGGAAGAAAAAAAAAAAAAAATTGTTTTCATCTCTAATGCATCTTCATCAGCCAGACAGTGTCTGGATTTATAACACACTTCACTTCACTTAAAGACTTGAATTACATTTAAATTCAACCCTGGAAATAAATGCCATTAAAATGATAAGCGATGAAAAATGAGACAAGATTGATAGCTCACCTATTCAAAATCTTTTACAAGGATTTGTTGTTACAGCTCAGTGCTTTCCTTATCCTGCACTCTTACACTATGTCAAAATATTGAGTTTTGGGTCGTCTGATCACTGATTAAGTTCCGAGTTATACAAACTAGGAGTTATACTTTACCAAATGGAGAAGTGTTGATGGGGTCAATCACTCTCACAGCTCTGCTGTATAAACCACTGTGTCAGCTCCCCTGTGAACACAGAAACCCACACACTGGTCATGTCATGGCAGAATCTTGCTTTCCTCAAAACCCAAAAGCTCAGTTTGCTCCATCCCTGCATTTTCTCTCCTCTGAACTGAATCTGTCAGTGAAGGGATCAATAAGCACGACTGTTTTACAAAACCACCCACACACACAAAACACACACACCAACACATGCATATCTTCACTAGGTCAAGCCTTCTGCCTACTGGGCTCTGGGTCTGCTGTGTTTTGATACCCTGGACATTACTGTTTTGCATTTTATTGGTAATACATAAACTGAATATTCGTACTTTCCATTTGTGCTACACCCATCTTCACAAACTTTACTGACATTTCACGTGTAAGTGTAAGAAAGTCTTTTCAAATCATGGAGGCATCATATACAACTGAAAGCAGTCGGCCCATTTGATACAGCAGCCTGGCTGATATCTGCCAATTTCACCTCACCACATTAGAAAAAGCAGATCCCACAGATTTATTACAGAGTCCCCTGTCACTCCTCATGTTTTGCATCTTGGCTATGAATAAGTAAATACAGACATAAATTGTATGTATCCACAAAGTGTGCAGAGATGGTTACAAATTAGAACAAATGAGATGCAACTGTCTGGCCATCTGCTCAAACTTAACACAACTGACATTTTATTGCGAGCTCTTATGTAGATCACATATTTAAAGCATTTACATTTTTTACAACGGTTCAATTTTCACATTTGCAAAGGCACACTATTATTCACCTGAAAACATTTTCGGCCGATTTTGTTCGGCGTCCCCTTTAATACTAAATTCCACTAGAGAACTGACACTTGTTAAACTTATTTCATTATTTGCAGTGAATGCTCTGAAAAACATGAGCAAGAACAACATGGCAGGGACCAGTCTGTGGCAACAGAAAGAGATTTCTCTCTCTGCTCTGACATGAAGGAAGCTAGTTAAAAAAGTTAAAAAAAAAAAATTTAAAAAGCTGTCTGACAGACTGTGATTGGAAGAATGTGGTAAAGAAGAAAAAGACACAACTGTTCTCCAAATGGCTCTTTGCAGTCAGGGTGCTTTCAGGACACAAAACACCTTGTATGGCTTAAAGCTGCTCATTTGAAAAGAAATCTTAATCATTCCCAAACTGTTATAGATGAAACAAACCATCTCGAACCAGCCTGAACCAAAGACTGTCTTCCCTAGAGATTTACCAGTTATAGTGCATTTCCAGCACTGCAGCACCGTCTTTCTGAGGAGTTTGTCTGGTTCTATAAATTTATTCTTTTGAGAAAATGGCATCAGTTGTCAGTTTGCGCTGTAGACGCCAGCTCCACACGATGAAAACCTTTCAAAGTTGCAATAAAAACTGAAGCTGGAGTATGAATAATAAGCAAGCCTCAGTCCTTTCATCTCCACAACTTTGAACTATGGAACCACTGAACTGTATGCGCCACAGAATTTGTCACAACAGAGATTAAAAGACCGGGACGTGTGTGTGTGTGTGTGTGTGTGTGTGTGTGTGTGTGTGTGTGTGTGTGTGTGTGTGTGTTTAACACCAACTACAACAAATTAAGGTGGATTATACAAATGAGAGTGGAAGAGAAAACGGCATTTACATTCCAACCAGCCATCTGATGGAGGGACTTCACCGCCTCCACATCTTCAAGCAGACTGTCCACCACATAATGTGTGATCTCTGAGTCTGCACTGCTGAAAAGTTTTCCACAAGTTCTGGTACTAATTTGTAATTTTGCAGTGCTGACAACTGTCTAAAGACTCACAGAATGTTATGCAGACTTATCTTGCTATCTATGTAACACACTTATTTGACTGTAGGGCTGGACATTATGCCAACACAATCCTGTAGCATAGAGAACTACTGGGATTTTTTTGTGAAATTGAATGAATAATGAGACACAATCATCAGTGCCTTAAAGACTGCAAACGGCATTTTTTGTCTTACATTAGATTTATAACAAATCAGAGAATAAAGCTGGAAAATATGAAATGTTTGACTCTTCATCATCACCATGCAGTCAAATGTGATGAACATTAACTAAACAGTTAAACAGGTGCCATTTAAACACATATCATATGTATCAATAAATATTTAGTGGACATAGTATTACCTTCTTAACAGCGGGCTACATAAAATGTTTAAGGTTTCCTATCCAATACATGTATAGTGAAATAAATTCAAATATTTCCATTAGAATCCAGATTATTCTGGATTTTAAATCACTTTAAGACCCAGCACTACAACACTGTATTCACTTCTGTGTTCAGTAAACTAGCCATTGGTCAGTGTTTGAAAGCCATAAATCACAGAATCTGACCAAAGATCTACTTACTAAACCTTTTTGCTGTTGATATATTCTATTTGTTAGGTCATTAAATATACAAGGGCATGATGTAAGTATATAGCTAGGCTTTACAGTAAATATAAAAACAGAAGAATAAATCAATATTTTGCATTGATACTGCAGCATGTTCTGCCTCTGTATGGCAAATGTTCAGTACAATATAAAGTTTAACAAAAACTCCACTAATTAAGTATTATTACAGGGTTATAGACCTTTTTCACAGCAGGCTTTCTGGTAACAGGAAGAGCACTGGTGTAGCTGGTAAGTAATTTTTTTTTTTTTAGGTGTCTCAGTAAGTCATATAAGTGAACCAGCATGCAAAGCGCCCGTGAACTGGCACACCTGCAGCTGCTGCTAATAATTACACCTGTCATAACATCTGCTGTTTAAAGGGTCCTACTGTATTGTGGTGCATTATATAGGTTTTCTTTGTTTGTTTGTTTTAGTGGTGACTGCCGTATAGAGCAGAGATGCATGCTGATGACAACTGCAAAGGTGAAGTGATAGGAACTTGTTTCTGTCCTTAATACTGTTTCTACAGGCCTGTGGCGGTAGCTTAGCAACAGCTGCTAAGGATCTCCAGCCTGAAAAGAAATCCCACAGTGTGGTCGGAGCTTCTTTTCACAAAGAACACCCCCTCTCCCAAACTGCTTCTGCCCCCCCCCACCCGCCAGCTACTTTCCGCCGCGACCCGGATCTCTCTGACGCCATTTTACTACTCTTATGATGTTGTTTTGGGCTCCTCTGTCTCGGCCGGCTCCAATAAAAGATTCACACATGTGGGCTGTGTAGTGCCTAACTTTTATGATAGCTTGTTAGCTTGTTGAATATGCGCAGTGGCGCCCCCCTCTGGTGATACGACGCTCCTCAGGAGATGACCGCTCCATAAGTGGAGAGAAAAAAAAAACCGTTGGCAGTTTTCCTTTATCGTCTTCACATAAAAATATAATTTGATTAAGACAAATAAATTTACAGTCTCTTTATAACATGAACCGCGACAGCAGTCATCCTTTTACATGATAGGAGACGGACCGTTTGCTGGCACGAACCGTTAACGTTAGCTATCATCTCCCAGACGAACCATTAACAACGTCAGTACAAGCTTCTTGATCCAAACCCAACTTATTACAAGGTGTAAGGTCTGATTATAGGCGATCGATCAGGCTGGACTGAAGCTGTGGTAACCAGAAGGACACTCTCAGACTGACGCAGCGACGGCTGCGTTTGCACCCCTGTGATCTTTAACGAAATCAATCACAACTCCCGATAAATATCGGTATATTAAACGGCAGCTTACACAGACAGCGCTGCCTCTCGCTATCCCCTGACTGGAAGTAACACTGAACATCAAACTCACTCGCTATTAGAGCCAGCAGCAGAGATATTCTTCAAAAGGCGGCTACTGTTTTTCAGTCATCCAGCCAGCCCCCGTCTGCTCCTCCATTGCAGTCATGATGCAGCCTGTCTCTCGGGCGGCCGTTCACATGGTGTCCTGATGCTGACTGTCTGTGCCCTGAACGGCTGTATGATTTTTACTCAAGACTACTTGAGCTGCTAATTTGGGTCTTACTCACCCGGTGACTGGGCCATCGATGATGCTCAGTATCCCTCTCTCCCCGGTGAAAATACTTTTGGAAAGGAGACACATTTCCACGCCTTGTAGGCGGGACACAACGTAAATGTCACCGTCTGCAAATGAGGCAAACCCTTCATCTCTCTCATTTGTGCACAGTCAAACTGACATCTTCCTCCAGTACCGACAGGATATGGGTACCCATGAATTATATATCTGTTTTCTTTCATTTCTTTTTTCCCCCTAATGTAATTACATTTCACTTTTCTTCCTAAGTGGCCCGTATGTTTGTCTGACCAGCTGATCTTCCCACTGGCAATGCAATTATTTAAAGAAATTATAGTTATCAATCCCATTAGTAACATTTTTCATCAAATATTTATCATTTTATCTCACGAACTGCTAATGTACGCAATGAACAGAAATTACTACCATTCAGTATCCATGTAGGCTTGTAGAGCAATACTCACAATGGCAGCAGTGACTGACATGGATCCATTTTCCTGCATGAAAGCCGTATACTTGTGATGTTCATTCACAGTCACAGAAAAACTGCATGTATTGTAAGAAAAGGATTCACGTTATGAGCTGATCGAAAGAAGCAATTTTCTCTCCAAGATAGGCATGAAACAGTAGATCCAGCATCATACAGTTTGATATAAAAAATTTAAAAAAAAAACAATAGCATTCACAACACAGTACATTTTTATTTAACACAGAAACCATGTGTACAGGAAAAATATCCACAGCTTCAACTGAGTATGTAACACTGGCTAACCTCAAATGATGGCTGCTGGTGAAACTTGAAGGGGCAAGCAAACAACTGCGTTTCAGTTCACTGGGGAAACAACTTTTGAAAATCAGAAACAGCTGAATGTATTTAGCTCCACGTTACATCTCATGCATGACATCAAAAATAGTATTTCTGACATAATAGTTTCATCAACAAACATACTCATCAACATACCCAATCTCAAAATGTTCGACAGGCACAGACACTGAGCTCAACTGTAGCTCTGGGAAACTAAAGTTTAGAATTGGATTCAGATTATGTGGCAAGAAATACAAAAAATACACAAGGGTTTGTTTAAAAAAAAAAAATGTATCACCTTATATCAAGAACTATTGGATGTATTTCATTCAGTAACACATTCTGCAATTTTACCATGAATCAAGTGTACCAGTATCCCCCAAAAGGTTATTTACAAAAAGCAAAATTAAAGTATTTCAGACCTACAAGCTCTTTTATAGATTTTAGAGAAGCAACTGTTCAATTGTTTCCCCTCTTTTTTTTTTTTTAACTGTGAGATTTTATTTATTTTCTGGCTATGTATATGTTTTATGTCATATCATTATAAAATAAAAAAAAAGAAAAATACAAAACTGACAAAGTTTCAGTAATAAGAAGATACATTTGAGGGTAATATTGTATAATTTGACATTATCTTAGATGGTGATTTACTGACATGTACACCTCACTGTATCAGAGACACACAAGCAAACATGACATCAGTACCAACAGAAAGCGAACACAGCTTTTTAAGGCATTTAACACATGACCATACATGAAGATGTGACTGCAGAGGTTAAGCAACACAAACGTTCAAGGAGTGATCTGCTTTTTTTTTTACATCGTCACTGAAAAAAAAACAAAAAAACACAAACAACACTGTAGACTGATCTATGCTGCTTTGCTGTTACACACCTGTTTTCCCAAAGACAAAATGAGTAACAGTAAACCAACCCTGCTATAATAAAGGTCTACATCAAAGTTGTGCTAAAAGGTTAAGAAAAAAAAACAAACAAATATGACAACTACTGGATACTCGTCAGTAAACTGAAGACTTCTTAGAGGTAGGAAATGGGTATGGAATGAAGTTCCCAGGAGTTATCCTTCACTAGTCAAAATCTGTGACAGTAAAATGTAATTTTTACCAATGAGAACCGCATAAGTACAGCAAGATGTTATAACACCCTAATAACAAAGAAAAATCCAGCAGCTATATTGCACCGACACACGGTTCTGTGAGCAGCTGATTACTTCTGACCATGTTAAGATTAGTCATTAACTCCAGGCTCTACTGTCTAAATTCACACCAATTTAGACAAAATTTAGACAGAAGCCAGAACTCTGTTGAAACTTTGCATCATTCATGGAGACTGAGCATCTGCAGGTTACTTCATGTCCAAACAAATTCAGTTTTACAGTTGTTAATAGTGAGATAAAGCTGCAACACTATGTTATAATGATTTAAAGGCCACACAGGGAAGTTAGTTGCTGCAAAATTGGCCTTGTTCTAAACCTCAACAGCTCATTTGAATTTTAAGATGACCAGACGAATAGGCGTCATATTCAATTTCACACTGATTACATTCCTATTGGTTAAAACAATGAGCTTTTCATGAGACATTTTCATCTACAATGAACATTGTAAGTGCAGTTGCCCAATTATCTGACTTGGGACTGAGGGATGCACTAGGTTGATTTAATTAATTCATAACAAGCGTTTTGAGAACTATTACCATCTGAGCATCCAGCGTATAATGAGCTTCATTAATATTACTCCACAGTTCAGATGTTAATACAAGTGTAAAGATATCAGTGACACCAAATCCTCACAATACATAACGACCAAGGTGCAATGATACTTGACACAAATGTGGAGAAAAGTTCACACGCAGTTGTGTCACATGAGATGAAATTTACAATGACCTGTCAGTTCAGCTGGGGTCACAGGTTACAGGCTCACAGGTACAGCACTTACAAAACCATGCAGACAACAATCTACAGTCTACAGTTCCCATCTGTGTCCAGTTATTAAAACACAACTTGCATGTAGTAGTACATACAGCATAGAACCCTGCAATGATCAACATTTATGTGAAATCATCTACAATAAACTGTATATAATCTTTAGACACCAATTATTTAAAACACCCAAACATGTGTCTTTAAAATAAAATTGAAAAATGATGTATGAAACAACTGTTGATGTCCAACAAGTTTCCTATGAGCCAATATATGAGCCATTTCTTACGGTTTCTGAGCATCAGCTGGACAAACAGAAAGCATAATATGGCAAAAATCCCCCTCCTAATTTCAGCTGTGAAGTAAAAAAGAACTATGTGATGATTTGCAAAATGTTGCAGCATAAAGTAAAACATGATTTTTGGGACGAGCTTTAAAGAATAAACTACCTGTCACCAAAGACCTTTGCTATGAAAGCATCCGAATGGAAATGACAGTGAAGGTGGAAAAAAGTGAAAGTAAAATCTCAATATTGGATCAACCAATCAAAAGTGAGTTTCAACAGGTCATCTGTCTGAAATTAAATTCAACCATTTTGATAAACATGTAAGTGATGTAAAATATAACCTAAAATGTTTTAAATCAGCTTGTCTGTATGACACCAGTGTGATACACCCATTTA
Source organism: Toxotes lorentzi (assembly GCA_037833715.1). NCBI lineage: Eukaryota > Metazoa > Chordata > Actinopteri > Toxotidae > Toxotes > Toxotes lorentzi. The sequence goes on from JBBMJY010000018.1 coordinate 11,616,735, forward strand.
CACTAAAGCTACCTCTAAGTATCCTGTTGTAGAAATTTCTGGTCTTAGTAACATGATAAATTGATCAAACCCCCTGACTGTTTGCACATTTTAACAAAAAGAAAAAAAAAAAAAAAAAAACAAATATAATATAAAAGTCATTAAGCCCTAACACATTAAATATTAGGTTACTTCGTTTAAAACTGACATATCCACACAGATTCTGATTGATAGTAGTCAATATTAGTGTGGTTATTTGTTCCTTTAATCTGATATAGCATTTATACATTTATTTTTCAAAAAGAATTGTACAAACACAAAATGTGCAAAAAGTCTAGGGGCCGAACACAGAAATGAATGTGATTAGTGTTTAGTGAGTCATACCGTACAAGGATTCATATTTACAGTGTCAGATTTTCTATCTCATGCTTCTTTTTTTATGTGGTGAATTGAAAACGAGTATCATTAAACCCATAATACAGTATGAACACTATCTTGTTCGCCATTAAGAGTATTGTATTTGGGGAGTCCAGGCAGTAAATTTATGAGCATATCTACACTGATTCATCGCAATTCCCTTGTGATTGAGGTTATTTACATTAATATACATGACTGCAAGTCAATATAATTGTATTTTTTAAGAATATTCATTTGATAATAAGCTCAACCTAACACTGGGCTTCATTCACTGTTTCTTGGGTTTATAATAAATATATTTTTGAATGGACTGACAAGAACTAAGCCAACGCAGCTCTTTCCCAGAAAGTGCCACAGAGATGAACAAGAAGAGAGAGAGACAGAGGGAAAAGGCCAGAAAAAGGGAAACAGGTGAGATGTATGGCTATGAGGTCACTACCAGTCTGCATTATCCCAGGTGTCCTCAGCAGGTTTTGTGGGACTCTTCTTCGTCTTACCATCCGCGTTCTCCCAGTTGTTGTCCCAGGCCTCCCAGCTCTCCTCTGTGCTGTGTTTGTTGTTGGACGCTGCCTCGGAGCCCCAATTGTCCCAACTGTCAGAGCTCTTCTTTGCGGAATTATCTGCGATGGTCCAGCTGTCACTGCTGGGAGATTTCTTGGCCTTTAGGGAGTTGTTGCTGCCAAAGGTCTCCCAGAAGTCCTTTGAGACAGGCTGGCTAGAACTGCCCTGATATCCCTCAGTGGCATCCATGTTCTGGTAGCTTTCTCCAGCAGACCTGAACATAGTCAAAACGTAAAGAATAGTTTATGTTCCATAAAATTAAATCATATACAACAAAAGATTTTATATGTGGGCGTTTTTGTTTTTTTTTTATTTTGTTTTTTCAATTGTATGAAATGCTATCGTACCCATCTTCTGGTTTTCCAGAGAAGAGGTTAGTCAGTTTAGAACCAGCTCCCTGAAACTACAGAAGAAAACTCAGGTAAACAAATTTTCTATGCAGTGGTTATTTCAACGGTTAAAACATCATGACTTTGTAAGAAATAAATGACCAATACACAGTATTTTACTTTATCTGAAAACTAAAGCCAAAAGCACAAACTAAGGGTGGTAACTGAAGGACCTCAAATATAATAAACAATCAATATTAAGTACACAAGAAATGAACAGACTGTGCTGCAATTTCTATTTTAGCAACAGATATAGAGGCAGTAAAAATAAAATTCCTCACAAATGCTTATTTTCTAACACAGTACTCACCACCAGAATAATAATGGCAGCAAGAAAAACGAGAGATTACATTAAGTTAGTATTGTTCATTTTACATTCATCGTTACAGCAAAACCAGTTTCCCTCGAGGGTTACAATGTTAAGGGGGGCTGCCTTTGCAGTTTTTGTGTATTTCGACTAAGAAACCCTGAGCTACTGTTCCTCACTCAGGAGACTGGTTTTGCACTTGTGCAGCGTGGCAAAAGTCTGCCCATCCTACCTTGTTTGCCAGCCCAGAGATGCTGACTGTCATTTCATCTAGCAATTTGCCATCTTTCACCTGGATTAATGCAAAACCGATTGATGGAAATTATTAAAAACTGATTAAAAAAACAACAACAACAATCTCCATCCAAATATGTTTGTCAAGCAGAACATGTAGTGAGCAACAGTTTGTTTTTGATTGTGAGAAAGGTGATTACGTGTGTTTGGTTAAGGTCACTGATAATCAACATGAGAAAAGAATAACTTTTTGTTTGAGTCCAACAAAAGGTTATTCATCTCAAGAGAGAAAAACTCAAAAAGCAATGCAGCTACTACCATTTCGCAAGAGAGTAAGAAGACTGATACAAAAGCACAATCTATAGATAACTAAAAATCACCAATGCCAACTGTACATTAGAGGACAAAAGCATTTTGTTTAGTATCAATCTCTCTCAGTACGCAGCGGGAAAAAGAGATTTTCCACTTATTTTATTAAAAAGTAAACCTTTATTTTATCGCTTCGCATTTTGATTAATGAACATTAGCATGTTTTCTTACAGCTACACAGGCCTCAATTGATCTCATTAAAAGACACATCCAGGAGCTGCTCACCTGACAGAGTGAGAAGAGTGAGAAGAGTTAAAGCAGCTTTGCGGGAAGCGCTTATGTGGAGAACACTCACCATGATTTTAGGGATTTTGACATTATTTAGATAATGCATTTTGTCAAAAGCAAAGCTCATTTTGACGCAAAAGCTCAAACACACTGCATGTGCGAAGCCAGTGAGCAATTCATTGTCAACTGAAGAGCTCCAGGTTGTGTCATGTTGTCAATAAGAATATCTCACTGAGTGTTAGATGCCTCAGGACCAGCACTGTGGCATATTAGCTTTTGTCGTAGACCAACGACTACATACATGCATTTAAATGTTCTTTTAAGGTTTCTGTAGTGACTGTGCTGAGAGTTCACACTGACTCACACCTGTTCCCAGATAAACAGTTCACAGCTGTATTGCTTCGGGAAATTTCATGGTTGAGTTACTGACAGGGAAAGACAAACGGTTGAATGGTTTTTTTTTTGCACCTTTGAAACCACAGCTTTTGTCGTTTAGTGTAAGCTGGCAAAAAGTAGATAAACTGGAAAAGACAAGCAGTGTAGAAAACAGCACATTCACATCTGAAGCTGTTTTTTTTTTTTTCTAAAGCACTGCATCTCACCACCAAATCAACAACTTCAAACATCAATGTTACCTTTTCTTGGGTAGGTTTGATAACATTCTCATTTAATGTCTGTCCTAACTCTGTGGCCTAGTTGGAAGTGAGAGGGGAGAATTCGCTTAAATGAAACACAGTTTAACATTCACAGTAGTGCAAGACACTGAGCTGCTTGTTCTGCAAATGCATAGAGTGACCCATCATTCCCATTCACCATGACACTGAACAAGCACTAGAGGGTGTAATGGTTCAAAACACTTGCATCATCAGTGTAAACTTCTCTGTTGAGGCAACACTGCATATATATTTTTTCCTGTGTAGTTTGGTGAAATATCCTTTAAAATGTGCATCTGTAATCCCACATGTTAAAAAGACATCTTTGCTTTCTACTTATGCAGAGAAACAAGATTTATGCTACCCCCCCCCCCCCAGGATTGTTTTCTTCTTGCCTTATTTACAGAAAAAGAATAAAACAGAAGCCAACTCTTATGCACAAAAACCTGCTAAATGTTGTTACTTACAGTTCAACTCAAAACTACAGGGAAGTGTACTTTTTTTTTTTTTTTACATTACCAATACACCTCTACAGTACTGTTTGCAGTCAACACAAAAACTATCATGCATGAATGGATAACCTATTTTCAATGGATGTGAGCGAATGACATTTCTATATTAGGGGTAGGAATTAAAGGCAATCCCCATCCCATAATATATTCTGTCCCATTATACAGTTACCAACTGTTTTTCACAGGTTATCCATAAACTCAAAGTACAGGTACCAGGACAGACACGATGCATTGTGTTAGTATATCCAAGCTGAAGCATGTGAGGAGGACGTTCAAAATGTCTAAAATGGTTTGCTGATGTAAAACTGATGAGCCGACAAAAATAAAGATCATGGGTAATATGCATTTTAAAAAATAAAAATGGGAAAAGCGCCATGCACCTATTATCTGCTTTACCGGTTCTGGGGGAGCTTTATAGCCCCTTAACTACATCCAGAGAGGGCAAAGAGATATTAAAGTAGTCACAGTTATTTCAAGTTATTACTTGAAAGTTCACATTATATGTTAAGAGATTTATAAAAAAATAGCACACAGTTTGTGAATACTACTTAATACAATAAGTATCCCATTATACAGTTATCAATATAAGACAGAGGTAATTCTGACAGAAAAACACCTTTATTATTAGTGCCTATAATGTTTTACCCATGACTGTATTAAGGCTTACCTTTAAAGTTGCCTGGTTTGCCAGTTTAGTTGTCTGTTCGAGGGGAAAAATAAAAATAACAATTAATGACCATTGTTTTTTCATAAGGGTTCTTATTTTTATGCAGAAATTCTAACTTCAATTCTAGCTGCACACTTACATTATCTTTAGCAATAGTAGCAAATTTGCTAGCTCCGACAGTGAAACTGCTCCAACCCTGCCAAAAAAAAAAAAAAACAGAGGAGATAAAATGTCACAGACAAAGAAAAATACAACAAAAGTACAACTTCACCAAAAGATACGTATTGTGACCTACTGAATAAATTGAAGACATGGCATTGTTCAGGAAGTCATCCTCTTTCTTCTCCGGGGTCACTGTGTTGCCAAAGCCAACATACCGATTCTCTTGATTCCCACTGTAACCCCCTCCACTGAAGAAGCATTAAAAATGTTTTGGTTTTTTTTGTTTAAAAAAAACAAAAACAAACATTGTTTACAGAAAACAACAGAAGACTGACAGATTAAAGAAATTTCAAGAGCGTGAGACTCTTACCTCTGATAAGAGTTAACATCGTCGCTCAACCAGTCTTCAAAAGCTTTGTCGCTAGACTTTGCCGAGTTCTGTCCAGGTCCACCGGACCTAAATAACAGAAACATGAACTCACTGCTTTGATGGCTGTTCCATATCTGATGTAACACACAGCTTCAGTATGTCTAAAACTTCCTTCCCTCTTACCGATGAGAGGATGAAAGGCTCGTCTTGGGTTGAGGAGATGTCCAGTTTCTGGCAGAGGAAGTCTCAATGGACCACTCCTTACCCTCTGCTAAAGTTGCAACCTGTCAAATACAGGATCACAAGAGTGAAACATTCGGATGAACAGTCACAGTATGAGCAAACCAGAAGTCCAATAGAAATCTCAGCCAACACCGGACTATTCCTCGACCAATTTGTTATTTAAAGATATAATTCCTACACATTAAAGGAGGGCTTACATTGATTTACTGAGTATACACATTTACATGTATGATTTTAAAATCAAGTCCCCTTTTTGGTTCAATTCACAACCACAAATTAAAATCTTTGACCAGAATCGTCACAAAAATCCCATCAATTGTTACTTAATAAAAAAAAAAAATTATTTGTCCACAAAACTGCAAAATGTGAATTGTGTAATTAATTAATACAGCTGTGGTTTTCGTTCTGCAAGAAAACTGAACATCTTTCAATCATTGATCTTTGGGTCAGCACAACTCACCTTGTCCCTAAAGAGTGCAGCGGCTCTGCTGTTGTATTTCTCCTGTAAAGTCCAGGTGGGATCATAATCGTCTTGAAGTTCGAGAAACAAGCGGAATTTTCCATTTCCTCCTGCTTTCATCTTCTCAAGCTCAATATCTTTCCACTTGTCCATGGTGACAGAGCGCACGAAACTGGGCAGAAGAGATAAATTAAACATTATCAGACTGGCATAGTTCAGTGGTAAAGAATGACGGGGCACCCTGACTTCCCTGAGTACAAGTCATTACAATAAAGGGAATATATGCACAAGACCCATCCATGCATCCATAACTGGCTGTTAACCTTGGTGTCCCAAGGATACTTTTGATGTCCATGCTCAGAACTGGAAGTAGATATGTCCATCTAAAAGCTCTTTGTACACTTTTATTACCAAAAATCTGACTGGTTATGTGAGTTCAATAGATTTCAAATATCACATGTGACATCACATCTCTAATGTCACCGACTGCATATGTTTCCAGGTTCTTACCTGAGATGTACTCCCAGGCCTCTGTGCTTACCAGAGCACTCAAGACAAATCCAGATGCCATAGGTCACACTAACCCACTGAGGGTTGAAAGCCCCACATTCAAAACACAGCTGAAAAGAAAATTATTTTATGTATTATTATGTAAAAAAAAAAAAAAAAAAAAAAAAAAATTGCACATTGTACATAAACATTTCATAGTGAATGAGACTGTTGGGAGCACAGATCTCAAAGTGCCCATTTTTGATGCAAACATTTACTTGAGTTGAGGTTTAAACGTGAAGATATTTTCTATGTACATTTATTTATAGATTCGGAGACATTACAGTGCATCTGCCCACTGCTACTGCCAAATATGCAGGCCAACAAAATGTCCACTGGAAGTGGAATTCCACCTAAAATGACTCCCACCATTTATTTGAACAAGGGTGAAAGCAGGGAAATTTTGTGAAGGGTTGTGGGAAAGTGCTACATCAAAAGCTCCCCAAACACCTGCTATCTGCTACAGTATGTGAATTACAAAGGCTTCAGTGAGGTGACACTATTTCTACTAGGAATAAGTTGCTCTGACTTACATTATTCTCATCCTGGGTTCTCACTTCCTTCAGAACTCTTCTGGTCCTTGGACTTGCCATGTTGACCCACACTAAAAGAGAATTGCAGTGGATGTTCAGAACTACGCCACCAATTTATCAAAGTAGATTATCAAAATATTCATATAAAGCTGTTCAAAACAACAAATCATACACCAGGGAAGGAATCCTCTTGATCCCAACTTTATGTTACCAAGCTACATCTTGAAAGAACATGCTGCCACTCAATAAAATAAAATTACAAAAATACTCTAAAAACTCTATTTCACATACTGAACTCACAAATTCCTACTGGACAGTCTATTCAAAAGAAAATCCACCCTAAAACAGAAATGACACATTACTTTTTTATATATAGAACAGAGGTTTTAATTTTGAACCAGTCCCAAGCTGATCAGCAGAGAGAGAAACTCTTTTGATGGTGTCATCTAAAACAAACCTGGACCTGCTCCACAGACAGCAGCCTTGCCTGAGATTAACTGTGTCTCGTCTGGAAAGTGGGTGAAAGCAGAAAACTGCAACCAGTGTAAGTGACACAAAGCTACAATGAAGCATTACTGAATAGCAGAGGAAGTCAGCTAAATACTCATCAGTCCACAGCTGATCAATTGCAAATATATCCCACTTTTTTAGGTCAGTAATAATTATTGTTTACTGATGCAGATGATCTGAAGGATATGCCACATTAGAATTCCATTTATCATTATATTTTGTGATTAGGGCTGCAACTAACAATTGTTTACACTACTGATTAATCTATAGATTATATTTTTGATTAACTATCTGTTTCTTCTATAAAATGTAAGAAACTAGTGAAAACTGTTGGAACCTGCGAATTAATTAAACCATTAATTGATAGATAAATGGATTATTAAAATTGTCGACTAAGTGTCAGCGGTTCTGCTAAGCAGTTATCCACCTAACTGCTTCAGCAAAAACTCAAAATCATGAGTGTTTATTCATCTGATGACAATCTATATATATGACAGCCTGGGTGTTGCACTGTTCCTTCAGTACAATGAACACAGGCACTGTAGTCTAGTGTGAGCCAATCCTAGATACACCATCCTGCTACCATTAATAGTGAATTAATGCATGGCTGAAAACAAAGCAATTCATCTCTAATCTGTGCATTTTTATGGTTATTCTGTATATTCTATATTTAATTTTTAGCTTACTTGTTACTTACTTATATTTTTTCTAGTGTCTTGTGCTACTACTTTGTGCAATGTTGTGTTTTTCTGTTATGCTGCTGTAACAACTTAATTTCCCTCCGGGGATCAATAAAGTCTTATCTTATCTTATCTTATCTTATCTTATCTTATCTTATCTTATCTTATCTTAAGATTTATGTTATCAGAGTGAATGAGGTTGGGGCTGAATGACAGAACCGGTTAGGGAAGTCAGAAAGTATTGAGAGATGGACACATCATTGTTTCATGTGATTAGTTGACAACTAGAATTTTTTTTTTTTTTTTTTGTTAATCGGCTAATACACCAACTAATCTTTCAGCAATGGTTTAAAGATCCACACATGACATTCCTATTTCAATACACAGTGTTACCTCTGTTATAAGGTGGTTTTTCATTTGGACAGAGTTATTCTAACAGACAGGTGAACGAATATGAAGGAAAATACTGGCGAAGAAAAGTCTCGAGCAAAGATTTCTCGTTTAAACGAAGCGTTAGTGATTTGGGAGATTTCTGGGGACAAACTGATTGATTTTAGGAGGACACTGTTATGATAAAGTCAGATTTCACTTGTCCCCACGAGCTAGGCTTTTGATCTATCATTTTTTATGTAGACAACATTCTCCTCAAGTAAGGCCTAAATGCAAATATCGGTAATTATATGAATATTAGTTGAACAGCTATAAGGCCATGATAAGGTCTGTGTCTTAAATAAAACTCTCAGTGAAATGCCACAGGAGTCGTGTCTAAGCTCCTCGATTCGTAACAAACACTACGGACTATCACACATCGAGTTAGGTGAACATACAACAATATCCGTGTAAAATATTATGATGACTTTGAGATGTCTCGCTCCAGGCGATTATTAAAAGCACGTACACCGCAACAAAATGCGAGACATTGACTCGAAATGGTAGTTGACTATCAATGCTAACGTTAGCCGCCGACCGAGCTAGCTCATCGGTTACCTGTCTGTGACTGATGAACGGGAGGACGCTGTTTTTGTTTTCAGAGGCTCTGTCGGCTCCGCTGATAAACTCTACGAAGGCCTTTTTTTCTTCTGTCGCGAAGGCACAGCAAATGTTACACTGTCACAAAGTCTATTTTAAAAAATAAATGGACCGCTGATGTTAAACACCGGTAGCCATGTTCCTGTTTGCATACGTTGGCAGTGCGGTGCACCATGGGAGCACCGTGGTTTCGTCCCTCTTCCTCGTCATGTTTTTTTTCCTCACTGTTTTCTGTCTCTGCTCTATGCTGCCTCTACTGTCTTGGAGTGTGAGAACATGAAGGTGAAGGCAGACTGCATTTCTACTGATCCACAAAATCGGAATTAGGTTTAGCTACTATGCCCCAGTGTAGTGTCGCATCTTGAAAATGATGACTGGCAGATTTTGCATGTATTTGCATAACTTTGTGCTCCCAAAAGGCCTTTTTTGAACAGCAGATATTTTTTATTACATTAACAATAGCCCTGTTCTGTTCAAGTCCTGATAAGACTTTACAGAGTGACAGTGAGGCAGCATGTACAATGCAAGGACCCTTAAAGTAGAGCAGCTAAATGGGAATCAAATAAATATAAATTTGCAATGCCTTGCCCCCTCAGTGCAATTACATAGTCTATCATACTGCCTGTCTATGACTCCCATCAATCTTGACTACAGCAAAAATAGAGCATCTTGATGACCAGCAGTTATACCAAGATGTACCAGATATATACGAAATTAAACCACTGCTTTGTGGCACAGCATTTACTGACAGTATGCAGCCCTCATTTTGCTTGTGTTGTGTCAAATTCTCTGAAGTCTTTTCATAATATCTTTATAAATCTTTTATTTACCCTATCTCATCCTCTTAAAATCTACTTTCAGAGATTTAACTTTAACTTTAGAACTGTGATGAAAAAAAAAACAAAAGATGAGGAGAGAAAGTACTTTTGAGGAATCTGTGTAATTCAACTACAGCCTTCACTCATGGTAACTTTGTCCTGGGGTGAGGCACTCTAACCAATGTCATTTGCTGTTCTTATCTGATAAAACAGAGACATAAAAGAGGTTTTGGTGCAGCTAGGGGAGCCACTCTCTGGACTGAGAGTTGTTCATCATCATGAACATGTCTACTAGTTTGAAGGTGCGTCTACCAGTGCTCATGCTGGTGTTGGAGGTTGTCATTCTGGTTCTTTATGCTGTCTTTGTCACTTACGATGACAATGCCGATGCTAAGCTGCACAACAATGAGACTAACCCGATGGAGAACTCCCTGTATCGTGACTATCCCTACTTTGCCGACGTCCAGGTGATGATCTTCATAGGCTTTGGTTGCCTGTTGGCCTTCTTCCGATTCTACGGCTTCAGTGGCATGGTCTTCAACTTTCTTACAGCTACATTTGCAATACAGTGGGCGATCCTGATGCAAGGTTTCTTCCAGTTCTACTATGATGGTAAAATTCACCTGGGAGTGATCAACCTCCTGAACGCAGAGTTTGCCTGTGCTGTGGTGCTTATCTCTTTCGGTGCTGTGCTTGGAAAGACCAGTCCTGTTCCGCTCCTGGTTATGGCTTTGCTGGAGATCCTTGTCTTTGCTGTTACAGAGTGGGCTGTTTTGAAATACATTAGAATAAATGATGCAGGGGGCACTATTCTTATTCACCTGTTTGCCTGTTACTTTGGCCTTGGAGTGACATTTGTCCTGTACCGCCCGAGCCTGAATAATGGACACACACCCTTTGGGTGTTCTGGCCTTCATTCAACTCTGCACTGACCTTTAAGGGTGACAGTCAACACAGAGCAATACTCCACACTTTTATAGGTCTAAGCTCATCAACTATCACTGCCTTCGCTCTCTCTGTGATGTTTAACAAGAAGGGAAAGCTCTCAATGGCCGACATTCAGAATGTGACTCTGGCAGGTGGTGTGACTGTTGGTGCTTCTGTGGACATGATGATTTCCCCTGTAGCTGCATACGCCCTGGGCATCATGGGCTGTACTGCCTGTTTCTTTGGATACAAGTACCTGACTCCCTTTTTAGCCCGACACATGAGGATCCAAGACCAGTGTGGTATCCACAATCTCCACGGGCTCACCGGCCTGATATCTTCCATCGCAGGAATCTGTGCGATTCTCTTAGGCTGTGAGGAAACCTACGGGCCCAGCATGTACCAGATCTTCTCCCACCGTGCTCCACCCGAGGGAGATCCAAAGCTGCTGGAGTTGCAGAAGCTGATTCCTGGGTTGAAGCCGGGTTTGGCCCGTACCGCTCAGGAGCAAGCTCTCTACCAGGTTGCAGCCATTTTCTCTACCATTGCAGCATTCACAGTTGGTGGGCTGCTCACTGGTTTAGTCATGAAGCTGCCCTTCATGGCCTCCCCATCCGACGAGGACTGCTTTGATGATGTGCTTTTCTTTGACACACCGTCGGACTTTGACAGTGCAGGAGATCTCCAGACCCCCTTAAGTAATGATGAAAACGGTCAAATCAAATCTATGGATAGCAAAGTCTGAGGTGTCACACAGAGGCATTTAGCAGACAGCCATTGTTCTTGTAACTAAGAGTTATTTCATTTTTAAATGATTGTCAATAAAATAAAGATGTTAACACTTGTTCACAAATGTGTGATGGATTATTATTCCTGATGGAGAGATAGAATATCTTGGGGACTGGAACTGGCTGTTTCCTAAACATGAATCCTTCACAAAAAGCTTTTTACATAGTTTCAGTCGGAATTTCGCACGTAAAATGCAAATTAACCTCTTTGTTATTAATCTTGTTTGAAATAAATTGTTTTTAAAAATACGCTATCTTTGTATTATTTATAACATCTGTTGTTGTAGCACATTTGCTAAGGAACATATTTGAACCATGCCCTCACTAACTGATTTAATAAAAACATTGGCTTCAATTAATTTGATTTTCATTCATAATTAATGGTAACTGTATGACACATCCTCATTAACTGCTCATCATTAGCCTTGTGGTATGAGTCAGTACACTGGAATTAAAAGCTGTGAGCGGTAAAGTATAAAATGTATATTTGACATGGACCATCTCCTGTGTGTTCCAGTGCATATTTTATTATTAAAGACTCCACCAAATCTAAAAAAAAAAAAAAAAAAAAACACTGAAGCAGAAAAAAAGCATTTTTAACAGCATGAGATTTTTAAAACACTACACTTGAGGATTACTGCAACACTTGCTGCCTCACTGTCTGTGGGCACTGAGTGCACTGTTAAGTTCAGATAGGTTATTGGTTCCCTGTAGCCCAGTACACTGTGCGATAAGACACCAGAACAGTAATGTAATTAAATTATTAAGTTATCTTTAAAATACTGTTGAAAAGGTTTGGACAATTTTAATAGAGAGGGTTCTAAACAATGATCACTGAACTATTTTACATGTTCATAATCTTATGTGTAGGAATGTATAAGCTCTGCTTTCAAACTAGTGATTTTTCAGTGCCTGATTTGATGCATGTTGCAAAACCATTCCACTTTCCACAATTCATATCTTTTCAATGTCATACCTCATCCTGACATTGACATGTCATATCTCCCTGTGATTAGAGTTTCACCAGATTCATTATGCATGTATAACTTACACAGTTAAGCGTTTTTTCATGTCAATCGTCCATATCCCACAGTGGGTGATTTTGTTGCACAATACCAAAGCTGACAGAGTGCTATTTTTATCTGAAAGTTGTAGACTTTAACTGATGGTGGCCAATGAGTAGAAAAACAGCAAATAATGACCTACAGCAACATTTAACAATCCAAAATTAACAAGCCAAAAGGCTTAAGAATCTGACCGTGCACCTGTTAATATTTGACAGTTCTAAATTCTCAGTGTGATGGACACAGATTGATGGGCATTCAAAAAGGTATTAATGCCCAGCTCTATTAATATAGTATGTCCTGGTCATGCCAGACAAAGAGTGTGAAACATCAGGTATGGCAAATATTATTATTTCACTGACCAATAAACACCTACTCAACCCAACTTTTCTGAAGATCAAGGCATACTGAACTCCTGATTCCTCAAAAGTAAAGTCTATTGATTTACAAACTATTACTATTACTATACATACTATATTTATAAAGTATGCCTATCTATCTAACAATTGTGCCACTTTAGCTCTTTTTTTTTAAATTAATGTTTGGTAAAGCTGAAACCTAAAACCAACACGTTTAAGTCCATAAAATGTTTATAGTCTACATATTGAACAATAAACAATAGATAGCAGGTGTAGATAGCAGGACTGTTATTGCCTGCATTGTTGTGCATGATATTTGTTTTAAAGGTTAAAGAACAATGATCTTATCTTATCATGAAAAGTTCTGTTCAGTTATGTGAATTGTAAATTAGTTTATAAAGTTAGTTATAAAGTGAGTTATAAGGTTTATAACTCACAGAGTGCAGATACATACATGGATGTTGATTCAATCTTCCTCTTCATGGAAAATTCCCCATCTGAAAATTGTGTGTCAACTGTACAGATGATTTGGGGTACTAAATAAGCACATATAATAGTACGTCTGATTTAGTTTTATCAGTTTTATCAATAACAGTAATGTGTGCGACTACTTTGAAATTTTACCTCTAGTAAGTATAAGACTGCAGTGGTCTATATGTTATGTGAAACGAGGATAGGCCATCATGTCCTCTGGCAAAGATTTCAGTTCAGACTGAACGATGGTGCACAGGTTCTTACCTCTCTTTATTTGCATTGCTCTAACATTTTCCCTCTTAACATGCAACAACTGATCTGATTTTTTTTTTTTAGGACATCAAAGTTGGTAAGATGCATCATCTAGGAACCACTGATGTCTGTACCAAAGTTAGTGCCAGTTCATCAGGTGGATGTTGGGACAAACTTCTGGACAACTGTGAAAACTCTGACCTGTGGCAAGTGAAATGCATTTGGTGGAGATATTTCAGTTAAACTAAAGTTTCATCATCAGTAATATTTAAAGAAATAAATGTCCGTAGCAGTGTTTTTTCTTTATTAGTAATTTTTGTATTGAAGTGTTTTCACTATCTGTGCTTTGCATTTGCAGTGATTTACAAACTAGTCACAATATTCAATATAGTGATTGCAAAAGGAAGTAAAGGAGTGCCATTTCCTTTCCATAGGTATGGCTCTGTTCTGTAGAATTTACAACTGCCCTGCAACTATAGCCATTAGTTATTAGAAAAGCTTATTACCTCGTGTATTGATTATTGGTTTCTGAATTGTTATCACTGCCTTTGTAGATAAGGTTGGGTGATGGAAAATACAAAATACAGACCAAAATTACCTTTCTTCCAAGACATCTAATTGAATGTATGTATAACAACATATTTTGTTTTTTATGGGTTGAAGCAATGAGTGAGATGCAGTCAGAGTGTAAAATAGACATGTAAGCAAGAGCATGGTTTTGTTGTTGTTGTCGTCATTTTTAATATATGTCACAATCAATTACATTTTACACATCTGACAACTGAAATACTGAAAAAAGATACAGTTGAAACATACAGGAAATTAACAAGCAAATGCTTCACTCCAAAACACCAGCTGTCTTTCTTTTGATTAAAGTAACATGTCAAAACCAGGCAAGCCCACTGAAGAAAATGCATCAAAACTGAGCCAAAGCTGAACATTCTGAGGTAAAACTAGTATCAGTGAGTTAAGTTTAAATGAGAAGCATGACGAGCATGTCATCACTTTACAAGTGTTGTTATTTTTGATAAAATGACAAACAGTGCCATCCTGTGGTGGCAGGTCAAGTTGCAAAAAATTAATTGACGGCACGTCAGCATCAGTAACGGTGCTTCTCTCAGAGATGATTGGCATAGTCCTCTCCGGTGTCCACAGTATTGACAGTTTTGGTCCTCTGAGTTTGCACAGAAGCATACAGATCGGACATGGTGGAGACAGCATCTGTGTTGCCTACGTCTTCCTTCTCCGACTCTGGTGACACCTCAAACTGAACTACATCTGAGTAATGTATCTGTGGAGAGCTGCGGCCAGACTGAGGCCTGGGGGGTTTCAGGGTCAGGTTGGCATAGCAGTCCTGAGTTTTGGACTGGAAGGAGAAACAAAAAACAAAAATGGATCATCTTCACCAAACATTGTACGACATGTTTGTAGTGAAAAATTTAGCATAGTCATTCGTTACAATCCTGTCAGATTCTTAGAGAGGCCTACTGAACCTTTTTTTTTTTTTTTTTTAATGTTGCTGCTTCCATTTCTTTTCATGCAACAGCCACTGTCCTCTGTCCTTACTGACAAAGTATGACAAAGAGTTGCTGCAAAGTTTACTGATGAATGTGAATAGCATTGCAGAGAGCGATAGCAGATGCAGAGAATGCTTAGGGCCGGCAGTAAAGGGTTCAGTTTTTGTAAAAGGGTGTAAAGACTCTACCTGTTGGTAAGAACTGACTCTTTGCTGGTCCCTCAAAGATGAGGAGCTGAGTAGTGATTGTGGACGGTCATCCTCTGTGTACAAAGCCATGCCTGTAGAAAACAAGATCACACTGTAAACAGATGCTAAAGTATAAAGGCACAGACATGCTTTTATACTATACTTTATACTCACACACAATTTACTTACTTGTTTGCGGGAAGTTAAGATTTCCATAAATAGGATTATCTTCCATGTGCCTTGGGCTCTCTCTTAAAATTGACATACAGAGAGGAGATATTTTTTTCACTTGAGTTTTACCACTTTAAAAATGGAACATAATTTGCCTTTTCCTTTGAACAGTAAAAATATAGGCCACATACCTTTGTCTTCTCCTTGCTCGACATGTCCCTTTTCCTGGAGAGTAATACATTCACCATCAGATACAGAAAATGTATTTGCTTTCACTGGATTTTTTAAAAAAGAAAATAGCATAATTACCTGAACAACATTTTGAAACACAGCAAAAAATGTTCCAAGATAGTGAGATGACCAGCATTATACTGATAACTCCAAATAGCACCAGTTTATCAATTGGCAAAGAAAAAAGGCCTGTCCCCCCTAGGGAAAGAAAGAGAAAGAATTATGTTTTATTATGGATAATTTAACATTATTAATGATACTCGTCAGACGTGACACTTGCACAAGTAGCATATTGGACCATAATTGGCTTCCAAGCCAAGCAAAGCACATTTTTGAGTTGCAGTGGACTTTAAGCCTCATTGAATCCACCATCAACTTCATCTATGAGAGGCAAAAGCTACCACTAAAATCAAATAGGAAATTTATAAAAATAAAATAAAAAAAAAAAAGAATCACCCATTCATTATCTGTGCCAACTCCTGTGCTCCCACTGAGCAAGGGGTGACATACCCACAGAACAAACACACCTACACACCTATGTTCATTTTAAAATGAACCCCATCTGCAGACCTTCAACCATGGAGACAAGTGCACAAATAAAGGCCTCAACCGAAAGGTGCAAACCACTGTGCTGCCCAACACAGAATCAAAGTTCATTTTAGGAACTGAAAGTTCTTTAATTTAGCACATGATAAAGATATTGCTGAAGCATTTTAAAAGGATTTAAAAATAAGGACAAAACAACTAAGTGATACAAGTGGGACAGAGCAGCGGGCTCTAGTTTGTTCCGTTAAAACCTGGGCCACATTGTTCAGCTGACTGAATGCAGCTTCCTGTTGACAAAATCTCTCATTGAGTCCTTCGGTCAGGTTTGTCATATAGACTGCAATGGTATCTGATCAAGGGATTTAGTTTTGTTCAACTGGATGCATCATAAAATTCAAGGGGTCAAATAGAAATACTGTGAGTGTTTTGTGATCCATGCTCAGCTCTGTACTTCTGAACTGAGCATTTCTATTATTCTGTTTTGACCCATGCAGCTAAGACAGTGATTCCATAAGGTCCAAACAAGGTTTATTAGCTAGAGGTTAGAGGTGTAGGCGTCTTGTCAGCGGACTATTTCAATTGTTTCAAATGTTTCAACCCTATTGGGAAAAACAAGGCAATAAAGTAAATGATGGCAAGAAGCACAGCGGCGGTGCCCCTGAGAAAAAGATGTGCACCAGAAGTTTCTTCAGTGGATTTGCTCAATCTTCAGCAGCAAAAGATGTGGTTTTACTGCATCAGTGTGTGATTGCAGGTTTTTGCTGCAAAAATTCATGCTCAGCAAAACACACTGGATACACTTCCGACCTCAGAACACATTCGCAAAACCTTGTGTCAGTCAGATATACTGTTATAGACTAATATTTAAATGAAACTGTATCCCGAGTGAGTAAAGTAAAATATTTGATACACTATTTGTTTTGCTGCACCACTACACTAAAAGTTATGTGTAACATTTCATTGAAATTTCCACTGAATTCAGCTTGACATGATGTATTTGGTATTACGTCATAGTGCTGGGTTCCACAAATTTACATCAGACATTAATAAGACATATGTGTGTGTGTGTGTGTGTGTGTGTGTGTGTGTGTGTGTGTGTGTGTGTGTGTGTGTGTGTGTGTGTGTGTG
>JBBMJY010000018.1:11643466-11663537 GCA_037833715.1 Toxotes lorentzi
GTGTGTGTGTGTGTGTGTGTGTGTGTGTGTGTGTGTGTGTGTGTGTGTGTGTGTGTGTGTGTGTGTGTGTGTGAAAGCTGAGAAAAGATAAACCAATTAGTCATTAAAAATTGTGGAAAAACCAAAGGGATGTGGTATAGACTGCCCCACCCTCCCCAAAACAAAGCTTGATTCACCCATGTGAATGCTGTGAAGCCATAATAATTGCATTGAGGATTAATGACCTAATTGGAGATTTGTCATCTTTAGGGTAAAACAGATTTTATGATTTCAAAACATTCACATTTCATCCTCCTTCTCTCCATCATGTAAACACCACTGTGCCTTACCTGTACTGTGATTGTGAAGCCCTGCAAAGATTTATTTTTAATGAAAAATAGATGCAAGTGATGAAATGGTTTCCCTCTGATACCCCTCTGCTTTTAAAATCCAGTCACATACAGTACGTCCTGAGGTTTGTAAAACTTTTGAGTTTGATGTGATATTTGTTTTAAAGTGGAGCAATGGCAGCTGCAAGTACAACAAACAGTTAAAACAGTGTTCTCTGGAGGTTTCTGCAGGTTCATTTATCTGTTTATTCACCTTATTGTTGTAAGAGGCTCAGTGGAGCATTTCAAACTCTTACTAGATGCTAATGGTGCAGTCTTTCAGACCGCATGCCATTATTTGTAATGAAACACATTTTGAAGAAAAATAAAAGGGTGAACAAAAGAGTTTGTTTGTTCCTGTGTTGTTTTCTCAGAAACTCTTTCTTAGTGATTATACTGCTCTCATATGCACTCTATCACAGTTTGTGCCTCATGCAGAAATGTTACTGCAATCCTCTGCACATAGTTTAAGTAAAATGATAATTGTGGATACCGTCACTTGAGGAAATTAGGACGAAAATGGCCTGAGACAGTAATTTTGCAGATCTTTTGATAAAAGGCTGTACTATTATGGGTTTGTAATTCTTGGGAATTATTCTTGAAAGAACTGTAGAATTTGGCATTAACTAATTAATTAACTAAAATGCACTAAAAGAGCAGTTGTTCCATTCACATTCAAGTGAATTGATTCCAAATAAATGGTAAACTATAATGTAGCCTAGAAAGTCTTTCAGACCGTAACATCACTTGAATGAACCATTGTTTTGAAACCAATCATGGTCCAATAATCAACTTACAGACGTTTGTTAGTAACAGGCATTGAGAAGTGAGAGACATCTTGTGTCCAGTTGTTAAACTTTTGAAATGAACAATATTTGCATATCCGCAGATTTTTTTTCTATTATTTTATTTTTATGAGGGAGCAGCGGTTGTTTTAAAAGCATATCAGGGACACAATTACCAGTGTCTTAAAACATGTCTGAGAAGGGGATCTTTAAAACCAAATGGAATAGCAGCAGCTTTAGGATCCATGTGTAAATACAACCCACAGTAAGACTAAAATAGAGATCCTAAAATCAGACGACAGAAATCTATAAAGTACAATAAGGGGGCTGACTGGTGGAAAGCAGGAACACCTTGTGAGTCCACCCCCCCCGTGTTGTGTGGGAGTTACAGGAGGGTTGTACGGTGGTTCCTGCTCGGGGAGGTGAGAGCTGTCCGGTGCTGAGGGTGGTGGAGGAGGAGGAAGAGGAGGAGGAGGAGGAGGAGGAGGAGGGGAGAGGTGGGGGAATGAGCTCAGCGCGCGCCGGGGGGCAGGTAACGTCAGCAGGAGCAGGGAAAGACTGTGCATACACACCCACCAAGTGTTTATCGGCGCTTAATCGCTCACACACACCGACACACATTAAGAATGGGCAGCTAATCGGCCCCGTGTGACTCAGCGCTGCTTTTTTTTTTTCTTTTCTTTTTTTTTTTTTTTTTAAATTCCGATCCACGAGTGCCTCGGCAGCATCCCGCGCCCTCCGCTCGGCTTGAAATGGGATGATATGGGATTTTTCATGTCGACGAAGATCGGAGGGATTCTTGCGTTTGCCCTGGGTAAGATATCTCCAGCTCCTCGGTGGTATCCGAAAACTGCCTTAGAACGATTTTATCTGCCTGCACCAGAAACTGTCTCTGCCCTAATTGTAATCTTCATTTATCTCCATCAGTTTTTTTAACGATGGTTATGAGATCTGTGCCGTGGCTAGCTGCTTGTAGTATACCCATCGACCATAGATACTGGGTGTCTATACATATGTGATAGTGTGCCAGCCTTTAGGCATGCAACATCCAAAACTAAAAACCCACAGATTGATTTTTTTTTTTCTAAAGTGCCACTTTTACGAATATTTAGTGCTTACATTTCTTACATTTCTTTTTCTTTTTTTTTTTCTTAAAAAATGTTCAACTGTCGATATGTTTTAGTGTTTAAATTGCACACAGCTCTGGACAGGGCACTGACTTCCATGTGGAAGAAACCTATGAGCTGCAGTGGTCAGGACTATTCTATGTGGCAACATCTGCTTCACGGCCAGCCGCCCACTGACATCTGTCCAAAGTGAACTTCAGAAGACAGGACAGAAAAATCTTTAATCTTTTAATTTACAAATTAACAGGGGAGCTAAAAACACCAGATAATTACATTTATTTATGAAATTTAAAAGAAGAAGAAGAAGAAATTTAAGGGAACATAAGTTTTGTCCAAAAGTTGCATTATCATGAGCGGTGTTTGAGGCTACTGTAGAGATGGCAGAGGAAGAGAAACCAGACTGAAATCATTTCACACATAGGAAAAGTACCAAATGGCTTGAAATCCTAAGCAGGACTCCACAGAGTGTAAGCAGACTTGATAACTTTGCCTGCGCATTTTTCAGGAACATACTGGTTTTTATCGATTAATCTATCTAATCTGTCTAGTAAAGAAAATTGTTTAGGAAGGGCCAAACATCGCAGGTTTACAAAGTCTGGTCAAATAAGCTGCCACCTGTGTCTGTTTTGCAGTATTCCTGTCCCTCACAGTGTCAGGGGACTCAGCAGATGTGAAGTGTGAGAACATTTATAAGGACTTTTCTGACTGTGTCCTGGAGCTGGGAGAGAGCATGGACAACTATCAGGAAAACGTGACCAGTCAGAGGGGAGTGGCAGCCGTGTGCAGGTGAGAATAACTCTACCATTAAGAGACTGAGAGTGAACAGCATCTCTGTTATAAAACACCTAATTGAGTCTCTGTAGGTTTTTATTTGTACCAAACAATAGAGATTAGTCCACTGGCAAGAACCACCAGGACAGGTTGGAACAGAAACAGTCAAAAGCACTGATCTATAGCCCTGTGTATAAAATTGCCTTTCAGATCAGTTTGTGTGAAATACAGCATGATTGAGTGGAACAATATAGACAGATACAGCGTGAGATATGCATCTCCTGACAAAATACTGGAGAGGAAAAAAGAGGATGCCATAATCTCAGAGGGAGAACAGAGAAATGAATGGTGCTGAGACACTGAGCCATTGTACTAAATAATTTATGACTTCGCTGCAGCAGTAATGAAATTCCAGGGTACGTTTTCTGTCATTGTTACTGAACGCACTCTACAACCCCAGCACAGTATATTGAAAACAAAGATTTGCACATAAGCCTTCTGTTGAAAATTGCCCACTTGCAATTTCATCTGTGATATTGTTTCACTCTCTGATGCAGTTGCCATGGTAATTAAAGCTCAGTTTGACTTACTTGAAGCCACCGTAGCCATCTGAGCGATAGATTATTGGCAAGCAAATTAATCCATGACAGCCACTGCATGTCTGCATGCTGTAGCCCGGATGAATTCTGACTGAAATGGCAGACGCAGCGTTGATCTGATGATCCTTTTTTTGCCACAGCCATTGGGAAGCTTTCCACACGTGTGCCCTCACGGCGCTGTCCGACTGTCAGGAGGAAGTCAGTTCCATCTGGGAGACGCTGAGGCAGGACTCCAGGAAGATACGCTTCCAGGGGAGTCTGTTCGACCTGTGCAGCCCCAGCTCCGCTCCAAGCATACGTTCACATCTCGCTGCCCTCACCCTGCCACTGATGCTGATCATCACTGGGCCCAGTTGGGCCTCTGTATAGATTGGGTAGCAGTGGGGGTGAGGGTGAGGAGATGGGAGAGTTAAAGAGGGCCTCATATTCCCCACGGTTCAGTCCTCCCGAGTTCAAACTTAAAGCCAAGGATTAAAGAGAGACGAATGTTTTAATAAGGATTATTTTGACACAGAGCCACGGATGCCTGTGGCAAGCCAATCAATATTTGCTGTGATGAATAATGTTTGAAATCCTCTCAAATACTTCAGCTTGATCTTCCCTTATGTCTAGAAACTGGTGGAGTGGTGAGGAAAATTACATTTCTGCCAACTTATCAGTTGAGGCAGACTAAAGCAAACACTCCAAGTATTCTAGGGATTTCAGATACAATGTGAACAGAGTCAGATCAATGACGCCTGTGGCTCTGGGTTACCACTATACAAGGGGTGGACACAATATTTTTAAAACCTGTACAACAGTACAACAATCCTGCAATGAATACTATAGTCGCGAAGATTAGTGTTCAATTTTTCAACTTTGAGGTCCTTTCTAGAGCAGTATTTGTGAAGCACCAGTTTTCATTAAACTACAGTAACGTGTTCCTGTTATTGTGTCCACTCCCTGTACCATGTATTTTACGGTTTTATCATGATAGTTTAAAAATAGTTCAGCATTTTGGGAGTTTGCTGAGAAGATTGATACCACTCTCATGTCAGTACGCTACATGTGACGCTAACGTTAGCAGTCAGTTAGCTTAGTTTTGCACATGGCGTCTCCCAACCAGGAAATAGTTCGGTACATAGCACTCCAAAAAAACCACAACCTTTGCACAGATTGAACTAATGAGATTGAAAATGTTCATTAGTGAGCTTTAGAGGTGCTGGTATGTGGATTTTGTTACTTTTGGACAAAGCCAGGCTAGCTGTTTTCCAGTCTTGAGCAAAGCCAAGCTAACCAGCTGATGGCTGTTTCATAGTAAGTGTACAGACATGAGAGTAGTGTTGACTGTATCTTATTACCAAAACACCAATTTTAATCGTGTTTTTAGAGTTTGTATAGAAACAGCCAAGCCATCATGATGTTATTAGCTATTATGTTACAGGAAAACATTTAAAGGGGTACTTCACCAAAAATAACAGCAAGATCTTCGCTCTTGGTCAAAACAAAAATATTTGAATTAGTTGTTAACTTTCTGATCAGTGAAACTACCAAACCTAAAGACCAAACCAGACTTTAATCTTGGAGAACTGAAACCAAAGCTAAAACTACACAACATTCAGATACACAACAGGTAAAATGCCCCTTTAATGTTTCAAATTGTAGTAATTGTTTGTGTAAGTGACAATCAAGCCACTTGTGAGAAACTTTTGACCCTTTTTCCCCTACAACATTTTAGCCCACCGTGGCTGATGTTGCACGGCTGCTATAAAGACACCAAAAACAGACATCCGACACTTGGCATCACACGTTCACTCCTCCAGCTCCTCTCTCGCTCTCTCAGAGCCTCGCCCCATGCTTTGGTTTCAGTCTTACGCTCAATCATCAAACTCCTGACCTGTTGATGTTTGTGACAACAGAAAATCTGGAGTGTGAATATTCAGTGTTGTGTCACAAATTTCCCTTGCATCTTGTGTGAAAGTGCTCACCTGTAGTAGACACAGTATTAGTAGAACTGCACTTCAGATTACTTCAAGTACTGCAAAATCAGTCTGTCTGCAGTATGCCCACTACACAGGGGTGGATTCTATCGCAGAGATTAGATTTTCAAAGAAGATTCTGTATAATTCAACCAGAACTATATTAAAAATTACCCAAATTATCATATTATATATATCATATGATATCACTGTATTTATTTAACTTTAAACATTTATAATAAATGTCTAATGAAGTCAAATTATATGTTATAGCAAAACAGCTTACAGCTGCTGTAATACAAAATATCAACAGTACCTTTAAAAAAAAAAAGAGCCACTCAGTTGCTTTTGTAATTTTTTTTTCAATTAAAGATTTACCAATCAATGCAATCCATAATTATTCTATCAAACAAAACACAGATTCCAAACAGTGCTGCTCCATTTATCTGTTTCATGCTTTAATTGGTGTGATTTGGAGAAACTTGAGTTTACACAAAACCCACAAGCTTCAAAAGCATTAATAGAGAAAGAAAAGCATGATGATTGTCACGGACAGAAATAAGCTAATGGGTGTTAAAGTTTGTAGCAATATAATTGGCATCATTCCCACTCATTTGAATCATTTAGCAAATGAACCATAAAAGATATCATTAGTTATAAACTATGAAATTAGTATGTAGGTTTCTTTACAAAACTATTTTTGTAAAGAAACATTTTTACTTCAGTACTGCAATGGTCACAGAGTTTCAGAGCAAATCAGTTCATTGGTTTGTTTCTTTTTTTTTTTTTTGTATGTTATTTTTTAGTGTCACCATTCGCACATTTCCTGTAATTGGGATAGTCCTAATAGACATCTTCGAAATATATTTTTGTCATCTATTTTTAATCACAAATGCATGACAATTATTGTGGCAGTTCTTCAGAAAAATGCCCAGCCTGTTCATTTTAACTTGGACAAAGTGTACAGTGGTATTGATCTGTGCATGAACTTATGCTAGCTCCTCAGTGTATCAGCGTCCTTTCTTATGCAGAGCCATTAGCCACCCATCCCTACCCAGATTACATTAGCATGTTTGTTCTAGTTGTTTCTATTTATTTCATAATTCACAAGTGGTAGCATAATGTCATCCATTGTGTGTCTGGTGGTGAGAATACAAAGCCAGTTGTGGTGTCCTCCAAGCATGAGCAATATGTACTGTATGGTCACTTTGTCAAAGAGGACTCTTATCTCTTCATATGCTGTTGATGAAAGCATGAAAATGACTGTTTTATCATAAGCATTATACCATAAAAATGAACCCTAAAGTAAGTTTAGACATGGAAAGAACTTCTGAATGTAGAAACAAGTTCAGTATCCATGTGACTTCTTTTTTTCAATTTACTGATACACAAGCACACTATTTACAAGACTGTATAAAGCAATATATGGCAAAGTAATGTGTTTGTAACAATAAAGCACCATGTTTAAATTATACCATGTGTGTGTGTGTGTGTGTGTGTGTGCATCACCTTCAGCAAAATAATGAATAGCAAAGATGTAGAAACACAAAGTGGTAAAATAGTGGAGCATTTAATCGATGCAGTAAGTCCTCTGCCGTACGACTCATTTACTATGAGTTTCTGTTTTTAGTCCACCCTGAAGCAAAGTGTTGGTAATTAGGATCGCAACCAGCATTTCTCAGCTCGTTAGTGCTCTCCCATCTGCTTCTTTCCACCTGGACACTTCCAGCAAAGGCAGTGGTGGGAGAAAATGAGGGATCAGGGCCCAGGGTGGAAAACCTTAGGAGAGCTACAGACACGTTTGCATTGTTCCCCTCATTAGAAGATGTATCTTTGATGTGTGAAACATAATGGCCAAATTTTTTTTCTTTTCACCTACAGTGTCCTGACTGAGACATTTGAGACAATCAATCCAAACTGGTCGTGTTTTTTTAAACAGCATATTCACAGAAGAACTTGCATTGTACCAAACGTTCTCGATGCTGGTGCAAACACCCAAGTGCACACCCAGGTGCAAAGTGTACATGTATGTATGTATGTATGTATGTGTATATATATATATATATATATATGTATATGTGTGTGTGTGTGTGTGTGTGTGTGTACACTTTGACTGTGATGTTTCCAGACTTGTCGGAGAATATAATTAACATGAATAGGTCCATCTCTCCAGTTCTCTGTATTTAAATACATTATAAAAGCTAAAGTTATGTTAAAGAATAAAAAGGTACCATTGCATATGAAAACTTCCAGCACAGCCACTGTTAGTTGATTAGTCATGAGTTTTAATGTAAATTAAAGGAAGGGATTTACTCTTATTGGCTTTCTTGCCTACAGGTAGAAACAAAGATACCTACTCTCATGACTCTAAGGGAAATACAAAGATAAAGACAGCAGATGATTAGTTCAGCTTAGTGCAATGACTGAATGCAGGGGGAAGGGCTGGCCTGGCTCTGTGCAAGGGGTCACACGTTCTACCTACCAGCACCTCTAAAGCTAATTAATTATCACTTAATATATTTCTTCTGCTAAATTCATGGAACAATCACATTGTCAAAACAATAAGTTGTGATGTGTCATTTTTACACCTCTGTTTCTGTACAGATTAACCAAATGAGAAATAACGTGTTACACAGCGAGTTTCAGAGGTGCTGGTAGTGGGGTTTTGTTTACCCCCTGCTCCCAGTGTTTGAGCTAAGCTAAGCTGACCAGCTTCATATTTCCTGTACAGACATGAGTGGTATCAATCCTCTCATCTAATTCTAACATTTCCCAAAATGTCAACTAGTCCTTCAAATATTAACCCCTGCATCATAATGATGTACTTGTACTACACTTTAGAGACCTGATTTCAAAACAAGACACTGCACAGTCCTCACTATCACCGCGCAGAATGAAAAGGTAAATGAGCATGTATTACAGGTGCTGTAATCATAATCAGTTCATTTGGACATGAGTTTTAAAAGCAGTCACCAAACGATAAAGCTGACGTTGTTCCAAAAACCATCAGTGGTGCACATTTCAGGACTTTTCACGTCATGTCCCCACAAACAGTGACAGTGTTTTTGGAAACAGGGACACAGCCTGCTGTCAGAACACAGCCGGTGGCTGAAAAACTGTTCCCCAAGTGGCCACCTTGTCTGCATAATAAAGAGAAGAAAACAAACAACACCAGCCGTGCAAAATGCTGTACAAGCTTGACAAGGAAAGCCTATGACGAGGAGTGTGAGACTGAATGCACAAACTTTAACCAGAGAGGGAAGAATAAGCATTATTTTATACGTCTGTCAGATTATGTGTTGAGATTATAAAGCAGAAATCTCTCTCCTACATTTGGGTTTACACAATGATTGACTACTGTGTCTAAGACAACTACAGTACACCTTTTTGAATACTGAACTTGTTACCCAACATCTGCATTTAGATCCAGATACTGTACAAGAAAAAAAAAAAAGGTAGAAACTGTGATAGGTAACTTTGCACAGTAGCATCTCTATCGTTAGACCAAAATATCAGTATCCTGTAACACAATGGTCATTATGTTTGTTTGTCAAACCAGCAACTCAACAAAATGCACCAAAAGAGGAAAAATGTTGTTGTGCTTCCTGTTTTGGTCTTAAGTTTCAATTTGTTATTTTCTATGGGTCTGAAAAAGGGAAAATACTGTTAATCTTAAAATGTTTTAAAATGAGGGAATGGATGCTCATCCTAATGTACTAAATTTTAACAAGATATATAGTCGTTTCAGAGAAAGCTTGCTTTCATAAACATTTCAATATGTACCTTACACAGTTAACACCATCCAACATTTAAAGGACAGCTATGAATAAATAAATCAGTTCATCTGATGTATCACTTTAAGAGGAGATGCATGACAGTCCAACACATACGCTGATGGAGGTTCATGTTCCATTCCTTTTAACAACAGCGGAAAAACCTCCTCCGAGCTCCTCGAGGGTTAACTGTCCACAGATTTTCACCATGTTGTTGACAAAAATTTACAGGTTAGACTTAGGTCCAGTATTGACTGGAATGGCCCTGAGTTCAGTCCGCATGCACAAGTACTCTCCAATAACAGCCATCAAGGCCATGCAGGCTACATTGACGAGCCACCAGGACAGGGCGGCTGGGAGATGAGCGTTATAGATCCAGCAAGCAATCATGTGGAAGAAGTGCACAGTGACTGTGAAGTCCAGGCACTGTTTCCCTCGACGGATGAAGAACCACAGACCAAGGGCACTGTGGGAACAATGAGACAGAAAAGTTATGTTATCAGTCACGCTTAAGTCAAGAAAAAGGTACCTTCCTTAAGATTGAAAAAGTTCAGGTCCTGCCACACAACAAATTTACAGATTTTTTTTTTATTAACAGTGTTTACTTCACTGCCAGGAGGTGCTTGAACAAAAGCATTTTAGCAAGACGTGTCACAGCTCTCATTTCTTTAAAAGTATAGAGAAAAGAATGAAGAAATGACTTACCAGGTGAGAGAGTTCAAGATGAATGCCATCATTGAGAGCCTCCCTTGCAATGTTGCAAAGCCAAGGGCCTGTCACAGCAGAGCAAAGATTTAAGTTCTGTTTCAGGAGTGTGCAAATGTGACACATAAAACAGACTCCACAGATAGAGTATAACTTACCTCGTAGCTGAAGATCTGGTTCAGTGACCGACTAGTTTGCACCAGACTGTCCACTCCAGCCAGCCACAGGCCCAGGAAGCTGTAGTAGATGCACTGCATCAACACAATCTGACACACAATGAGGACCGGGTCCCAGATGTAGCTACGGAAGTGACTGGCCATTGTGCACTGACGGCTGATGTTACATGTACAGGCCTAAAAGATGTTAACAACTGGCCCCAAATGTTACCGACCGGCCCATCCAGTGCGGCCTGTGTGCGACTTCACAATCTGAAACACAAAAAGTTACATTTAATGAAAAGCATTAGTATTTTCATGTTGTGGATTTCTAATTTTAGCCCAACAGTTTTGTTACTCACAAACAGGACAGTTACTTTTGGAACCTGTGCATAGTTTAAACAATAAAATGAGTCCTTAATCAATCACTGTCAATAAAGCAGAAAGAGAACTTATGCTGTCTTAATGACAAAAGGTGTTCACACCAAATACTGATACCAACATATTTACAATGAATTAAGATCAGCTGATATATCGACGTGGCTGATTTATTGGTTCAGTACTGTTTAGTACACAGTTTTAGGAGAAGCATGCGTTGTCTAAATCAATACGAAGACCAGAAACCCTGCGACTGGTTACTGCTGATAGTTTCTTAGTAAATTAACATTCATAGCTAATTTTATTTAATTTAATGTATCATAACAAGCACACTAACGGAGCACATAGCTAGCTCACTGTCCACCAACACACACAGCAACGATTAGCTAAAGCTAACACTAACGGTATAACTGGTGTACATGTACCTTTTGTGGGTCATCAAATTACCCAAACCCGCAATGACATTCACATCAAATAAACATAAAATCAAAGTGAACACGGGCAATTAACCGTGGGTGTAAACGAAGTTAGCGGTACAACAACACGGATGATGACCAACAGGTTGTAGCGTGTTAGCATAGCATAGCATAGCATAGCATAGCATAGCACACACCACGGAGACAGAAGATACACACCTGACTACTGAAATAAAAAAGATTTCAGGGCGCTGTATTAACGACAATCCTCTCGTATGCTTACTCAAAACCACACCGCCTTCGCACTAGGCCTTGTTGTTGTCGAACGAAACCTTAGTTGACAACACGGAAGTCGTGGTGTTGAACCCGGAAAGAAAACTTTACAGCTTACGCTGTACTTTCAATGTAAAATATCTGAAACGTTTGACTGAGCCTCTTCGTGCCAGCTAAATCACTTCTCTGTAAACAACCGAGGGAAACGATGTCTCATAATCTATTATATAATAGCTACATTTATGCTATCTACGGTACATTCTATACAATTTACCTTCCAAGTAGTTGTAACAGTAGCTTCAAATTGCTTTCATCAAACACAATTTTGTGACATATAGACAAATAAAGACATACAACCGAAGTCAATAATGATAATTAAACAAACAAGTTATGAATCTGAACATAAGAAGAAGATTACTTGATTGTTTGATAGGCTGTTTTCAAAAAGATTTAAATAATGCTTTTGGAATCTGTTGCTTTTATTGTTTGTTTGAGCAAAAGAGATAAGAAAGTAATTCTTTTTATTATTTTTATTTAATTTAACAAAAAAGTTTTTTGGAAAGGAACCAAATGTTTGTGGAAAAAACTGCCAAATAAAACAAGGAAATTCGCAGGAATTTTACTAGACTGACCTCATACTCTCATACGGTAATATTTTTCTCAATATATTCTAATGTACAGTGAGTTATCAATCTATCTTTCTATCTATGCCTTAAGTACGTTTTTTTCCCATAAAAAGTTCTTAATTATTGGTGCAATTGTTGGTGATATTTCAGTTGAGCCGTTCATTATTCTACCTTATTCAAGTTCAAGTTAATATATAAAAAATAGGAAGAATTAGAAATACAATAGGGCCTTCGTACCACGCGGGGCTCGAGCCCTAAGAATTTCCAAGCATGAGGTAGCGGTAGATGAAATTTACAGAAAGCTCAAAAAATGATTTAATCAAAACTGTGATCCATGATGAAAAACACAGCGGGCTCAGTGAGGAAGCTCAGCGACATCCGGCGCACACGGGGTAAACCCAAACCCCTCCCTCTCTGTCTGTGATCTAACTTCCAGCTACAGTTTCTCTCCAGCAGAAAGTTCCTCTGCCATCCAGTGGGGTTCCCAGTGGTAAGATATCTTTGTAAACACGAGCCGAACTTGATTCACTGCAGCGCAAAGAGCGTTTTAAACCTCACACTTAACGACTGAAGATTTCAAGTCTCGTAGACGTGTGTTTGTACAGGTGTTACTAGTAAAACGCCCCCTCAAAAAAAGTAAACCTCTGATAATTCCTCAAATCAAATTACATGAAATTACAAATTAATATAAGAAGCTACTTTCAGCCAAAAAGTCAGACATGGCTGGTGGTCAGTGTTTTTCTTTTTAACTGACTTCTTCAGGCCACTTTGTTGTCTTCTCTCTCTGTGCAGGTCTGTACAGGTATTTGGAATTCACAGGTGAGTGAGTTGATTCGCGTGTATCTTGCACTAAAAGGAAATTACTGGCCATAGAGTGTGGACTGAATACCTACTGGTATTTGCTATTTTTAGTTCACTTTTAGTTTATTTAAATTACCATCAGTTGTAGCAGTATGGTAAGTTCAGATCACGACTTCCGTTCAAAAAAAAAGAGGATAAATGGTGGTTTTATTAATTTATTGGTAGAGAAAATGTTGACTGAACACACTTAGAACTTTCTTTGGAACACCTGTACACCTGTTTATTCATGCATCCAATCATGTGACAGCAGTGCAATGTATAAAATCATGCAGATGCAGGTCGGGAGCTTCAGTTAATGTTCAGTACAAACATCACAATGGCCTGAATGAAAAATGCAATTCACTGTAGGTGAGAACTGAAATCTGAGGCTGCAGTAGGTGCAGGCTCACCAAAACTAAATGCTGAAGACTGGAAAAATGTTGCATGATCTGATGAATCTGGATTTCTGCATAGGTGTGCTAAGGTAGGGTCAGAATTCAGCATCAATCGCATGAATCCATGGACCCAACTTGCCTTGTGTCAGTAGTCCAGACTGATGGTGGCAGCGTAATGGTGTAGGGAATGTTGTCTTGACACACTCGGAGATCCTTAATAATAATCAGTCATGGTTTGAATGTCACAGTCTATCTGAGTAATTTGTGTAGTTTTGGTTAGGAATCCAGAACTATATACATACATAATAATACATTTAATTTTAACTGGCATTAACAGGTTATATTTGACAGGTTCAAACCTGCAGGCAAACTGCAAAAAGCCACAAGCACTTAACCAGTGAGAAAACCACATGTTCTAACTATTTTCTGACACAATGCTGAGCTGGGCAGTTATGTAGGACAAAGGCCCCAGGTTAATTTCTAACAGAGTAGCAGGTCTTAGCCAGACTAATCTTGGCAATGGATAGTACAGTTCACTCCTGGATCAGTTGTAACGTTTAATATTTAACTGTGTGGGAGCAATCTTATATCAGTAAATAAGTGTGGAAGTCTATTGTGTTTTAATGTTTGATCCTCACTCCTTTCTCTTTGTAGAGAGACACACCAAAATGCTGCGACCACACATGAGTGTGACAACAATACAGCGACTCATGGAACTGAAGATAAGACCATGCGTCAATTTACACAGGAACCTGGCATGTTTGCATCATGCACTGGGTAAGAAAATAGTTTGTTCTTTGCTGTGTTGCAAATCAGGTATTTGGAGAGCTTCTCTCTCAGCTAAGCAGTAAAAAAAATCTAAATACTGCATGTTTGCTGTTCTTAACATAAAGGTCTGCTTGTGTTTGTGATCATCTGAGGTTTTATTTATTTGTTTTTGTGTGAAATACTTTTTTTGTAAAGAAAAAAAAACTCCTTCTCTGACTATTTATTAACCATACTACCTCTGCAATAATATTATTATTAATAATAATAATATCATCCCTGTAATTCCAGTTTACATTTACACTGTCTGCACTTTATCCACCCTGATATTGTAAATATCTGTATATACTGTGTTCCTTCTTTTTGTGTGTCTTGTTTGAAATGCCTCTTTTCTACCTCATGCTGCTCAATGTGCCTTAAATTGCCCCCCAGGGACAAATAAAGTTTTCTGAATCTGAATCTGAAATAATCACAAAACACTTTTTGAAAATTGTGCAAAATGCAGAGTTTATTTTCATCTTAATGTTGAGACTGTCTATTAATGTATTCCTGGCCTGGTCCATGACTATTTAGTTGATATACTGCAAAGATATGTCCCTGTGTTATTACCAGCCACAACAACGTGGTTGGTGTTGGTTTCACCTTGTGAGTCTGTGCGTGTGTGGCTGTGATCCCATCACAAGGTGGTCTCTAGTTACAGCAGTTTTAATTCCTTTAGTAGACTGTTATCTTCACCAAGGACCATGTGCACCACCCCTCTCTATGTTTGTTTATAAGTGAGCAACTCACAAACCTGCTGACATATATCAGTAGAGTTTACACCATGGGCTGAGGAACAAGTGATTAGTTCAAGGTGGGTGACTGTAGGTCTGGTGGTCTTGTGGTTGGCTAGGAATTGCAGGGTTAGTGATTTGAGGCCCAGCTCCTCCATGTCAAAGTGTCCTTGAGCTAGACAATCGAAATTTGAAGTCGGCCTACTACTTAGCCTTCTGATACATGAGTGCTTTTACAGTAAAGATTTGAAATACACTCTCATCTACAGCACCACTCAGAGTTTCTTTTGTAATATTTAAAAGTTGACGCGTGTTTTTCTTTCCACCTGAAGGTGCAGTTCGGTGGACGAGCAGCTACAGACCAGCACCTGTGTTGACAGCTGCTCCTGTTCGTGCCCTCATAGATGAAAAGACCAGCATTAAGGGGCGTTTCCTGCCCCCGCACTGTCCAGTTACAGTGTGTGCACGAATGCATAGTGAGGATGGCGATCTGTGGGAGGCGTTCGCCCATTATCATACAAAAGAAGATGGCACTGTCAACTGTGAGTTACACTGAGGTTTGCAGCACAGCATGTTCACTGTTGCATTATTTATGATGCTTGTGTAACAATGTAATTGCACAAAACATGACACGCCAACATGTTTATATAGGATATTAAGAAAACACAATAGTCAGATGTGGGAAAAAAAATAGGTCCTAAGATTCAAAGTGACTTTTATTACATTTTTAGCAGGTAGTTCAGTCTCATATTCTTAACCCCACTTTAACAAAGCATACACAGTTACTACACATTAAAGCTGATTTGGAGCACTAATAGAGCAATTAAGCAGAGAAAGTGTTTGTAGTGTAAAGTTGCAATTAAATTATGGTTGTAAACAAAAAAAAAAGTTTGGTTTAAGTTACAAGTTAGCATTTGATCTGTTTATTGTGGATGCCAGTTTTAGAAATCAGATAATGTTAACCATTACACGTATCCATAACACACTTCAGTAAACCAGGCAGTGTCGATGATTAGCTTTTTGGTAATCATTTCACCTCTGTGTCCTTTTCTCCCTCTCACAGTGAGTAGAGATCATTCAGTCGGGGGTTCATATTTGGGCTGTGAGCCAATGGGAGTCTTCTGGGGACTGCAGCCGGCTCCTGGAGCAAGAGAGGGTTTGAGGCAGGTGATAAAAACAAACTCACTGACAGCTACAGAAAACAAACCCAAACCCAAAGGTCTGTGTTGTTATGCACCTCTGGCAGGACTGCACAGGTCATTTTAAGGTTTCCACACACCTCCTAATTATATACTACCACAACCACTGACTACAACCCAGAAACTCCCTCCATCCCCCCAGGATCCACGCATGTTAGAATTTTGATTCATTTGAATTTACTGTGATTCTCCAATCAGTATTCTTGTTCATTTAATTGCTCTCTCTCGTCACTGTCATGTTCACGCAAAATTGGTGGGGAGTATTAAAGGAGCACAGGCACACCGTTGAACTCAAATGCTTGTTATTGCTTCAATAAATCGTTACGAGTTGATAAAAGTTTCCTGTCTAAGTTGTGCTTTTCTTCCACAGACTGAGGAAGAAAAACG
The DNA here is from genome assembly GCA_037833715.1 of Toxotes lorentzi. Lineage (NCBI taxonomy): Eukaryota > Metazoa > Chordata > Actinopteri > Toxotidae > Toxotes > Toxotes lorentzi. The sequence goes on from JBBMJY010000018.1 coordinate 11,659,760, forward strand.
TGGAGACTCCATACGTAGTGCACGTGTCCTTACTGGAGGGACATGTGTCACCCAGTGAGGGACAGAGCACTGAGCTGGCTGCTGTAACTGCTGAGCGCTGGTACATGGCACCAGGCGTGAGGAGAAGAGAGATTCGTCAGAATGGAGTTGTAGCGACGTTGTTCTTACCCCCTGGTAAGAATTTTAAGATAGTGAGGTGATGGTGAGGTGGTGGGTGGTAGCTGTGTCCTCTGTACTGATGTGTGTGCTGTACTGATTTCTTGCAGGTCCGGGCCCATTTCCAGCCATTTTGGACCTGTGGGGAATGGCTGGAGGACTGATAGAGTACCGCTCTGCCCTGTTTGCGTCCAGAGGCTATGCCAGCCTGTCACTTGCCTACATAGGACACAAAGAATTACCAGGCCCACAAAACTGCATCAATGTCGGTGATTCATATTTCAAGGTAGAATAAGATCCAAATTTTACTTTATGCTATGATATATTAATTTCTTTCTCTCTGTTTCCTGCACGCGTCTCAGTTAAAACCCTCACAATTACACAAGTACTCTATTATTTTTTCATTTCCACAAAATATCCCATTTGTTAGTCAGCCTTCCACCTGCTTCAAGATCATCCTCAGGTCTGTGCCGACAGAATTGGGATCATCGGCCTGTCGTTTGGAACCTACCTGACTCTTCGAATTGCCACTAAGACTGGTGTCAAAGTACGTCACAAAGTCCAGTGTCTGTTGTCTGTCCTTCAGTCTACAGCTAGATCAATACATAGCTTGTAGAGTAGATATAAAAATAAATATAACAGTTCTTCAGCAGTGTATAGTTTGGATTTTTACTAAGTTTTCATGTTCCCCTCTCCAGCCATCCTGTTTGATTTGTATCAATGGGCCAGTAGCAAGTACCGTGAAGCTCTCAGATGCAGACGGCAGGACAGAACACTTTGAAGGGTAAGGTGAAGTCTGTAGCCCAAAGTACTGTTTTTAGTCTTATAGACTAACAGTTCATTGTTAATTTAATTGTCCTATCAATTGAGATCAGCCAAAAAATTATTTTCTGGTATATAACTTGGACTTCAGTGAAAGACTAAGGATTAAAAGACAAAATGAGTTGTGGTTTTCTCTGTTAACTCCTCCTTTTAGTGACCAGACATACTGGACGTTTGATGATCAAGGCCATGTCAGTTTCAGAGACATCTCCTTGCCTGCTAACCTTTCCCCAGAGAGCAAAGTGAAGGTAATGCGAAAGACTTTACAGCGTCTCTGCCACCTGTTTGCCCAGCACCACCACACATAGTCACACATGTATTCAAGCAATGTGTTGTATATCAATTTTACAAAAAATCTGCTCCACGGTTATTGTGTTTTTGCAGCTTGAAAACCTCGCCTGCCCATTAATGTACATAGTCGGAGAAGACGACCTGAGCTGTTCAAGCATAGAGACAGCAAACATGGTATACTGTCTCATTTTACTTATTATTATTTTATTCTTATTTATTTTTTTATTTATTTATTCATTTGAAGAGTTAATTGGGTGAGTTTGTTGTCATCAGATCGAAGAGGCCCTGAGGTCTACAAATAAATCTCACCTGTTCACTCGTTTGTCGTACCCCGGTGCTGGTCACCTCATTGAGCCGCCTTACACTCCAAATTCAAGAACGTCCCTGTGGAGCGTCAAACCACAGAAACGTGAGCCCTAGCTGCATTTTTCAATTTTTCACTCAACTCTCGGACTCTTTATTACAATATTAAGTATGAGCTGTGATGGACAGGAATGATAACTGTAATTCTGACATGTTCTTGTTTTTGGCTTCTGCAGTGGTCACTCTATGGGGAGGCCATCTTGCAGCCCACGCTGCTGCCCAGGAAGATGCCTGGAAGAAGATCCTGGATTTTATGGAAAACAATCTGAGACGGTGAAGTGGTCTTTTGAGATAGAAAAAAACCCTGTCATGCATGTGCATGTGAAATTCTACGATTAGCTGAGAGAGTTTTGCATGCAGAGAACTGGAGGAGAAGAAGAAGAATTGAGCTCCTTTTCGGTGTAAAGGACCCCTTAGAAATGGCACCCAGCTCCCTCAAACACTCACAATCTCACTGTCATATTTAGCAGGCTACATATTCTCCACAAGGGGGAACCGTTTGGTCACCATAAGAACAGTTCAGCACCTGCCAACCTACATCATCAGAGGAGAAGGAAAGTCCTCTTAGCAGCAGTTTATATGTACATGCAGCTGTGACACTCAACAAGTACTTTAAGTGTCAAAAAAAAAATAGTTGCTCTCCTTGCCTATAGATGCGACACACTGCAGAACTGAAAATGCAGAACTGAAATGCTAATATTATACCAAACAAAACAATGTAACAATGATCCACCATCCAAGTTGTTAAAAATCCACTCAGACATATCTGATGTGCACTAATCATTCAGTCCCTTATAAAAAAAAAAAAATTCAGACACTCTGTTCCTGTGTTCCTCTTTCTTTTTTTTTTAATGAGTAATTAGTAAATATACTAACTACTTGTTACGGGAATTTGGGATGAAGAGTTCATGGCATGCTGAGGTGACCATGGCGATGAGGGTGATGAATTCTTTGAAGTCGATCTCCAGGTCTCCGTTCTGATCGAGGTCCGCGAAGAGCTCATCCAGAGTTTCGTTCTCTTGGATTTTCTGTTCAGCAGAAAAAAAAATTTAATGAAAGTAAATTTAACAAGGCTAAAAATCTGTGGCAGCACTCATGATGTTATGAGGCTGAAATGTTCATTACACAACAGAAAAAAAAAGTAATTTGTTTACATGCTATGTTTGCTTTGGAGTCAGCGAGCATCTTCGCCAAAAGCAAATTAAAGTGTAAACTTAAGAACCATCATCATCATAGGGACGTTGAATCTCTTGTCATATTTCACTCCAGGCTGACAACCGACTGACAGGTTCAGCAAACCAACATCGATATCCCTTGCGTAGCAGCGCACTCTTTGTCAGCATATCTAAATATCTAGTTTATAAAAACACACATTTTATTTGTGGCCCACTTGCTTCAATGTAGACATGCAGAAAGCACATGCTTCTTAAGAGTCCATTATCTGCAAGTAGCTGTTATGAGTTGTTACGAGCATTAAAAAACCTCCGTAACTTACCATTATGAAATGACTCATCTCGTTGTTGATGAGTGCTTTAAGCTCAGCTTTTCTCAGCTTGCACTTGTGACCCGAGTATTTGTGGAAAACTTGGATGATAGTGGCCATGCCACTCTCCAGTTCTGACATACTCTCCTTTGAGGCCTGCAGCAAACAGTTTAAATCAGCTCCCAAAACACAATCAAATATTTTACTCCCACATGTTATAATAGAGATGATTATTTTTCTGTATGTTTTTATACATGACAAATACATTGTAACCTTTCTAGTATCTATCTAGGAAAAGTTTTCAAATTTATAAAAAAAAAATGGTTTCTTCAACCTTACAGTATTTCTTACCTCCATCTGAAGGAACTCCTCTGTCTTGTGAGGATTGCGAAGTGCGACTGATGGCTTATCCAGCAGTGCGTTGTCTGCCTCGCCCAGTTCACTGTGGACACTAAACTGTATTGATCAACTCCTTCCACTTACATCTGCCGTGCACTGCATAATGTACGACTAATGGAAATTAGTGGTCAGAGATTTGACCAAAACCATTTGCTCTTAAGATGTGTCATCAAGTTTCTCCATTTTGTCTAGTGTGTGTGTGTGTGTGTGTGTGTGTGTGTGTGTGTGTGTGTGTGTGTGTGTGTGTGTGTGTGTGTGTGTGTG
>JBBMJY010000018.1:11665638-11701644 GCA_037833715.1 Toxotes lorentzi
ATATATTTCAATAAAACACAATAAAATAATTAAAAGAAAATACATTTTAAAAATATCCACCCACAACACTGTGTCCAATCCGGGAAGCTTGAATGACAAATTTGCACTGGAACGCACCGCGCGCTCCGCTTCCTGTTGTCCGCACCTTGTAAAACACACCGTGCGCGCTGCTTTTGTTGCGCCGCTGTCCGGACCTTGAACCTGTCGGCCTAGATGAGAGAGGACCGTCCGCCCTTCCTTTCGATAGGAAACTCGTACTGACGTAAAAGAAACCAGGGCAGACGGATCCCAGGGTTAATTGAGAGCGTTAATATCACAGCTTTACTGACGCTACACGTCCTGTTTCACTCCTGTCACACTAAACTATCCGTGTTTGGTGAACATAGGGGCGGACAGGAAAAACACAGCTACCGAAAGGGACAGACGAGAGGAAAATAAGCAGTGTTTGGTAAGGTTTCAGTCATTTCACCGTTGTGTGTGTGGGTTTTTTTTTTTCCTCTGGCGTTTAAATTCCTCCTATCTAACCTCGTAAATGCTCAGCTAAATATTTACAACCTCGTTATGAGCGGTGGCATAGACATCCAGAGTAAAGTTTACTACAACTGCACGTAAAAACAGAAAAAATTGACATTATTTAGGTTTCACGGAGGCCTGTCTGTCCATCCCCCAGAGAAGATATAGATACTATTGATATGTAATGTTCCTCTGACATAATCCATCACTGTACAGTGTGTGGGCGCAGTCACTTAGTTGTCTTTATTGTGTTTAAGTCACTGTATGACCCGCAGTTTCTCATACAATTAAAAAGTTTTGCTTACTTTCTAAATGATTATTTGGAAATTGGTATTTCTGAAGTGTGTGTTTGTGTTTTTTTTTCCCTTGGAGAGGAGTGTGAGCTGCAAAATTCACCAGGCATTTGACTTCCTCACAGATACAGTGTGTGTGTGGTTCACATGCAAAGACCTGAAACCACATCCCTCCTTCAAGCTCGTCTTTTTTTTTCAGAAACGCCTGTTTTCATTCTGAGGCTATAATTAACTCAGTATGTGTGTGTGTGACCTGCCTCATCTCTCTCTCTCTCTTTTTTTTTCTCTCACACTTGCAGTTTCCATCTCCGTGTTGATTAAACCCTTTCTTCCTCTCCTCTGCTCAGGCATGGCTGATCTGCTGAGGCTGCTGCTGCGGGTGGCTGAGAAAGCGGCTAACGTGGCTCGGGTCTGCAAGCAGGAGGCTCCCCTCTTTCAGCTCCTCGTACAGGAGAAGACCGGAGATGACAAGAACAAGAAGTTTGTCCAGGACTTCAAGACGCTTGCTGATGTGGTGATCCAGGAGATGATCCGACATGATGTTGGTGCTCAGGTAGGAGAGGCCATTGTATAAGCATGGACTGTATAAATGTACTGAGTAATTATGTCCTGTAATTATGTGCTGTCTGTTCTGTGGTGCAGTTCCCTGAAATGGCTGGCTTCGTTCATGGAGAGGAGTCCAACAAGTTTGAAAATGGGCTTGGTACAGTACTTAACACACTACATTCTCTTCCGCTCTATTTACATTGGACGCCACCATCTTTAAGGTTAAAGCATACTTTAATTTAAAGGTAACATCAGTCCCTAGTTTGTATCCAGATATTCGAGTCATGCACTGCCCCCCCCCCAGACTCACAGGGGCCCCCAGAGGTCTCAGAGTTACTACTGCGCATGTTGTTGTTTGGTATTTGATTGATTGCAACTTTGAGAACTTGCACCGCTGAAGTACAATATGAACAAAGGCAGGTCCTGAATTATCAGCTAATCGTACTATGGGAGAAGAGAGTCTTTGCATTTCGGCCTGTAAATGAATCAATTATCTAAATGTTCAATAACTGATTTGCTGTTTAGTAAATCAATCATTTTAGTTCTTTTTGATATTGAGGCCACATGGTACACATTCCTAAAGAAAGTAAACAAAGATGTTTCAGCGTAGGAGTCCTGGTTGTTTTCACACCCTCTTTGTGAGTGTGGAGGTTTGTAGTAGTAATCACTTCACCTTCATAGTGGAAGACTAAATGCTAGAGAGGCTATAAATACACTTGACCTAATGATCAGCACTTGAGCCTCACTGTGATTGAATAATCTGTCATGTAAAATAATCAGAACATAAAACCAAAACATTGGTGCGTCAATGTCCTATTTCAGCACGCTGCACATTGCACTGTGTAAATATTTAAAGTCATTTGTTGTACAGTAATCAAATGAAGCCTCACTGGCTCTGTGTGTCAACAGGAGAGAGTGTGACAATCACAGTGTGCGCTACAGAGGAGGAGACCGCGGCGCTGCTGGCCACGGTGCTGGACGGCAACCAGATGGCGGCGTCTCTGCTGGCTCGAGCCATCCACCAAAACCCGGCGACCATCGACACCAGCATAGATGGTCTCACGGTGCCCCTCAGCCCGTCTGAGCTCGGCATCTGGATCGACCCCATAGGTGAAAGGCTCGGCTTCTTTCTCTCTGCTGCAGGGAATTTATCTGAGAGCTGAACGTTTGAGCTCAGACCTGAGTGAGAACTGATTGTTTCTGCTTTCTTTTTTCTTTTTCTTTTTATTAAATTAAGATGCCACCAGCCAGTACATAGAGGGCCGAGAGGAGGTGCTGGAGGAGGGTCACCTGTCTCCTTCCGGTCTGCACTGCGCTTTGGTTCTGATCGGGGTTTACCTCCGGAGCACAGGCGAACCCGTCATGGGCGTCATCAACCAACCGTTCAACTACAAAGATCCCTCAGGTGGAGGGTAAGTTAAAAAGAAATATTCTCTGACCTTTCAAACCTTATGGTAACACTCAACAACCATGGGAACAGTGGAACATCTGGAAGATGAGGAAAACTTTCAGAAGGAAACTTTACCTGCAGCATCATCACAAACATATGAAGTCTGCAAAGCAACATCAGGTTTATCTGAATTAAGTTATACAACTATTGTATGTCTTTTGTTTATTGTTTACTGGATGTACACCGTCTCCATCTTTGTCTCTGGATCTCTTTCTCTTCACCTCACACAGCCAGAACTCATCTTGCAAGCCCATCTTGCTTCAAGATTCAAGTATGTGAGAAAGTGTGTCGAGTGAGAAACATGCAGTGATGAGTCTTGCATGTCAGAGCAATCCTTAAACCGTTGGGGAGTGTTTAGATGACGAGGTGACTCACTGCTTGATGAAACTCCTGAACCTTCTGAAGAACTGTATCAACAAGGTTTTATGAAATTCAGTTCATGACCAATTTTTTTTTTAGCTTAAACTTACTCAGAAACTGACCTTGGTGGCAGACCTGTTGTTCCAGTGGGAGCTCAGCGAGTCCTCCAGTCAGGTTCCTAGTTGATGTTTGAGTGAAGGAATGAGCCTTCAGTCATCTTTATTCTGAGTCTGCATTGCGAAAGGTGTCTTTTGCCTTCCTGTATGTCTCCCCTGAAGTAAAATATTCTCACCTTCCCACTTCACAGCTGGAGGGGGAAGCACTTCTGGGGTGTGTGCTCTGGCGACGTCAACATCTGCTCACTGTCCCGGCCCCAAGGTGGATCGGAAGGGGGCCAAGGTCTCTCTGTGGTGCTGAGCTCCAGTGAGAAGCAGGTAGTAAAAGAATCCCTGGCTTCACTGTGCAGCCCCGAGAAGCTGATGTACGCCTCGGGCGCTGGCTACAAGATCCTTTGTGTCATTCAGGGCCTTGCAGACGTCTACGTCCTCTCAGAGGGCAGCACTTTTAAGTGGGACTCCTGTGCCCCTCATGCCCTGCTCCGAGCCCTTGGAGGGGGAGTGGTGGACCTGACTAAGAGTCTACAGTCTGGCTCTGGAGCACAGGATCACCAGACAGAACTGACCTATCACCAGCCTTACACTCAGTGTAAAGGAGCCGACCGCTGGGCTAACCACGGAGGCCTGGTGGCGTATCGAGACTGTTCTCAGCTCCACAGCATCATCAGGGCTCTGAAAGGCAAGTTGTAGATAAAACAGTGGATGTAATCAGCCGATGCAGTTATTGTTAATCGTAGTAATTTCTTTTCTATATTAGAGGAAAGAAAGCTGGCAGTGAAATATTTTAATTATAATTAATACTGTCTTATTTTTAACTATATATATATATGTGCAAGTGTATGTTTTACAAAGTGAACTTAAGGTCTGGGCCAAAGAATATTTGCAAATATTGTTTTGTTTTTAGTTTTTATCATTTTATCACTCAAACAAACGAGTGCTCTGATGCTGCAGACATAGCTGTCAAGATTCAGGTTGGTTGTTTTGTTCAGAGAGCAAAATGACATGAAAAGCACAAGGTTTCCGTTTTTTGAAAGGGATTCAAGTTCATTGACAATATTCTGCACCAGCAGAGCTATGCAGGAAAATAAACATGCAGCTGGCATTCCCAATACTGTCATCAGTTCATTTACACATTGAGAAGTCAGGGAAACAAGTTTGGGAACCACTGATTTATGTCTTACCAGACAATTAAAGAATATTTTTCAGAGTCACTTTTACTCCCATGAGTGGCAGGTTCTCGATCTGTCGCAGTTTGGCGACCCACTCTGGTTACTTCCTCCTCTCAGCTGCAACAAACTTAACATTATTTGTGAATTTTGCAAAGCTCAGACCCGATTTAGCATTCATTAGACATTTTCTAAATTTTATAACCATTTGTCTCCATATTAAGAGAGGTTGCCATAGTTAGGATGAACTAGAGTGCTCACTGCTGGACAGCTGAGGAACGCTTCACTGCCCGAGGAAAGGTAACACGGCGTCACCAGACTGCTTCTGACTGATCCGAGGGATTTTTCTTGGATTTAAAGCAATCTGAATTTCAGTAATGAAAAGTGATATTGCAATTTTTTTTTTTTCCCCACCTGATCTTACCTGTAAAAGGCAAGGCAAGTCATAACAAGTCACGAGCGGGAAGATGAGACTCAAATCAAGCATTGTGCAGGAATCTGCACCTCTCAGAAACAGCTCCTTGTAAGGAGCAGAGGGACACACATTGCCCTGCCCTCTTTCCATGGCCATAGCACCATTAGTTAAAAAGGTCAGAGAATGGAAAATCCAAATGAGGTAAAACAGTGACACACAGAGCCCTTTTCAGTGTGGGTTTACAGTAAAATGAAATATTTGAAGGATGGGACCTCTGCATGCTAACACGCTGCCCTGAGGGAGACACGTGTAACTTTACCTTGATTGTCACTGTATGTGTTTAAGATGTTTTGTAACTTTGTCATTCATTGTTGAGCAACTGATAAATCATTTGTCATGCACACGGAGCACAGAACAGAGCAAACATTGTGCATATAGGAAATCATCTTTATTTTGAAAACCAGAGAAAGCGGGGGAAGGAAACCCAACAGCAATTTTTTTTTCAAAACTGTTTGCCGGCCAGGGAACTTGCCACATAATTCTCTACAAAAAACCCTGATGATTGTCAGATATTTTTTGCAATACTTCTGCATATTCTGTTAAAAACATGAAAAGAAAAAAAGTGAAGTGTTGGCTCTTCCTCTGACTTCTTGGACTTCGAACTGCTACCTTTAACATACCGCACTGTACATTCTCAAGTCAAGGTGGACGTGGAAAACAACGCCTGCTTAATCTGGGTCCAGTTTCCTAGACAGGGGCTGAAGTAGATATTTGAGTATATAGTGATCTTTTCTGACATCGTGGATACCTTAAGATGGCCTAAACGTGTATGTAAGAAGAAAAAAAAACTGCATGTTGTTGGAATAGAAAAACCACATTTGTTAAAGAAATATTGTCAAAGTAATGTTTGTTGATTTTTGTCTGATTGTCACAGAGTAACAATCTGACTTTAACCTTGACATCTTTGAAAATCAAATTGTAGCCCTCATAGTTTTGGCTTTTCTCTAATCTTCCTCATTGTTTTTAATCAGAATAAACTTAATCCAGGACTATTTTCACTCTCAATCTGCGAGAGATACTTTGATTGCTGATTTCATTTAAAAGGAAGCGCCACTTTAGTTTACAGTAACTCAATCCATGCCTGGGAAACTGTCCAAATATACAAGAGGAAAACAATGTGACACATGAAGAGAAATGTGGTAAATTTAACGTCCTGCTGCAGTGAACTCAAAACAATATTTGCAACAAAGCTTCATCTTATAAGGCGCCCATACAAACCCACATCAGTACAGATATTCGGGTTTCTCCAGAGTGGTAAGTGGAGTGTAAATGGTCACGCAAAACATTTGTCACTCGTTTAACATTCGTTTTCTACCAAGAAAAAAAAAAAAAAATCTAGTTTAGCGAGCTACACCTCCCACTCAGCTGCAGCTGGAGGAGTCTGGTTAGGCTAAATCACTGATGACTGTTCAAAACCCTCTGATGTTATTACAAGGGTGGGTGTGCAAATTAACACAAAAGAAAAAAAAACCCCAACAATGAACGCGATATTTCTTATCACCAACTGTCAATATAAAATAACCTTTTATCACTACAGTCTCACAATCTTCACATATCAGCTGTAAACAATAACAGCTCTGATGTCTTAAATTAACCCAGGATGAAAAACCCATTTAAAGAAGCCAAAGCCAAAATACAAACCACTTATTGGTTTCATGACCCGTTCGTGTTGTTACAAACAGTAACACTGCAGAGATTAAAAGGAAATTGGTCGATAAAATTTTCTGTGAATCTGTGACCTTGACTTTCTGAAAGCTGAACCACATCCAGGTTGACGTTTTAACCTGTTCTCAAGACACTAGACCAGCTGACAAATCACAGCAACCCTTCAGAGTCAGAATGTTAATGCTGTTTATAAGCTGCCATGACCCACTGAGATTACAGATGCATGGAAACAAATCAAAACTCATCTGTCTCGGGGTTAGAATTCATTTGAATGTTTATTTTTACTTTTCTATGGTAGATTTTTTTTTTTTTACTGATTTGTCCTGAACTGGGTGGCGTTCATGGCAGATCACTGATGTGCAAGTCTTGGCTTCATGTGCCCCCCCACCCCCACCCCCACCCCCACCCCCGAAACATCACGGCTGACATAAAATGGCACTTAACAAAAGAGATGAACTTGATGAAAATGGGGTAAAGTTTCAGAAGAACTGGGACATTGTTATTTCAATAACAACTTGAAGCGCTATATGATGTAACATGTTTTGAAACTGCTGCCTTTTTACTGTAAAGCCAGTAATAATCAACATGAGAAAAGAGTATGATCAAAATACAGCTCTGAATGGAAAATTAAAAAAAAAACAAAAATTGCAAGTTTACATACAGGTCAGGTTTGCTTCAGTATTTGTAAATTACCTCAATGTCTGATTTTAAATTACATCAAAACAGTAAAGACTCTCGTCGTATTTTCTGATGTATTTCAGTCAGCTGTGTCTTCAGTCAGTAGTGTGGTTACACAGTGGATCAACAGGGGGCAGTATGAATCCATTCGGTGGTCTTTTTTTTTTTTTTAACGGTAATGAAAATTTATCAACACTTCAAAAATGTCAAGGTTTCACCTATGAAGTCTTGAAACGCCACCGAATTCACTCCTGCTCTGAGATTTGAACCTGTGCTGTAGTTATTGCCAATCTGAGTCTGAACCCCTGAACAACAGGCAGATTCAGCTTGTTTCAAACTGTACATCTCAAAACAAGTAAAGCCCTTCTATCATTTTCATCTCATTGTGTCCAGGTTTAACATCCTGCCTGCATCACAGGTTCATGTCTCCAGCTTCTGAAAAGGCATGTTCACATGGGCGGTCTGAGATGTATTTTTGAACCTGTTGCCCTAAAAAAAAACAACCTAATTTTATAATGAGTGTCCTCTCATGCAGGAAGTGATTCTCTGGTAATCGCCACACAAATAATCAGCACCAATTCTAACATAACTCTGGATGAGTGGGTTTAGTATGTGACTGTGCTACATTTCAAGCCAAACGTTCATAATGCGATAACAGGATTTGTTACTTCAAACTTCTCCACATAAAGATCCAAGTCACATATAATTATGTGTTAACTACATTTTTAAGTTTGCGTGTGAATGTGAATGAATGAAGTTGTCTCAATGCAAGAGGATGTCATACATGTGCATGTGACTTCTATTAAGGCATGCATACGAGGCCGTCTGTGTACTACTACCAGAGAACCACACCGTGCCCTGATTTAACTGTAAAAACTGTCCACTCTCAGGTCAGCTCACCTTTAAAAATGTGGCTACTGCGCACGTTTTCCAAATTTGCTGCTGTTTTTGTAAATTTACTTTAGATGTGTTGGGCTTGGCTGGTTTGGATTCTTTCTTTAAAAAAAAGGTGGGCGAGGTGCAGATCTAGAGGTAGATCCACATGCCACTAAGGTGAGTAACACTGACACAGTGACGCTGCACAGATCTTTATCTCCTTCATGTCGATTATAGTGATCTACACATCACAGACCAGCTGACTGCAACCCTCTTCAACAGTCTGAAGTCAGCGTCTTAAAAAAAAAAAAAAAAAAAAAAGCTTTCACAAAACATTAACAACAAAGTGAGAGAACTGAACTGTTAAAAAGCAGGTGAATAAATCATGCATTGCAGGATTTGGCAGGAAATTATGAAAGGAAAATGTTTCATTACAGCATCCTGATGAGGATTTCAATGCCAAGGCTACAGTCATCTTAAAGACCAACAAAAAAATAAGGTGAAATGAGAGGTAAAGCACCATCACTGCCACCTTTTCAGCTCTTCTTCAATACTTGTATTCAGTCCACAGGCTCCTCTTCATGATCCAGTCTCTCTCCCCTCTGGCTGATCTGAGTGCAGCTTTACCCACATGAATCTTCTGCAGTTCAGATCTTGGCACGCCAACAGGCAGGCGAGAGACAAACATGGCCATTTTTTATTGTGTCCCTGTGTTTCTTTGTTGATGCTCTGAGAAGTCGACAGACTTCACCTCTGGAAGGGCTTCCGGACCTTCTTCCTCCTCCTGGGTGGTTTGCCGCTTTCAGCCCACGTCTCGCTGGATTCTGGCCGGTGACCCCCCGGCATGTGGAAACCTGTCTGGCCTGGGGGAGGGGAGAACGGGGGCGCTCCAGCACCAGGCGGGTGATGGTGAGGCGGACCTGAAGGGAAGAAGCCCCCATTGGCAGCCATGTCATTAGGAGGTCCTCCTTTAAAGATGCGGTTGAAGAAGTCCTGCAAATCGGCGGGGTTGGTCGGACCTGTGGCGTGCTCCGAGGGCGTCCTGGAAGGAAAAGTTGGAAAGTTCAGAGATCTTTTCCACTGGTGACTCTAGTTTAATGATGCTCTTTTCTGCTTTTTAGGTGTGGGATGATTATATATTTCAAAATAAAGTATATCTTCAACATTTTATTTTACAAAAGAAAGTTGTCATGTTTTTCCTAATTAAAGATTGTCCTAATTTTGTTTTCAGAAATCTATGTATTATATAGGGCAATCATTTTTGATGAGGAAATTTGTACATTGAAATTTTCAAATCATTACTCGCCTCGTTTTGTCAAAAAAGGAAAATAGACGTTTCAGAAAAGACATATTCCCCATTAACAACAAAAATCAGTTTATGAGGCAAAATGTAGGCACAGATGAGGAAGAAGAGGATGAATTATGTTTATGGTCCTGTGGAGCCACCACCACCACAACAACAACAACTCCAATATGAAGAAGAAGAAAAAGAATGATAACAGGAGCACTTCTGCTTCTCTGACAACGCTTGTTTCACCTGAGGGGACGTACCTGTGTCGTGTGGCGTTGCTGTTGTTCTTTGAACCAAAGGAGATGTGATAGGGTACACGGTGTGTGTCAGGGGAAATGCCTATTCTTTGACAACCTGCCCACTCTGAAACATGACAGCAGCACAACAGGTCACAGAGAGAAAAAAGTCAAACCAAGAAATACTATTTTCTTTAACTTGGGGAGGCATCAGGAAGGAAAGATACTGATAATACATGAACTCATGCAAACTACAGCATGACAGATCATCTGTAAATGAAAACCTGACATTCACCTGTAATATCATAGACCTTGCCATCCATACAGGCAAAGTATGTGATGCGTAGGCCCAACATGCTGGACTCGGCCCACAGGTCCCCCTCCTCAGCGCTATGGCAACGGTTGCATTCAGCACAGAACCGGGCCTCAGCAGGTTCACGATCCATCTCGAACCGCCTGCACACACACAGGTGACGAAGGAAACACGACTGTGTTGAAAAGTCTGAGGCACGAGATACGATTTAGCTTCATGTGATACACAATGTTTAAGTTCAGACTGACAACGACCATGCAGATCGGTGATGACGCTGAGTGCGTCGCAACATACTTGTGTTTGCCTTCACATTTGGTACACATCATGGTGTTCATGGCTTCCTTCAGGTTATCCTGCAGTTTAGTGAGAAACTCATTCATGGACTTTGAGAGCTCGGTTGCTGCCATGCGTTTCCTGTGTGGGAACGAAACAGACTGGTTGGTGCTGTGCTACAACATTACAGGCCAATGGAATTTCTACACTGCACCTTATGCAAGGTTGGCGTGCACAGAGGGGCTCATTCACTCTGCTTAGGCTAACGAAAAGAGGACAATATTTGATTCCACCAAATGAAGGGAATGTTTTTGAAGATACTTGGTGTGTTTTGATGATAACCGCATCTTCTGCGTACTCACAACTCATACTCTCGTCGTGTTTCTGGGTTACTGACAATATCCCAGGCAGCCCTCAGTACTTTGAACGCCTCTCCAGCTCGTGGGTGTTTATTCTTGTCTGGATGGACCTGAAAGAGAAAGGACAGAGGAAAAGGTTGCATGAGTAAGGGAGAAAATTTCAGCCTCAGATGCAGTTTATTAGTCATTATTTCAGGCATCCAACAGTAACATTTTAAATATGAGTACTTTTAACTCAGGCACACACCTGGACAGCCAGCTGTCTGTAGGCCTTCTTCAGCTCAGCCTCAGTGGCGTGCACCTCCACACCGAGCACTGTAAAGGGGTCGAGCTCGTCCTCCGGCACCTCAGCCAAAGCCAGCAGTCTCTCCAGCTCCTGGCCCGACTGGCCCCTTCCTGCTCTGCCGGGTGACTCAGGCGTGGATGGTGGTACATGGCCATCTCTCCTGAATCGGCTTCGAACACTCTCCAACAAGGACGCAGCCCTCTTCCAAAACCTTGACTCCTGAAAAGCTGTCCAGTAGCGTTTTCCCCGCTCTCCACCAAGTCGGACCAACACACCCTTTGCCCACTGGGACCCAAGAATAACCAAAGCACAACAAAGTTTGAAACAAGATAAGGCAACTGTCTTTACCCACTTCACTGACCTTACAATTTTATCCAACAGGTCGGCTCCTGTGCATTTAGTCCATTTCAGAATCCGACTAGCGTCTGCCTTCATCCCAGGTATATCTGTAATCTTTAAAAGGAGCTGCTGCCCAAAGTTGTAAAGTTTCACCCCTCCAGTCTCCACACCGACTCCACAATTGTGAGTTAATGTGACAATAATCTCAATCATCATGTGGACGCAAGAGATGCACCAGAAGCTGAGAGACTCTGACAGCATCTCCTTGAAAGCTAAGACGAGCTGGTTGCCTGTCCGCCTGCGGCCCCGGTTCTGCTGATGGTGGTGGTGGTTACGTCTGCGGGTCTGCTTGTGCCGACCACCACTGGACATGACGTTGCCTTTCTGAACAGAGGCAAAAGCACTTTGACTGCTCTGCTCTGAAAATGAACCACTGCTCTTCAGTTTGCACTTACGTCCACTTCCCACGTTCCTCCAACCAGACTCTCCATTCATGTGCTGCTCCCTCACAGATTCATCTTCTTCTTGATTTATAACCTGCAAGTTCTCATGATCTGCTGCGCTGTCATGCTCACAACCATCTGAAGCCTCCTCAGAATCCTCTTTGGCCTCTACAGATCCACAATACTCTACTTCACCTATTCCAGAGTCTTGTGGAGTGACTGGGTTTGACGTGTCCTGAGATTTGAGACAGTCTGATTTGTCCTCCTGCTCGCAGTCATCATCATCAGTCTCTCTGGCCTCACACTGACTAGATTTAGTCACTAAGGTGGAATCACCATCAGGGATGTCCTCGTCAGTGTCTGTAACACCCTCCATCTCCTTCTCAGCTGCTTCCCTCTCCATGTTCCTTACAGCTGTTAGATTGAAACGCTGTGAAATTGGAAACTCATGGAAGAAGATGTCCTAGAACCATAATCTGGGGCAACATATTCCCCAGACTCTCATAGAGAAGTGAGACTGGGGGCTCCTGAGGGTCAGTCTCAGGTCCACCATATCAGCAGCCACTTGTCAAAAGGCATGTCTCACAGCTCACATCGTGCATTGGGCTGTTTCCTGAAAAGCAACAGAATGAGGTGTAAATCAGTAACTGCTTATATCACAGAACATCGCTTCACATCTTCTAAAAAACTAAACTGAAACACAATTTGATGGAAAAGTAAGAGCAGCAGGCCACACTGTTTACACTGTGGCTGCTATTCTTTTAACATATCTGGTTGTATTCGGACACTGTGGAAAATGTTAGATGAGTTGATGAGCAGGGCCATTTTATGGCAATAAATTTCATAATGTACCAGTATGAAACAGTACTGTGATTTTTCGGGTATTTCATTTAAAATGTTAGCCCAAAACCAGCTCTCTCAAGCCACTGCGTAAAAACATCAGCGTGACACATTTTATCCATATCACCCTCTCCTACAGAGCAGTTAAGCTCACATTACTGGTCAGTTTTTCAACTGACTGACTGACTGAAATGAATCACAATTTAAACTATAGATCATTAATAGTTTAACTGTCAAAAACATGATCTGATGCCAGCTTCACCAATGTGAGCATTTGCCGCTTGTCTCTGTTTAAGATAAGTTAGGACTTTATGGATCCCACAGCCGGGAAATTTACTTTTGTTAGGCTGCTCACAAAAAGCAGGATAAAGTGCAGAAGCAAGAGGTGTACATGCAATCAAAGTAAGAAAAAATGTGCAACTTAGAATATTTACAACATAAAAAGTTAAGTTAAAAGCACAAACAGTAAAAACTGATTATATACACATTTTCACAGTGATGGAGACGTGATGAAAAAGATACTGTGAGAAAATATTGCACAGTCCCACCATAAGCAGATGAAACGTGAAGACCAGTTAGGCCAGACCACAGTACAACTAAACAGCTGAGCTGCACAGTCTGACAGCAGTGGGAATGAAGGACCTGCCATAGTGACCTCCTTCCTACACTGTGGATGTACAAGTCTGCTGCTGAAGTTTCGTACCAGTGTAAACTATATCTGGGTTTTGAACAGTTGACTGGACAAAACGAGGCACCTGGAAGACATCACACTGGGCTCTGGGAAGCATTTTATAGACAATTCATTTAAATAAATTAATAATAAATTGAATGGCCATGAAAATAATTGTTACAGAGCAATGGTTTAGATTTACTAGAGGAAACAAGGCTCCTGAAAGCAAACTATGTATTCAATACATTTATAGTAAATAAAGGCAAGCTATTTGGGGGGCAAAAAGTAAAGGCAGTCTGAACCTTGCTGCTTCTACTACTACTATGAAATATTACCTCTATTACAATTCCTGTTCACCACGGCTGTGTAAACTGAAGGCTTCTCTTCACACATGAAACATGCTGTTCTATAGGAGCTGTCCCTGCATAAACAAAAAGCAAACTAAGGATGAATGAGTAATGTCATACATTAATGATGAACTTACATGGCATGTAGGCACACTGCCTTATCTGTCCAGCCGTTGTGGACGTGATTCAGTTGAATAAGGTCTTCAGACCTCACAGAGTACATTGAATTACACTCCTTTGTTGTTCAGCCAAAGAGAAACACGGTGTATCTAAAAACAAAATGAGCTGCAGCCACAAACGTTTGACCTTTCAACAACAAAAACACACGAAGCCATCGCAAAACGGTGAACCACGTCTGACAAACCTCATGTTAATTCAACTCTTGACTACAACAGCAGATGTTTTACAGGCGGCTAATGTTAGCAGGCAGCAAGGCTGTTAGCATGAGGAAGCACTCTGCCAGCTGGACGACAGACAGGCGCTACAGGGGCTAAAATTAGACTGCCCCTGGCTGGCTAATCTGACAACATTTCGACTAAATAAGGTATCAAACGAGGATAAAACAACAGCACAGCAGCCAAATATTAACGCCTTCAGCTAGCAAGCAGACAAGCGAGCAGCTAACTGTTAGCTAGTAACAGCATAACGAGCCGGACTAGCTAATATAAACGCCTGTCCCCTCCAGAGGGGTCTGCCGAGTAAGATAAGGTATGTTCAGGACACTAGGCGAGTCCAGGAAGTAGGCACATTATTTTTGCATTCTGCATTCAAACAAACTAGATGTCATATATACCTCTCAGATAACTGTGTAACCTTGTTTGTTAACAGACAGCCAAGTGTCCGTGTTGTTTTTTTTTTTTTTTTGAGCCACTTCTTCTTCTCCTGCTCCTTTTCCCACTTCTTCCTATTTCCTCCCCTTCGCCTTCTTCTTCGATCATTTCTCACCGTCAGCAAACAACAAAGGAGCACTACTGCCACCTCTTGTTGTAGAGGTATAGTTGATAATTAACAGAGTACTTTGAAATGTTGTTCATGGATAGATTTTCCTTGATAAAACCAGAAAAATCCACCCCAACATTTGTGCTCTTATTTCAGTCTAACCACACAGTTAAATCACATACTTAGAGTTTTACATGGACAGATTATGAAGCAATGGGCCTCGGGACACAAACATGTGAAAGGCCCCGAACACTCCTAAACAGGAGCAAGACGCCAAGACTTTCTTTGAGGTCACAGCATGTTTGTGGATATTTTGCTTATGTTTAAAGTCCATTAGTGTCGTGTTGATTGTGGTCATTGCTCCAAAGGATGATGGTTTTCCAAGTGTATAAAAAGACTGTGACACTACAAAACAACTAATAAATAAGTTGTAAATGCTTTCTCATGTCTTACACAAAGTACGCCATGTTCAATGTATAGTCTATGTTTAGTATATTCTGTGTTCAACAGGATGTGAACAGGTGGCTTCTATTGTGTTCCATTGTTCTTGAAACTAGAAACCTGACAAACCTAAAACTGTGAGGGAAGAATAGACGCACAATAAATACCATACATGCTCCTCACTCACACACTGGTGTGGTATCTTAGGCATAAGGGAAGATGGTAAAATGTATAAACTGAAGGTGTATTGAGCAGTGATGTGACTTGGGGGGATTGTAGCAGTGTAATAACATTTACATGGGCAATAGAAACAACCCTGAGCTTGTAGATGCTGATTCTGGATGTTCTTGGGCAGAAACCTTGAGATGGTAAATAGTTTGAACTTGATGGACTAACAAAAGATTAAATGAATTAATGTTATTGTGTCAGCTTATTTGTGTGAACCGACCTTAAAGGTTCTGGTGTTTCACCTGTACTCTACATATGTGACTACCCAACAGGCACGTAAAAAAAAAAAAAAAAAAGTAAAATCCACATCTGTTCACAGTTCTCTGAATAACCCTGGTGAAATAGGCCTGGTGTTGGTGTGATGACTACTCGTTTGGGGGTCTTTGGCATGGCAAAACTCCGGGAACCCCCCAAAGCTCCTGCATAACAGACAAATCTTGAAGACGTAGAGGGTTAATTTCAAGCACCCACCACCACCACCCACATCTCCAATTTGAAAGCCGCCTCTCTACCGGGAGAGGAAGGCTCTTTTTCGGTCAGATGGCGTGCTGCAGTCCGCCCCCGTCATTCTCCAGCCCACACAGACAGCAAAAAGGCAGCCAGCAACCAATACGGTGCGCCGGAGGAGGATTTCTGCCAGTGATTTCAGACGAGGTACGATACGCAAAGGGGATTTACTACGCCAATCTGAACCGGGGAAGCTTTCGGCAATAGGTAACAGGGTAAGAAACGAATAGGATAATAACTGCGATGTGTCTTTGAGCAGAGCGCTTTCTGCGAACATCTGGCTCAGGGACACTTGCCTCCAGTCGATTTTTATTTTTAATATGAAATGGAACCAATAATCCGAGTGTTTCTACTTTAGTGTTGTCTAATTGTAACGTGGTCTTGTCTACTCGATGAAGCGGCAGTAGCCTAGTTTCCCTTTTCTTTATGTTTATCAGTTCAACTCCGGCAGTACCGACCTGTGACATCGGTGGCTGGAGAGACACCTTTGCGTAATTACGCCGGTCTCCTCTCTGCACATCCGTCTCCTGACCCGAAGAAGGTAAGAGAGGTTTATACTCCACCATTTAGTCATGTACGGGCTTGAATTTAAAAAAAAAAAAGTGTCTAAAAAGGTGAAATTAGTTTGAATGTGAACGACGCTATTCTGCTCCAAAGCATGCAAAAACTTCCAATATTCATCTATTTTCATTATGACGGTAGAATAAACTAGAAACAGGTATACTGGGTGGAGTCCAGGTGGCAGAGTCTTTATCTAAAATAATAACTTGTACAGGATTTCTCCACCTGCAGGTTCATGTCTTTCCTTTCTCCTGCCTAAACTTTCCAGTGCTGTGTGCCATGTCTCTGCCACGCACACTTGGGGAGCTGCAGCTCTATCGGGTGCTGCAGAGGGCCAACCTGCTGGCCTATTATGAAACCTTCATCCAGCAGGGCGGTGACGACGTGCAGCAGCTCTGTGAGGCAGCAGAGGAGGAGTTTCTGGAGATCATGGCACTAGTTGGCATGGCCACCAAGCCACTGCATGTGCGTAGGCTGCAAAAGGCCCTCCGAGACTGGGCGGCGAATCCTGCCCTTTTCAGCCAACCCGTGTCTAATGTTCCCCTTGGGGGCATCCCACTGTTCAAAGTTGACGGAACGGGCTCAAGTGGATCAGCAGGAGGGCCCAGGAAGTCTGTGAGCAATGGGCAGCCGGGGTCACCCTGTGAAAGGGATGATCGGGCATGTCTTACTCCAATGCACAGTGGGAGTCCAAGAAGCCCCTGTTCCCAGGCCTCCCCACAGCCACCAGACACACACTACAGGGAAAAGCTGTCACCCATGGACCCACACTGGCTCAGCCCAGATCCAGATGGGAACTGCACTTTGGCTTCTGCATCTGGAATAGAGGAGGAGCCGTCCAGCCCACCTCTGCTGTCAACGTGTCCTCCTGGCCCCTCCACGTCTCCAAGCCCCTCTGCTTCTTTTGCCCCAGCCGCCCTGTCAGCCTGGCCCGGAGGTGGACGAGAGCTGGACGGGGAAACAGCAAGGGCGGTGGTGGAGAGCGTGGAGAGGCTCCTCAGGACCCTGCCCAGGTCAGATCCTGCAGAGGTGAAGACTTTGCTGAGGATGAACAAGAAGATGGCTAAGACTGTGGGGCACATCTTCAAAATGGGGTCCCAGGATGTGAACAAGGAAGAGGAGATTCGAAAGTACAGTCTCATTTATGGACGCTTTGACTCCAAGAGGAGAGAAGGCAAGCAGCTCACACATCATGAGGTAAAACAGCATCACACAGACCACAGCTGAGATGAAGAGTTTGAATGTATCACATCATGTTTCATACGTACAGTGACCTGGTAAAGAAAAGTTCCCAATAAACCAGGAGGCAGCTTTAACCAGGCAAAACATTTCAGTAATTTTCACAGTGTCCATCCCTCCTTCACTCAGTGCTTTTCCTCCTCAGCTGATCATCAATGAAGCTGCAGCCCAGTTCTGTATGCGCGACAATGCCCTTTTGCTGAGACGGGTGGAGCTCTTTTCTCTGGCTCGGCAGGTGGCGAGAAAATGTGCCTACACCTCCACACTAAAGCATGCAAGGTAAGGGAGAGTTATCTGTTCAACAGCAACCGATGATGAGCACATCTCACGCCAGCTGTGTACTGATCACTCCTCAGGCTCAATGAAACAGTCTGTTAGAGAATCAGGAATATAGCTTTAATGATCCATCTCTATGGGCGGTATGGATCCTCATAATGTATTCATGGCAAAGAAGTATCATGTGAGCTACATGTGAATAAGTGTGAATGAAATCATTTCATAGCTGGCAAAAAAACACATATTGTATTTAGCATATTGTACATATACCAGGTGGTTTACATGAGTCATCTTCCCACCAGTGTGTTCCTTTTCAGAATGAACCTGGTTCAGATCACAGTGGGAATTGAAGTCCAACCTCTGTAGTGTTAGTTTAATGAGCTGTCTTTGGTGCCACACACGAATACACAAAGCCTATGTCTTTGTTAATGTTCACAAAACATTTTCACATATCTTTATGAAAACATGTATGAATGTAAATGCCAGCACAAACAAACCAAAATATCAGAAAGTAACAAAAGAGCACAAACCAGAACTAAATGAAAAATACTTTTATTTTTTGATTATTCTATTTCTCATTATGATAGCATGTCAGATCTTTTCCTGTACGTATCATTTTATTGGTAGTTTAGTCGATTTTATTTTATATTTGTAGTAGTTACAAATGAAATTAAATGAAAAAACGAGTAACCTGGACAATAAAAAAAACTACAACAAATGTGTTAATGTGAGTTCAGCTTATGCTCATTACCACTTGGCATTTAAATATGTATGCAATCTTATCCAACATGTATATTTACATTTGAATAATTATGTTAAATGCTGTACATAGTTATGTTGCTAAATTATAGTAAAAACTATGTTCCGAAACAGACATAGAAGTAAACGTGACTTCTTATCTTTTGTGTAAGAAGACTGTCTTTCTCACTATCTTTATCTGAAGATTTAATTCAAATTTCAAGGCCTTCCTTAATGACTGGAGGAAGTTTCTGTTTTCAAGGTCAAAAATGAGCTTTCACTTTCACATTGGCTTAATTGTTGTGCTCCTGCAGGACAAACGCAGATGAGAACAGTGTGGTGTCCCAGAAGAGAGCGAGACATGAGGTGAGTCCTCAAGACAGCACAGTTACTAATGTTCAGTGTTCAATTAATCTTCCAAACGCCAGATTTATATGTGATTCTAACATGTGGCGCTTTATGTAAACGCTGCCAGGTCACTTGTCAGAAGTTTGAACTGAACTGACAGCGTGATGTGTTCTAGGTAATTGTGCCTGAGGGTGTGTCATCACTTCTCGGGGTGGAGGGCTCAGAGGGCTTGACCCAGAGGGCAGATGACGACAGCTTATCTGCAGAAAGCCTCGACAGTGTATCACATGGTAAAGACCTCAGACGTGTCATAAAAAATTTTTGCCATGAGCACTAAAAGTGAACTAGACTTTTCTTGTTTCTATAAGAACTTAGTGTTTGGAGACAGCATTTACACCCAAATCTGTCTGTCCTGTTAGACATTGGCTCACAGTGCAACCAGTCTCCGTCCCCACGTCCTCACACCGACACCTCCAACCCTGCCAGCTGGAGTCGCCATCTCATACAGCAGACGCTAATGGACGAGGGGCTGCGATTGGCTCGGATGGTGTCACATGATCGGGCTGGCAAGATCAGCCTAGGGTCAGAAGGAACTCACTCCACAGGTGACTTTTCAAACGATAACTTAACAGTATTATGTGCTTAAAAATAGAATAAAAGTCTGTTTCGCAACGTTTGCTCACCTTTGTGCTAGTTAAGGGAATAGTTTGATATTTTGGGAAACACTGCATACTTATTTGCTTTCTGGCAGAAATGAGATCAGAAAATCGATACCAGGCTCATGTGTGTTCGTAAGTCATGCAGCTACCACCAGAAGGCAGTTAGCTTAGCCTAGCATGAGGACTGGAAATAGGAGGAAACAGCTAGCCTGGCCTGGCCTGTCCAAAATGAACAAAATCCAACACCTCTAAAGCTCACTTCTTATTATGCTACTTCTCGTTTGTTTTATCCTTACAAAAAACGAAGTGTAGAAATGACAATTTGCCGTTTTACGGGGCGTTAAGTGTTGGACTATTTCTTGGCTGGGACCAGTTTTACACTTTGGTGTTTGTACGGCTTCAACAAACAACAGAAAACCTGTTAGTTATTGAGCTTTCGAAGTGCTGGTAGGCGGGTTTTGTTACTTTCGAACACAGCCAGGCTAAGTGCTTCCTCCTGCTTCCAGTATTTATGCTAAGCTAAGCTAAGTGGCTGCTGCTGGACTTCATATTTACTGTATGGTATCGATCTTTTCATCCAGCTCTCGTCGAACAAGCAAAGAAGCACATTTCCCAAAATGTCAAACTATTTCTTTGAGTTGGAAATAGAGGGAGAATTAAAAAAAAATATATATGGAGAAGATGCTGGGGCTGAACTGAAAATGACCTACAGAGACTCCCTAACCTCTCCTAACAATTAATATTTTATAGCTCAGCGCTTTGAACTCTTGTGAGTCACAATCTGTCTGAGGTGACGCCTCCCACCATGCACAGCTGAAATTCACCAGACTGTAAATTAGAGACGATAGAAGTTAGAAGGGGAAACAGAAGGAGGTGGAGAGCGATATATTGAGAGGAAAAGAGTGAGAGATGAGGGGGGGGGGGTTTACACTGCTATAGCACTTCTTTTCTACCCTGCTACTGTAGCGTTTTTCTGATGCATCACAGCTTTTCACAAGAAAGAAAAAAGCAAGTGATCCGGGCAAGTTAGTCGTTCTGGGCTGTGATAGCCAGTTGAAGAGATGAAGCGAGGAGAAGGAAGCCAGCAAAGACATGAGGGGGCGGGGGAGGGGAGGGGAGGGGGGGTAGGAAGTACTCTGTGGGCGGCTGAATCGGACCCCCCCCACCCCTTTCTCAGCATCAGCTGACGTCAGAGTGTGTTAGGTGCGTGGGCTGAAGGGCGGGATGGATGGGGCGTGGGGGCGAAGGAGTGGGAGGTAATTGGAGGGGCGTTGCATTGACTCACCAAGCGACAGTGTACAAAAATAAAACCTGTGGGCAGGGAAATGGCACAGTCTTTTTTATACATCTTCTCCCTCTACCAAAAGGACTGCGGAAATAACAAAAAAATGACATATGTTTCATCTCTGACGTCGATCTCCCTCACGTTGTCTTGTGTTTTTTCTCTCTCTCTCTCTCACTCATCCAAGTTTCCTGTCTCTCTCATTAATCAGAACTTTCTCTCACTTCCTTCCAACGCCACCGTTGTCTGCCATAACTTGTCTTCCGTTTCTGGTGTATGAAGACAGTATCATATCATTTCTCAGACATTCTGTTAACAGTTAAAGCATGAATACAGGGGCCTTAATCAAAGTAAATCAAACCACTTGTATTTTTATTTGTATGTTATTGAATATGTGCTATTAAATTTTTTGTGGTATTACAAGTAACATTGTTCACACATTATTAAATTACTTCATGCTGTTAAAACACATGGACACTGAGGGTTTCTAAAGGAGCAAATAAATTAATTCATAGTCAACAAATGAATATTGTTTGACTCGTAAACAAAAGAGAAAAACTTTGGGTGCTATTGAGACCTGAAACATGAAGAAGTGCATAAAACCATTTACAAAATGTCTGGTTATTCATAGCTCTTCACTGCAAGCAAATGAATACACTTTAAAAGTAATTTTCCAGTAAGAATATAGAATGAAAGGTTTGTTTGATTTATTTCCTCATCTTGTTTGCTTGACTTGTTGACGTCATTACTACCTACCAAAAATCATTAAAATCTGCTGCACTGGAGACTGTTTATGTTATTCAGCTACTTGGTTTGGTCATATAAACCATGATGACTTCATTCCATGTGGGAGACTTTCTTGCTGAATTCCCCAAACTATTATTCATATTATAACACTGGTTGCATCTTCACTCTTAGCTGATATTTATCCTTAGCTGTCTGTGCTGTCATTGCAGTGCTATGTGCTGTTCATCTTGCATTCAGCGCTTTAAACAACAGCATCAAATCGAAAGAAAGGTTCTGCAAAAACATATCAAACTAGAGTTTTTTTATTTTATTAATTTCCAGTTAATTAACATAACTCTCTCAATTTTAAAGTGACTTCTAAGACTTCTAAGTCAATTCACTCATAATCTTAAATAAAAACACTTTAAATTTAGTGCTCAGGGATTTTTAAATACTTTTCAGTGGTTCTTTGTCTAGACCTTGTTCTTTAAGCAGCTCCTACGCTCATCTGAAACTTTACGTCTCTCCACAGACCATGACAGTAAAGTGGAGAGGCGGAGCTCGATAACAGCATGCAGGAGCAGTAGCCCTTGCATCATCAAAGACGACTCCAGCCAGCGGGGGAAATGAAAATGCTCTGAGGTTATCAGAGAACTTGTGCTCAGGCCTGCCACTGAACTCCTCTCAGAGTCTGCTGTACAGGCTGTAACCCAGCAGGTTTTTCCACGTGCACTTCACTGACATCACGAGCTTCACGATTGTGAGAAGACTCTTACTGACCACAAAATCTATACAGTAGACACCAGAATTTACCAGCGACTGATATCATAAACCTGCAGTGACTTCTAAATGCTGAAGTTGTGGATCACGTAAAAAAATGTTCTGTTCAGACTTTATATTCAGTAAATAGGTAGAGGAAATGAACACTTGGACTACATGTCTCGCAGATTTTAGCTAATAGTAACAAAAAAAAAAAAAAAAAAGATTTTATGAGGAAAAACTTGATATTTTTGTTAAATTAATCATACTGTTTTGAGCAGTGTCGTGTGGTGAAAAAAAAAGCCACATGTTCCAGATGAAATGGGCTTGACACAGCAGGGGGCACTGCAACTTTGGAAATGGACTCTCTTAACTTAATCCATCTTGAGTAACAAACTAGTTACACAGACAGATTTTTGTTTTCTTTTTTTGTAGGGACACTTTTATTAACATTGTCAATAAGTAATAATATGAGTATGATAACATTACCTGCAGTTCATCACCCTCAGGAAACCAGTGTTTGTTTTTGACAGAATTTAGCGTGGTAGTCAGATTAAGTCAGACATGAATGATATTCCTTGACATTCAAAGACAGTCTACGTAGATGGAGTAGGAAAACAATGAGCATATGTGGCACAAATGCCATGTCAGGTTCTGAGGCCTTTTTTTTTCCTTTGCTGCATCATCTAATCACTCGTCAGATCTGAACAGGCATGATGAGGTCTGTGAGATATGAAGCCACCAGTCTTCATCATTTGCTCCCTCGCATCTTTCTTTGATAATATTTTTTTTGCACAAATGGCTGATATGGTGTTTCAGGCTTTTGTTTGAGGCATTTCATTATTTTTAATTGTGTGAAAATGCACTCAGAGCACATTTTCTAAATTCAGTGGCATGAAATAAGAATACAGACGCTTTATTGATTCCCAGCCAAAAGCTGATTTTTCAGTTGCCTCTTTCGACAGTGAAATCAGGTTTCAGACTCGCAGAGCAGCAGGGTTCAATGTCTTGCTCAAGGGCATTTTGGCTGTGAGGCTGTTTTCTGACTTTGGAGCTTTGAGCTCAGCTCAGCTTCCCTCTCATCTACAAGTTCAAGTTGTGCGCAGTAGGTGACATTGTACAGCCTTTTGATTAAACTGCATTCAGAACTACGTTGATTTACAAGATTTAGAGAATTAAAAAAGTTAACATACCACAGCATTTTCAAAAAATGTGGTGATTAGTGTAGATTTTGATGCAATTCTTTCTTCTTTTTTTTTCTTAGCTGTAGCGGAAACTTGTGGGCTGTAGCGTTGTGTCTTTGGGATGATTTCTGTAGTCTTAGATACTAACAAGGTGAGCTTTACGTTAGTTTCCCTTTCTAAAAACAGTTCTTTTCACCTTTCTGATAGTAATGTAGGTAGAATGATCTCACTATTTTCCAAGCTTTTAGAAAGAAACAGAAGGAAATCTCATGGTGCTTGACTTTTGATACAGCAGCTCCTGTTACTTATTTCAACCTATTGGCCCTTATGAGGAATTGTTGAAATGTGTTTGAACTTCATTTAATGACAAGGCTCATGTTGATAATTAATGAAAACGTGAAGATTTTTGTACCCTTAATCACAGAGTATGTCAGTGAGGTAGCTTGCTGTGCATCAGTTACACCTGCCTGTCTCTTGAGCATTAGTAACCTCCTCAGTTTATTATGTTGCAAAACAGATTATTTATTTTGTTACATCTCAATAAATGTTATTTTATTGCTTAAAAGCCACCGTATTGGATTGGTTTCCACAGAGAATCTTTTTTTTTTTTGTTTCTTGGATGTTGGAGGAGGCTGCAGGAGCTGCGTCACACGGCCAGCTGCTGTCGTCTTGTTTGTTGCACTGACGCTCTGGATCAAGCCTCGATGCTGGTATGACTCACCTGTACCAGTGATGTCATCAGGGCTCATTCACACACTCCCTCGCTCGCTCAGTTTGCAGACACACACCACAAACATGAAGCAACACAAGCCAGACCTCAGATAACACTCGGGAAATCAGGTTTAGGATCTCAAAACCACCAATGATTTTTTTTTTTTTTTTTTTTTGACTTTAGTTTCTGTATGTGTAGCACAGAATCATAAAGGCTGGCATACAATGTGTTTGAATGTTAAAAGCTAAAATAAAGCATTGCTATCATGAGCCATGCTTCTAGAGACACTCCAGACTGAAATATCAATAATTACAAGTATGTAATGGATTGCCATTTGTGGTCCCCATAGGTTGAATCCTCCTGACTTAGGTGATCCCCTGACTCTTCCTCTAAAGGCACCATCTGGTTAATTTTTTTTTCTTTTTTTCTTTCAAATATCTTGACAACTATTCAGATGGAAATTTTCTACACACATTCATGCTCCCCAGAAGATAATTTGCGACCAAATGCTTGCCAAGCTATCAACATTCAGCCTCAGCTGTACTTTGTATTTATTGCTAATTAACAAATGATAACACGCCAAACTAAAATGATAAACACTGTACCTACTAAACATCAACATGCTAGTATTGTCCCTGTGAACATGTTAGCATGCTGACATTAGCGCTGAGCTCAAAGTATGGCCGCAGACTCTCAGGTGTGTCACTGAATTACACGTCCTCCACCACTGGACCAAAATCAAAAAAAACCTGATCAGATGTTAATAGTGACGTTTATGTAAAAAGTAGCCTTGAGCTTGGGTGATTTTAAATCTTACAAGTCTATGCTTAGACCAGGCTCTGTCTTCATTACCACAGAGCTGTGCAGACAGCTGATTGGTTCAATGATCGACTGCAAACATTTAAAAAGCCATATATTGACCATAGAATTAGGAAGTCTAATTATCTGCATTTAAAAAATACATTTATTGAAATATTTTGCAGAATGTGCATTACATACACAATAAGCATACAAATGTAGGCAATGTTTATTTGGATGTTTAACAAAGCTACAAGTGTCTGCAAAGTCTTTTGCCCAAGCAAATTTTAAAAAGCAGATAAAGATGAGTTTCCCTCAATAAACTGATTCTGATTAAATTAATTAATGTTTGTACTGAGTTTGAAAAGATCATTCAAAGGCTGCCATAATTAAAAAAGACAGGATAAGTAATTGTTCCCAGTGAAAAGACAGAGATCAGCCATACCCCCACTAAGCGTGGTAGAACTGAACTGTTTGGTTAGAACTGAACCCATTTCAAACATTTTATAACAGGATGCAACAACAACAAAATGAGACGGGATGAAGAAAATTCTTTCAAGAAGTTACTTATGATCATAAACAAGAAATTATCTCACCGTCCATAACTGGCATTATTCCATTATTCTTATTAACTAATCAACAGCACAAATAAACACTGCAGAGGATTTGCAGTATGACTTTGAATGAAGGATGGATTACGATTTATTAAGATGTCAGGAAATGCATAGTTGTTGCAAATTGAAATTACAATAGAGCAAGGACTATATGGAAAATAATGAATGCTATCATGGGCTTTCATTCTGTGAGCCACCTTTACTAAATGAAGTGGCTTTAAAAAAAATCTACTGGTTTGTGTGAACTAAGCCTTTAGTAATGCTATGTTTCCATACTAGCGCATACAGTAGAAGCACAGTACGTCTATTTCCACCCTTCAATTTATGTCTCAGAAATGATTCCAGCATCAGCATCTGCACAAGTAAACATATTAAGACCAGATCCATTTCAGAGCTGTTTCCAGAGATCAGTTTTACCTGCTCCACCACAGCATATCATATGAACACATAACTCAAATGCTGGAAGGAGAATCAGGATCAGCTCCGTCTAGGTAATATGGGTATGAAGGTGTCGTAGGAACTCTCCTCTGGTGGTTGTGTCTCCAGGGAAAACCGCCTGGCAGAAGTCGCAAACGTGAGACTGCAGCGCCACGTCTGACATCAGCAACCCGCTAGACGGGCTCAGGAAGTCAGCCGGCAGGGTGGAGCTGTCTGATGCAGGCATCTGACATTAACATAGAGGACAAGACAGGAAGTTTGTGAGGAAGAACATGGAAAAATCCAAGAACGCAGGTGTGGTTTTTGTCTGCTGAAGACACCTACCCTCAGTGTGTATGGAGTCCTGTCACTGCAGGGATGATCTGCTGGCCCTGGATTTTTGGAGTCATTGGAAAACGCTCCTTGCCACCTCGAGGAGTCCAGCATTAGCGGGGATGCGCCCTTCCCATCCTCCTTTCTCTGAAGAGCAAATCCAGGAGTCTCGCTGACCACGTCTTCAGGCAAATCCATGAAGAGCTTGGTCATATTTTCAGCGAGGAGGTCAGAGAAAGTCCCATCGTTTCTGGAGAGGTGACTGACTGCTGCGACTGTTAAAGGTCGAGGCTTTTCATGGAAATCTTCAGGGATTTCTTGGCTACACTGGACAGGGATGGACATCGTATCACTCAAATCTCCATTAGGAACAGTGGCGCCTGCAGAGAGAGAGTTTTAGATGTGCTTCACGAATGGTGACAGACACATGCTTATGAGGATTAGAATTAGGACCTTGCTGTTTCTGCAGGGCTGTTGTGAGTTGATGCAACAGAGCAGCCTGTCTCATGCAAAGTGACCTCAGGCGGAGAAACTGCTGGTACAGTTCATTGTACGCTTCCTCCATCTCACCATCAGTTCAGGGATCTGCAGCTAGTAAATAGCACAGAGGAAATTGCACTGGGCTGCACAATACACTTTTAAAAATATAGCTAACACATATACACAAGGTTGATAAATTAGGAACAAACTAAACTAAGTGTGTACAGCCATGTCAGCAGCTCTGTGAGGCTGTACCCTTCCAGTGATTAGATTTTTATACAAATGAGATGTCCTGCGTCCTAAACCACTACGCCACCAGGATGCCCTGACCCTGGTCTTTTTAAAAACAAAATCAAAACATATCCAACTAAGACAAATATAAATTCCTACTTTTATCACACTGCATCTTAAACATGAGTAGTGATCTACTTACCCTTGGTAAGCCTGTCTGCATGCTCTGCTCCAAATATTCAGGACTCCTTGTCATTCTTTACAAAATTGAGAGATTTCTCCTGTTGAGCCTCCTCCGTCTCAAACAGGCTTCCTGTTATTGTCAAGGAATCAGACACAGCATTTAAATCCAGACTTACAGCCCATTTTCAGAGCAAAGAATACAACTGTGAAATCCATTCCTTCAGATGAGGATTTACCGAACACAGTTAAAACAGCCCTTCTTAGTCTTTTTCTTCCCTGTTCAGAAAATGGAAATTCTTCTTTACCAATGAAACATTCATTGAACTGAGAACTGTTAAACATAAGGAAGTAGCTCTATGAAAAACAGAAGTGAAACCCCCTTTGGTATAAAAAGGAACCTCACTGTCTCTCAGTGAGACCGTTACATCACAGAGTGTAGAGCATTTACAAGCATCAACACAAAAGAGGAAAGAGCCAGAATACATTTTTTATTTAAAAGTTGTTTGGTTGGCTCTGCAACTTGCAGAGGACGTGAAGCAATAATGCCGGGCAGGTATTTTTTATTATTATTTGCAGTCCAAAGTACTACAGCAAGGCTCTCTGTGTGTTAGTGAATGGCTTACTGCAGCTGCACTATGTTACTTGGTATTTCACAAGTATAGAATGCATTTAATAAAATAGTATAATTTATCTAATGAATGTATCTAAGGCCTCACCATCAGAAGGGGGAAGAGGTACTTAGGTAAAAGTAGCAACTTCAAAAATTAACTTAAGTATTTATTATATTTATTTTATTATGCTTTTTAAATTATGCTTTATTATATATTATAGTGTTTTATAATATTGCAATGATTACTACTGATGGAGCATTTACTGGGGTAGCTGGTAAAGCTAGTTCATGTTATTGGGTAGTTTAACCTGAAACAATGCATCATAATTCAAAAGAGTATTATGTGTTTTGTACCAGTCTTGATCTGTAAAGTAACTAACAAATTTACCTAACAGCTGTAACTACAGTTACAGCTGTTAGGTAAATGTAGTAAAGTAGAAGACTAAAGCATATAATGCAAATACTTAAAGTACTTTAGTATCTATGGTTAGATTATATTTAAGCCCAATACTTAACTAAATGCAATTAGTTACTTTCCAACAGTGCTAACCACAAGTATGTCATGTGTCCTAGAGTGAGTCATCAGAGTGTAACACTGTTACTGTCCTGACACACGTTTCTCTCAGTGTTAACAGGCTGACCAGAAAATCAAACACGTCCTTTCTCTGACATAAGGTTACAAAGATTTAAAAAAACAAACAAAAAAAAAAAAAAAACAGGCTACATAAAACTGAGTTGACTGTGTCCAAAACACTGTGTTTATATTGTTTCTTTTCTATTCTTGTCTCACACAGAAATGATTCCATGTCTCCAGAGAGGTTTGAAACTTGGATAATCTGTGCCACAAGAGATCTGCTTGGCAAGCAGCTTCTTCTCCACTGATATTTTATAAAGTGGCCTGTATGGAAACGTCTCTTCAGTTTAATGAGTCCTCCTGCCCTCATTTCTTTTCCTGTTTCCTGACTTTTTTCCTCTGTGTGTTACATTACTTATTCACTTACTTGATTTGTTTGTTAATCTATGATGGAGCAATAGCAGAGAATCTGCTTCGTTTCAGCCTGTTTTCGACCTTAACATGATTCACAGCTGCTCTGTAATGTGGAAACGAAGAGTCACACTTTAACTCGTTTGCTCAATTTAAGCGGAATTCCTTTTAGCTTCTTTTACAGCTGTGAGACACAGATCATGTGAGGATATTTGCATATTGTGAAACATATATAAAAATAAAGTTTACTCACTAAAACCGATAGATCATTCCCAGCAGGAAGTGCAGACACAGATTCTGACAGAGGTGTTCATGTGGGTGGAAGCTCCTCCTAACCGGACTGGATGCATCCGCATTTTAATATGATGACGTCCCTATCTCGACCCAAAAAAAACAAAAACAAAACGAGTCATGTCATCATCTGCCGCTTCTCTGGGTCCAGGCCCAGGTCACGGGGGCAACTCCTGCCCAGTCCACAAAGCACCAAAGTCCTACAGCACCTCCCACAGGTGGTGAGCCCATGGGAGCTGGTGCCGTCCGGAGTGGGGTCAAACCCATGATCCCGAGAGAGTGAGTGAGTCTCGCGCTGAGCTAATCGGGCGGCAAAAGAAACGAGTTTACCCAGGTAATCCAGGTAATCCTGCCAAAATAACACTTCCTGTGCAACAAGGTTGCCTTCAAAATAAAAGTGACAACTTTTCGTAGAGACTTTTCAGGGAGACTTTTAGACTGGAAACTGGTCTCATGATAGGGTACCAAGCTAGTATCACTTCCGCTTTTGGTTTTAACACCAACATTGTGAGATTAGACATACAACCCTCAAAACAGCATTACACCTTTCAGACAAGTTTGACCAGACACTGAAAAGTTTGATATAAATATTGGTACCTGGATGTTTTATTTTTAAAGTTAACTGCAGTTACATTTTCTTTACATTTTATTTCCCATCAGAAAAATAACATCTGTTTGGGAAATACTAAATATAAAAAAAATAAATTAATTAATCAATTGTGGCTTAATGGTTCTCAGTTTTACATACGCTGAGTCACAAATACTGGAACCTGCTTGTAAAGTCCATGTATATGTTTCAGATGCATAATATAAATTCCCCTCAGGTCATAAAACCCCAAAAGTCCCTGTAAAAATATAGATGGTACGACCCCAATGTCTTCAATTGCTGCTTGATGTCTTAAGAGTACTTTGGCCTCTACTAATCAATGTTGTTCTAAATTTTCTCTTTATAACAGGTGGTGCAGCCATGACTGGAGAGGCCAGATACGGTGAACGTGTTCACAAACATTGGCTTATTTACACATCCAACGCATACGGAGCATTCATTTGTAAAAGTGTGTGTCCCACTTGAAGAGTACTCAGTCTTCTTTTAGCTCTGTTTTGTTCTCCACCAGCCTGTGAGGGATCTACCTCTTTAGCCGGTAAATGCTCCACTATCTTCTGTGTCTGTGAGCGAGTAGAGACTGCTTTTTGAAGGCTAAGACTTGGTTTTGGAGTTGGGGTTAGAATTAGGTAAGGGTGAAGGTCAGGGTTAGGCATTTAGTTGTGATGGTTAAGGTTAGGGTAAGGAGCTAGGGTTTGCATTGTGTCAATGAGCGTACCCCACAGGGACAGTGAAACGAGTATGTGAGTTTGTGTGTTTGTAGGAATTTAGCACTGAATGTGGCTGATATTCATGTATCCTTCCACTTAGGAGGAGGAGCAGTTTTGTCCCTCAGTGTCAACCCCTGACAGCTGAGTTCACAGCCACCACCTTGTGATCTTAGAGGAGTGCCAGCTCTCTCTGCTTCAGACTGGTTATGTAACTCTGTGTGAGGGACAGGCAGACTTCTTATTATCTCTCTGATAATGGGAGAGTCATGTCTTTTTCATGTCAGTTCTTATCCCAAGAGGATCCATTTTTGTCGCCGCCTTGTTTTTGGCTGGTAAAACAGCTGTTCCCGTGTATGGCTTAATGCTTTATTAATTTTATAGTTGTGTTGTTAAACGTATTATCTGCTTGCTGACTTTATAAGTCAGAGCTGGGCTGATTATATATATCTGCAGTGTGTTGCTATATGCCATTTGAGGTCAATCCATGTGGACTAATTGGGAGATTAAAGGAAACCTGGTCAACGAGAGTCCTGGAAGTCACCAGTATAAAATTAAAATATAAAATCAAACCAAAATAATTTGACACCAACACTGGGAATAGATAAGATATTGAACAAAATACTGAACAAAAGTAAAGAAGCTTCAGACTCTGTCTTTACACTGTGTGAACGTCTGTTTGTTAATTTCTATTTTTAACAGCGTCTCGTGTGTCCAAGGACGTGTGTGATGTTTTATCACTTCCAAGGCTCTTAATGGGATGCAAGTGTTCAAAACTGTTCACAAAAGGTTACGGATCACAATGACTCTAAATCTGGTGCAAATATAATACTCAGTTATCAGCTAAAGAGTCTTCATCTATGTCCATGTTTAACAGTCAGTGTTAATTGTTGATTGATGTAGTTATTTATGTGTACTCTGTACCTTATACCACCCATCTGTGTTTGCGGGTTGCACCATGTGCTTGCTCTGACCTTGAACCCCTCCCTCCACACACACACACACCACACCCTGTCCATCAGGCGTCTTCCTCTAGTGCCATCCCTTAGCACTTGATCCCTGTGTTGGGGTTCTGTGTGTGTGTGTGTGTGTGTGTGTGCCTTTTTATCACCTCTCCAGTATAAACACCAACCTTGTCGGGACCTGCAGTCCTTATGGGGACCAAACCCCAGTCCTAATGAGGCAAAACATCAAAGGTGTGAAGTGAGGGTAGGTTAAGTTTAGGGTTCGGAAAGATTTAGTTATTGTAGGGTTAGGGTTAGGCTGTCCACAATGAATGAAAGTCAATGTCCTAACCAGGATATCTATGCAAACTTGTGTGTGTGTGTGTGTGTGTGTGTGTGTGTGTGTGTGTGTGTGTGTGTGTGTGTGTGTACTTTGCTGTAAATAACTTCTGGGCATGCAGCCAGGAGCTGTCATCTGCCAGTGCAACACTATCCATCCTGTCAATCTTGTTTTATAATTGTAACATTCTCATATTCTCCGGCTGGGCAGAGAGAAGTTTCCAGCATAGAGAGACCCCCCACACACACACACATCCAGGATATCATATCACTTTTTAGCACTAACTGTGCTTTTCAGGCAGCATCTTCACATCACACTACAGCAATCAGCTTTTAAAGCAGCAGATTTATAACAATGTCTCTTTTTTATGGTGTCTATCTCTTTTTCTTTTAACCATTTGTTTTTCTCATTCTAAATTGAACAGGTGACACTCAGCATTAATCAGGCACAATGTAAATTCATTAAACATGTTCTCAGTGCAGCCAATAATAGTGCATTGTATTCCCTAATGAGATAGACACTCAAGGCCACACACACCATATAAGAGAGACTTTTATTCTTTGGACATATTGTGTCCAAAACACAACAAAATGTGTAGTTTTTCTTTTTGGCTTATTCGAACTCTTTTAGGCAAAAAGCCGAACTGTGTCATCAGTCTTTCTTCCAACCTCACTGCTAAAATAAAAACAGAATAATAATCATTTTAAGCTTTTAAATATGATATCAGTCGTTCAAATGCAAAATTTAAGTTAATACCCGAGGAGACAACAGTGACAGCCATTAAATGTTCAGCAGGCTCACCATTCACTTACGAATTTAAGCCTGCAGAGACTAAGAGGACTAAGAGCTCAAGACGGTGATATGGGGCATACAGTTATCACAAGGATGGCATGAGCAATGACGTCTGCCAACTCATTTATCACCAGACTCTCTCTTAGTGAGCGAGACCGGATCCAATTACAGAGGTTTCTATGGGCTCAACAATGGTCTGCTATAAATACACTCAAAGAGGGTTTTCCACACTCAACAACACACCCACACACATACTAGCACTGTTGCACAAATATACAGTACGTTTACAAATGAATGTGCGTTTGGATGAACACTAGGCTCTGTGTTCTTCGTTTCCACTTTCAAATACTGTGCCAGCTGCTGTTAGACACATTCATTTTTGTCTTAATCTGAAGCATGCCGCTGGATTCTGCACTGTGCCGAGACGCTCTAGAACATAAATAAGATGAATATCTGCAGAAGAGTATGAGCACCGATGTGTAGGTGTGTGTGCATAACAACGTATAGAATAAACTGGAGAGTGAAGAAAGAAACAGAAGCCCCCCATAGAGCATTAAACAGCTTCACAAAGTTATTTACAGCTCAGTCCATGAATAAACGACAGGTGCAGCATCCTCACAAACAAACCTATTAGCTTTCCTCCCGCTGGAACAATATCCTCTCCAGCAATCGGCTTCTCTCTCTCTCTCTCTCACACACACACATCTTTGTGACAGACAACTATGCTAACTATCTGTTACACATGACTTGATTGCTGAAAATATATGCTTATTTTTGATGTGCTCCATTCATTTTTTCCTGTTTGCACATTCAGACATTAGCAGTTATAGAGTATAAATAAAGTTTTTCTGGAATAAAAATAGGGTAGTATTAGCAGCAAAATGTACTTAATGCATCAAAAGTAAAAGTACTCACATTGCAGAAAAATTTAGACTGTTAGTGTATTATTATACAGTATAATATTTTACTGGATTATTTTTAGCTTTGCCAGCAGCTCTACAGATGGTAATGACAGGTGGTTGGTCTGTCCACCACTTTGGTATGGAATACCAACAACTACAAGTATTGGAAAAATTACCATGAAATTTTGTACACATTCATCACCCTCAGAGGAAAAACCTAACTGAAATCGGTGAACGAACTCACTTTTCCTCTAGCCGTAAGGTTCACATTTTTGGCTTTGAACGAAATATCTGGACAAACATTGGATAGATTTCTGTTAAATGTGACATTCTTACCCACCTCAGGATGAAATGCATGCAACTTTGTAAACCTTTAACTTTTCAAATTTTACTTTATTTTGCTTCTAATGCCAATTATCAAGTATAATGCTAACACACAGAGCTAAGATGGTGAATATGCTGCCTGCTAAATATCAGCATGTTAGTATTCTGACATTTGCATTTCGCTCAATGCACTGCTGTTCTCAAGAACTACAGCTGCTGGCATGGCTGTAGACTTGTAGCTACTTTATGCACTGTTGGGTAATTTAATTTATGAAAACATATCTTTGTGAACACATCATTGGTTTGGTGGAAATGAAGTTTTAAGTAACATAAAATACTCAAGTAAAGTCCAAGAACCTCAAAATTGTATATAAACACAGTTCTTGATCAAATGTACTGAGTTACAAGAGAAATTCTTGCTGTACTAAACATTTCCTAAGTCCTCAAAAATTTGCTGAATAGTAAGAGAAGGTGCAACAAAGTGTGAAGCATTGTGCAACAAATCACCATGTAATATGTGAGCCACATATTACTGGTCAGAACATAATGTCTTGAGTCTTCAGGGTGTAAGGCTACACTTTGTTCCTGAATGCTGAGTGTTCCATGTCAGGGTGCTGGTCAAAAGTTCAGGGGCCGATGGTGGCTCCAGATGGTGACCACTTTTGGAAAAAGATGGTGTCAAGGAACAGAGTTCAAGTTCAAACATGAGATACAGATGGGTGACAAAGTAAAGAAAAAACACAACACAATGTCTTAGGTTTTTAGCCACACAAGCCTCTAGAACCATTTACTATACATGAACAACATTCCTCATTAAGTGTTTGGATGATGATGCTGGACGGCATCATATAACCAAGCCTACTGCCAGACAACAACATCAATATTTGACAATTCTGCAAACATGGATCTCTGGATTACATACTCAGTGACAATGCAGTTTGTTTACATGCAATGCCAAAGTTTTAAAATGTACATGCTTTCTACAATTTCTGGCATTTACTCTCCTCAGTAAAGATTAGGAAAGGATTGTTGAAATGAACCTTAAAGTATGTTTAAGGTATGGTTAAGGTTAGGCCACATTTTTTACTGAGCTGGTCTAACATGGTGGTTCAAAGTCTCCAATAGGTGTTCAGGCAGGTTTAGACCTGGTGACTGTTAGGGCCATGTGATTCATATTATTTGCATACAAACCATACAGCGACCCTTTGTGCCCTGTGTGGAGTCATCTATGTAATATTTATTTATGTTACTCAACTCATCTATTCAGATTTTTCCTTTTCATTTCCTGTCTGTTTATTTACAGGGGATGTCTCATGAGTTTAGGTTTGGCTGATTTCAATGGGAAACATGTCTGACCTGTCAAGGATACGTGACCATATAGAATGAAAAGTCACACTGGAAGTCAAAAAGGATTAGCACAGTAGACAGCGGCCTGATAAAAAAACAGTTTTAGGTACAACCAAAACCAAACCAAACCAAACTCTCTGAGCTGTTCCATTCATCCAAATCCTCCTTATGCAACTCCTCTGCTGTTCCCATTACATCTGACTTGGGCAGCACGCTTGCCATTTTGTAACATAATGAACACCTCAATGCAAGCTCCTCTTTTCTACCCTTGTCCCTTTTTTCCACTCTGTCTGCCAACACCAATATCCAGATGACCGGTACGTGGTGTACAGTAGGATCGGGTGTCGAGTGGCTGAATGCAGTCGGTGCTGCAGTCTGCTGTGGCTGAGAGTTTGGACGGTGTCATCTTCTTCTGGTATGGGATGTTGCCAACGTTAACGCCATGTGTGACAAAACAACACAGACCCAGTGAAAAGGAGATGAAGGACTACTTTTGGTCACTTTTCATCACATCATTTATATGTAACAAGCAGCAGCACAGTAGGTCCTGTATAAATAAAGATAAGCTTTGTTTCCTGCTCTGTATCGGCTGACTGGTAAGACTATTCTTACAAGACAAATCTGGTGATATTCCATAGTTTTATTCTAAGAAAACCAACAATGACTGGATCTTAACAACAGTTTTGGCAATGTAGCCTGTTATAGCTTATTTTACATCAGACTGTTTTTGAGCCCAGTGGTGCTTTGAGCTAAATGCTAACATCAGCATGCTCACAATGACAATGCTAGTGTTTAGCAGGTATAATGTTTGTGTATGTTAATCATCTGCGTTTAGCATGTTAGCTTTCTACCATTAATTAACACAAAATACAAAGCACATTAGATTACAGGCATTTGATAGATAGATAGATAGATAGATAGATAGATAGATAGATAGATAGATAGATAGATAGATAGATAGATAGATAGA
>JBBMJY010000018.1:11708077-11763831 GCA_037833715.1 Toxotes lorentzi
GTGTGTGTGTGTGTGTGTGTGTGTGTGTGTGTGTGTGTGTGTGTGTGTGTGTGTGTGTGTGTGTGTGAGTGTGAGTGTGTGTGCGCATGGTTGGGTGAATGGGCGTGTATCCACAAGCGCTAACTTCCTCACTATATGAGTTTTTCAGAACAAAGTGTGCTTCACATCTCATGACAACACCTGATCACTCTTTGGAAACTGTTCAGTACGTTTTCTACATCCTATAAATATAATAAATATATATAGCAAAATCATGAAAGTCATCAAGGTGAAAACATACAGACATGAGCTCTAAACTGTTTACTTGAGAATGTAGACCAGAAAGCTGCTAAAACATACCCAAGACAGGTTTTCAGCAAAGTATTCATGGTACAGTTGCAACAGCAGTATTATTATTATCATTACTAGCGGTCACTTAATCAGTTACACTCTCGGACATTTGCCCTCTAACAACAAAATATACTCAGTTTTCTCAACTATTTATCAGAAAACAAGAATGCATGTTTCTATAATAATTAAATTGGCGGTTTTATCAGGTACACCCAACCAAAACTAATCTTGAGTCACAGGTGTTGATTCAACTTTATGGCCAGTTTAGAGTTTGTTATGCTGGTATGGTGTTCTTTGTAATATTTTGTCCACCCTCCAGTTCCATCAGGGGGTAGTCTAGTTAAATCAACACCTCTCTAAAACAGTTCCAACAAAAGGGAACTTCGTGAAGGTAGGATTTATTGCAGGGCTGTTGCATTACAACTTTGCAATTTCCTACCAAACTATCAAATTAATCTGAGCATAAGGCTGCAAATGTTCAGTTGATAAACTAGCAGTCAAGTCAGTCTTGTCCTATAAGCTTAGATTATTATAAAAGCAGTTATAAAAAAGGAATGCATCTACAGAAACATCTAACATTAGAAGTAATGTTAGAAGTAATAAATAAATAAACTGTCCACTTTCACTCACCTGGTTCATGTAAATATCCGGAATTTGAAGCTTTTCATTTATTCCAAACCAGTGAAACAGATGAATGTCACCTCTGCTGTCAGCACACACACTCATTCAAACACACTCTCACACACACACTGGGTCAAACCAACGCTGGTGGCTCCCTGTACTCTTGTTTT
The DNA here is from genome assembly GCA_037833715.1 of Toxotes lorentzi. Classification (NCBI taxonomy): domain Eukaryota; kingdom Metazoa; phylum Chordata; class Actinopteri; family Toxotidae; genus Toxotes; species Toxotes lorentzi. The sequence goes on from JBBMJY010000018.1 coordinate 11,709,199, forward strand.
ATTTTTGACGTGTCGACAAAAGGCGGGGCCATGCCCATAAATGGTAAACGGGGCGGTGGAACGTTCCGGAACGCGAGCCAATCAGCGCCGCGTCCTGAACAGACGTTCTTCCGTCTGACGCACGCACGGGATTCCATTGACGCAAGAGCCGGGGGAGCGTCCGTTCTAAATATAAACGACAACGACAGCAGCGCTCACGTGGGGCTATTACTGGATAATAAATGCTAAAAATAACCGCAGTTTGGAGGCGCAGACGTTTTGCAACTGGAAATGTAGAGATTATACACGTTTACACCGGGGAGGTGTGTTATCACTGGGCAGTCCAGGAAACACCTGTGGGGTTTCTTCATAAAACAGGGCTTTTGTTCTCACAGAAGAGCAGGATAGACCTTCTGCCATATCTCAGTGAAATTCTTGGAGGAAAAGGTAACATGAGCACACACATATCTGTTCAGCATCTAAACTGTAAATACTTTTATTTTATAGGCCACTTTTACACTTTTCAAAATCAGGTCACTCTTGATCCTGGAGACGGCTATGGACAATAAAGTCTCATCTTACGGTCTGTTTAGTAGCTGTTGTTGAGCTTTCATTCATATCACACAAAAAAATTGAATCATCAATCAAATCAAAACCTGGAAATTTCTATCAATCTACATCAGAGGTGTCCAAACTGTTCCACAAAGGGCCGTGTGGCTGCAGGTTTTTGTTCCAACCAAGCAGCAGCACACCAGACTTGACTCATTTAATCAACCGATCTCAGTCTTCAGACAGCTGATTGGTCAAACTGTGTGCTCTTGAAGGGTGTTAAATTGATGCAAGATTTGGAAAATGATTTGGGGAAAAAAATGACTTTAAAAAAACCTAAAAGAATACTTCTAACATAAAGATGACTGCATATGATCCAGTTTAAGCAATTTGTGGATAATACTTTCTCCATCAGACAAGTTGTCACTTTTTTTAATGGTCATGAATTAGCGCTTCAGTTATATTGAGTAAATTTCACACCACACTTGGAACAAAGATCTTTATTCTGACCACCAAAATTTGAAGATTACAACAATTTAGGCTTTGAATTCAAGAAATGTGAAGTCGCAGAGCCTTTCATACTGTAATGTCATCATCGGGCAATTTGCCTTACACTTTAACAGCCACAGCTGCAGACATCCATTTGTCAGCATCAATAAAAGCATCATCTAATAACCCCTGTGTCATAACATCTCCACAACAACCAGAAAAACCAGCACACAGTAACACTTGAACCCTCTCAGGGGATCTTTGGGCGCAACCTTGTTTCTTTTTTTAAGTATGAAGAAAGTGAGAAGGATTGTTCCGGGTGTGAAGGAGTTGAGCTCCCAAGCCCCATTTTGTGATTAAGACCAGTCATACACCTGAAGTAAGTCAAGTTTGTACTGAAAACAGGTTTACATATGTTACTATATGTTAGAGCAGGCAGATTTAAACAGACAAGATCATACACAAACTGATTTGTAAGATGAGATTTCAGCAACTTTACAGATAAATTTTGACAGACATGCCATGTGTCATTTTATAAATAACCACAACAAAGATAAAAAAATCACTGATCCAGACAAGGAGAGTGACATTTACCAGAATGAGTTCAATCTTGCTGTCTCAGCACTAGATAATCATTTTATACTCTCACTACCCTTACTTTTTTAGATTTGCTTTTAGATTTTCATTTGCAGTGCATGCATATGAAATTATTTTTGCTTCATCTTTCATTTCCTCATGTCTGATGCTTCTTTCAAGAGTGTACAAGTGGGTCACACACACTCGCGCGCGCGCAAACACTCACATAACATCTATCCTGAACTAAACCTTTGCTGTTGCCTCTTTTCCTCACCACCTCTGGATTAGTCCTCCTGCTTTCCCTCCCACATTGATCCAAAGCCTGTCTCTCTGTATGCTAACAAGCTTTGGTGAAGCTTTGGAAGATTTCAGCATTACTTAGAATATCAGTAAGTGGGCTGCATGCAGTGAAATATTGCATACAAAATATATTTTAAATAAATAGACAAGTCACTACAAAATACAAGCATGGTTGAGAGCTAACAAATAGCTTTATGACAGATAAGCATGGAAATGCACCACATATTGTGTTACACATGTTTTTACATGCAAATGGCCTCTTTTTCTATTTTGCTGAGAGTTGCAAAAATACATCTGTAATTGAGTAAACGTTTGACTATGCTGCCATTTATTCTTGAAAAGATTTTGATGAAAACTGGGCTACTGTATCTTCATATCTACAGTAAAATCTCGCTGCACATCCTAAATTAAATAAATCTCCACTTAATCTGTTTCAGAGTGGGCTGAGATGTGAATCTAGCTGTAAACAAAAAGTTGTGGCGGGGCAACAGATTGTAATTATTTCCGTTATCTGCCCGTTCACCAGGTGATCGGTCTGAGGACAATTCAATATGTTGTCAATGTGATGCTGTATGAGTATTCACTGAAAATGATAATACAATATTGTCAAGACACACATGCAAATGACAGCTACACACTTATTGACATTAAGACAATAAATGAACATACAAGCATTTTACATGTATAGAGGTACACTGAAAATCCAACACAAGACTCACAAAATATATGATTTTGGGCAACTTCCAACACATTTTTGCATGATTTCCTTACATTTAATCAGTAACATTTTTTTTTCTTTTTGATTTTCCAAGGTTTCTTATGTGACTGTTCTTAAGAAGCTTAATCACCAGGAGAATCTTGCTACAAAGATTATGCAAAGGCATAAGCAAAGTTACAAGAAACAACACTGAGTTATTACTTGGGTTCAGTGAACCTTAGTCTGTTAAATACAACAGAAAACTTTTTTTTTTTTACACACGACTTGGTAAATCTCCTCAGCACTTTCAGGACTCAGTTATGACTATAGAGCAAATCTTTATAAAACCACATTCAGTCACATTCAATCAATTAATTCAAGCTTGCAAAGGCTTGAAAAAAGCCAGTTCATCACCAGCTGCATTAGGTACAGTACAGGTGAAACTCGACGATACACTGCTGTAAATTTGATTAACCACAGAAGAAAAAGCTATAGCGACAACAAATAAGTTAATATATATTCCTTATCCATATACCGAAGATATATGCTCTGCTATTTTATTTACAAACACAAAAAAAAGGATGCATTACATTTACGTTGGCACACAATAGAAGGGATCAAACTGAGCAGTGAAGTTTGCACCTTTGAGTTGGTCTGTCAGTGTGGTCGCTGCGTGAGTGCAAGCTGTCTGTTCAGAATTACACCAGGGATTAAGTACAAAAGACACACACATAAATACTCAATAATCAAAACACACGATTAACACACTCAGCGATGGACATTCTCTTTGAAATATAGTCATCCCGCATCATTTTCCAGTGGAGTCGTTACTTTTTTTGAGGTGAAAGAAGCAGGATGGTTTGGTTGGTGCAGCCATGAGCATGTTAGCTTGGTTCTTGTGAGTTATGTGGATCTATAGTGAATCAAATACAGAGTTTTGGTGAACTCTTATTTCATTATTTGCACTCACTCCTTTAATCTGATGCATTTCTGATGATCACAGAGAAATTCTATAAGCTATTGGTATGTTACACTAACTTTGCCGTTATCTGTACTGCAATGGTAACGTGACTCTGGCACTATGCTTATAACTGTGTTTAGGTTTAATTACTGATCAGCACACTGATGTAACACACTTCAGTGATGTTACCACTGACTTTAACGAATCTAAAACACAACATCTGAGACTTCACCATTAGCACTGGATTCAAGTGGTTGATAACACTTACAGTACAAGGAGGTTGCATCCAAGGCTCCCCGTCAATCTGCATTGGCAGGGCTTTAATTGTCCTGCACACAGGGAGGAGTGACAGTGAGATTTAATAAAACTGACTCACTTAAATGTTGACATTATATCCAAATGTGTGTCTGTTTACAGCAGGCTGCATGGAGGGTACCAGGATAAAATAACAGGAACACCTTGTCAGGTGTTCTGGTTATTCTTGTCATCCACCCGTAGGTAAAGGTACACAACCTGATGGTAATTTGAGAGGTCTGTGCCAGTCTGTGCCCGGCGCTCTTCAGTCCAGTGTAGATTTGTCCCATCTCCATAGCTCCTTCCAGCCCCACCACCTCCAAACGCTTATCGCTCATGTCTGCAGAGTAATGAAACGCACACAGAAGAAGTGACAGATCAAATCAGTATTGCGGTCAACAAGGTTGATGGCATGTATGCAAGCAGGCAGGGAGGGCCAATATCTGGAAACCATAAGTAAGGTGATTTATGAGAGTACGGGGTGGTCCAACCAGCCAAGCCTCACCCTGTGTGATTGTTTTAAGAAGTTCAGGGTCAGTGATAACCTCACTGTGCTCCGCCTCTGGCACGCCATCGGGCCTCTTGGACTCGCCCCAGAGGTTGGAGCCTCCGTGCATGCTGGGTATGTTGAGGACAGCTATGCCCTCCAGAGACATGTTGCTCAGGTCCAGATGTCTCCCGCAACACTGGTGGAGGCACAACAACAACAACAACAACAACAACAGGTTGTTCTGTTTATACGCAGCTAAACAAAAGCAAGACTTAAGACTTTACCAGTTATAAGATTGGGTGAAAAAGCACCGTGACTGCAGGAGAAATTCTCACCTCAATAGTGAGACACTCCTTCAGCCTCTTGCAAGAGGCTGAGATGGTCTCAGAAGTGGCAAACTCAAAATACCACAGTTTGTTCTTCGTTCTTAAAAACAAGAGAGAACAAAAAGAACTTCACCATCGCTGAGTAAGAGAAAACTAATCTGTGTCACACTTTCCATTGGAAAACACTCATTCAGTTGTGAATGTGAATCCTCACCTGCTATTAAATCTCTGGGGGTGTTTCTCTCTCATGGAGTGAAAACGATGAGCAATAGAGGCATCCTGCTCACATGGACACAAATACAGTGATATTCAGTCAAGTTTTAAGCAATGTGTTCCACTTTCGGTTTATGTCAAGAAGAAAATTAACAGAATGTTTTGTTAGAATTGAAGAAATTAATCAACAATCATGTGTGATATGGGCATTGTTATTCCTCCTTGTTGGGTAGTGTAGTAGTGACTCACCACTCCAATAGAGAAGTAGTTGTTGATGATCTTGTAGGGTACAGGGTCTCCTGCCTCTTGAGGGTCATCTGGTATCACCTGGATGCTCCAGCGGTCCATGGGAACCAACTCGCTGGCTTCGATCTCCTTCAGGATCTCTCTTAAGTCCGACCCCTCGTAACCTTCCATGGAATTACAAAAGAAGCATGACGAGTAAATGACATATGGTGCCAACGTCAATGCCAATACCTGAGTGACACTTGTTTGATTTAGAGGTAATGTGTTCCCAGTTTTACCTCCTCCCCAGCGAAGACAGCGGGCCAGGTCATTCCCAGTGCCCAGAGGCAGGACAGCTACCGGAGGATGCACCCGGAGGTCAGCTTTGTCTGAAATCACAGGTACATTATTTAACCTTGGAGACTGTTATCTCAGTCAGCTCACCGAAACCCAGAGAGACCTGCTATACCTATAGCATCCAGGAGCCACCCAACTGTGCCGTCTCCTCCACACACCAAGATCCTGTATTCACGCAGACTGCGGAAGAAGTGCAATCTAAAAGACAAAGTCAAAATTTGAATTAAAGAGGACAGACAAACTGCGAGTCCCACAGTAGCGACTAGATGTACTGTGTACCCTGGTGCGGGGCCTCCGTTGGACAGGTTGTACACTTGACGTGGGTTCAGCAGGTACTGAAACTTCCTGAGCACTCTGTGGAAAACACACAAACAGAAAGAAAGTAAGAGGGAGCATATTCTTAGTCTACAAATTATTAGATTACCTTTATACCAAGGGTGTGGACTATTAATGATATACTATGACAATAAACTGCCAATGACAGTGTGGTGTCCACACATGTACTGCAAGACAATCTTCACATCATAAGGAAACATATCCATAAGAGACCTAAACTTTTATGGACAGATTATTGTGTAGCAAAACAGCCAGTGAAGCCTCTGTATTGATAAAATATTGTGTTGTAAGTTAAGATGTTATACTGCCATACTGATAATTTCTCCCACTATTACTTTATCCATATCAAGACTTTGAGCCGCTTACCTTTCACCCTGCTTCCCTCCACTTTTTGGGTTCACAAACACCAACAGAGGATGGGTGTCTGGAATCGGAACAATCTGAAGAAAAAATGTGCAACCAAACATGATCCACTGGTTTGTTTACCTCATGTCACAAATCCGGGTTTCAGTATGTGGAGAGATGGACACATGCTGGCATGCTAGCTACTGTACAGATAGCTGATGTTTTTCATCTTATTAACTAAGTAACTCTGAGGCAGAATCATCATCATCATCATCACCATTCAAACTCCCACTGCAGCTGGATAAAAGGAAAGTTTGTTTTTTTTCTCAATTATCATACACCACAACTTTTACACCCAATACTTTGGATTAAGTCATGTTCCACTACTTACAAAAAAGCTTTAAACATGAGGGTCCTATATGGTAAAAGCCATAGTGGATATTTTTAGATTTTACAAATATTCAACTACTAAATGTTTGAAAATGTAACAAATAGGAAATTTTGATTGTTTATTTCCACCTGAGACAACTTCTATCGTTAGAATACATTAAAAGCTGACAACTGCTGCTGTTCACTGTGAAGAGGAAAACAACCAGCAGCCATCTTTCAAGCTTACCGGAGGTGAGTGTCTAATACTAAATATATACATTTTAGGTGGCATATCACTTTAAATGAGTCTTTTTACACATGAAAAGTTCCCCCCAAAAAAGAAAAATAACATGACAAACCACTAAAATTGGAGAGTCTTCCAAAAGAAGTGGTATGCAGATGGCAGGCAACTTGCAGAGAAAACACACGTGTGTACAGTTGGAAAAGAAATTAAAGCATGTAGGAAGTTTTGATAACAGCAGACCTGCAGGATGTGGCCATCAGGGGTAACATTTAACAGGCTGGTGTCTTCCTCCTGAGGGAAACAACAGACATTCAATACAAACAATAATTCTAAAAATCTAATCTAAATTTGCTGAAGTTTATGGTGTTGGCATATTTTTTTTTTGAGTTAAGCGTCTCATTTTACCTTTGAAACCGCATATATGGCCCACGGTGGCAGTATATGATCTCTCAGAGGTCCACAATCACAGGACGATAAGCCGGAGATAATGCAATCATCATGACGCTTAAAAAGAAACAGGACTCAGTGAACACAGAAAGAAGTGATCCTTTCCAATTCATGCATTAATGTAAACAAACAAACAATCCTCACCATCTCCTGGCACCACACACAGCACCTTCCTGCTAAAGTTTTGATCTTCTTGTGGCAGACCTGACACTTGGTAGAGTTACAGTCAGCTCTGATCCAGTCGTGAGCTGCTTCCTGAGACACAGAGGAGCAGAAGAAAGAGGTGTTGTCCCACTAATGTAACCTGGTTTTATTAAGTACGACTTATTTTCACCCTTTTTACACCCACAGAAGGGACTGTGATACCCGGGATTGTTTCACATATTCTTCTACTTGACTTTTAACATCCAGACAAGTCTTAGGATGCTAAACAAATTCATCTGCCAGAACGATGTTCATGTTCATGCTCAGTGGCACTGCAGCGCCAACAAAACAATCCAGCCCTGAATGATCGCAGGAAAAATTACGTCATTATTGACTTTAAAAGAATCAGCACAGACCACACCCTCCCCTCAGAGCAGCTGTTGAGGTTATAGACGGCTTCAGATTCATGACTGTTTGGATGGCCATCAACTTGGCAGACGTGCACCACCAGATCAAATATCCTTAAAGCACACTGGCAACTCAAACGTCCCGAAGCGGCTGAAACATTTTGGGCAGCTCACTGTTGCGATCCATTACACATATTGTGAATCAGTGAGTTGTGGCCCTGGCACTGGAAAAAGACAGTGAAATTATCTACGCTTGTGCAAAGTTAGGACATTTAACAGATGTACGGAGCAGACTGTGCCGCCTGTAATCCGCACTCAAAAAAACACTGATGGGTTGCACTTATCACTGACTAATGCACCCTAATGTTCCCTGTTAATGTGTTTACTGTTTTGGAAAAAGAGAACTGACATGAATTTACTCTCCTAAAAAAGATGGGAAATATAATTTAACTTAAAACTCAGAGACTCAAACCAGTGGATGGAACTGGGAGTGAAATGGTATCGTTGTGCTTTCTTACACCAATCTCCTTTTTAGATTTCACAAAGGTACGAGCACAGGATTCAGGATTCTTGTTGGCACACTGACTGTGGACAGTGTACTTGCAACCTGTGGGAAGAAAAATGTTCCATGTCACAGAAATGACAAGACAAAGTTTTCTTTACTAGAACTTATATGATTCTATAAGTAATTATTAGTATGATTTATAGAAAATTGTAGTGTCCCTGACAAATAATGTACAATACAGATAAAGATTTGGCTCCTCCAGTTAATTTTCACTGTGTGAGGTACATATGCCCCCTGGTGGCAGCTGTGAGCTCTTACAGGTGCAGCAGAGTCCCTGCTTCCCGAGGCCGAGCAGCATGCTCTGACACACGCTGCAGTAGGTCGGCTTGTTAAAGTGCTTCATCCTCCAAATATGCTGCCCATCCCGCTCCGTCATCTGTGGGAGAGGGGATGAGAGAAGGACATTGAAAAAGATTTTACAAAGAGAAACACTGCTGATTGCGTGTATTAGAGCATGACAAACGCAGCTGTGTCCTTGAAGCGTTGCACAAAGCAACAGCAACTGAGGTCGACTGACAACTGAGGTTCTAATGAAACTGTAAAACATTGTATGTACAGTAATAATGTTTTTCACCTTCAGTCCAAGCAGAACAAGTAAAGGCACATTGTTCATGCCTCCCTTCACCCATTCCTCCAGTGTCACGGTGCCACTGTCGTCCACATCGATTGCTGTCATCATGTCTTTGAGCACCTGAATGATCAGAAAAGATCTACATTGAATGTCAAGTAGCTTGTTTGTGTTCCTGGAGCTCTTGGCAAGAAAGAAGCTCTCTTTCTCAAGAGCAGAATCTTTTCACAAAGCAAATTCAATACCGTTTCTGGGAATTAAAAATCATGCAGGTTTTAAATTAAAGAAAAAAATAAGATACATAAAGCAGATTCATACTGGTCTGAGCTCAGTCACATCCCAGCCCAGGTAATCAGCAGCTCGCATCATCTGGGTGATTATACGATCCACTTCCTGATGGGAGAGAGAACAGAATTTACATTCATGGTGGACTGTGAGTAGCTTTGAGTTTAAAATACTGTAGCCTATGATAATCGTGTTCAATCTAAATAGGTATACAGCTCCACAAAATTGAAAATCCCTCTGTGTAACTGAAATCAATTTTAAACAAGTTTACAAATGTTTTGCATTTTCTGAAACTATCTGCCAACTAAAGCTGAAAATGTAGACCAAGTGCAAGTAGTCCAAGTTCGCTGCCCGTTCACTGTCAATGTTCAATTTCCAAATAAACCTCACTGTGCAGATGAAGACAAAATAATGAGATTACTATTTTGAGGCCCCGAATAATTTGACTTGGAGGTTTTCAGGGGGTCCTAAATGTTAGTTAAAGAGCCCAAGACCACCTCAGACATCCATAATTTAGGCATTGAGCTTAATTTTCTGTACCTTAATGACCAAAATATTCTCAATAAAACCATATGACGAACAATTACCATGCCACAAAACAATAACTTTGACTTTTTTATTTTTACATTTTTTAGACCTAATTGTTAACAATAAATATGCAAGTGTCAACTGTTGTAAATAAACATGAGCACATACCAAATATTTTGTGAATTTCTGAGAAAGCTGTCAGTGACTTACAGAGCTGTCCAGGAGTCCATTGCCGTCTTTGTCGTAAAGTTTGAAAGTAACTAGAAACGCAACACAGAAAATCAGTGGTCAAACCACTGTTTCTTCACTTTATCAGACCATCCAAATGTTCTGTCTTAACTGTTCAGTTGTGAATGAATATACAAGGCAGCTGCACCATAATAAACATGTCACAAATTGTTCAAGAGGTACATGAAACCAACATTCAAGCTTCTCCCGCGGCTGTCCTTCCTCCAGCACAGAGAAGTAACAGGACACATCACGAAGAAAGACACCTCCTGAAAGTAAAGAAATATGCACAAGCTTTATTACATTAAAGTCTAAAACAGTATGATTTCTTTTAAAATTCCTGTACTTCTGCTGTGGTATAGCAGTGTAAAAGGAAATATTTTATTATATTGGTTATTGGAACAGGGGCACTAATCTCACTAAAACGCCCTCATTCCTGTGACGCAGCACTATGAGATAAAAACACAGACAAACAGGTAGGTGTTGGAAGAAGTGTCCAACAGGAAATACTCATTTTTGTTTCTTTGGTCATCTTAAAGAAGTTCTAAGAAGGATTTCCAAACATAATCTGATCTGAGCATGACTATAGAGCTGAAAGCCTTTCCTCTAAACACCTGCTCAGACATGCAGAGTAGTTTACCTCCTTTGGGCAGTGGGCTCTTTGTGTTGCCATCCTGCTCTACGTGTTGAAAATAGCGAAAAAGGCGTTGGCAGAAATCTGCGGGAAAGTCATCCACCTCTAGGTACGTCTTGAGAAAGAGACAGAAACCCACTGCGTCGACGTACTGAGGACAGAAATCAAAGCAGCCATCAGAGGAGACACAGGGACATTAGTTTAATATTTACATTTATGGTAACACTGGATTTTTCCAGGACTGTAATTTGTGGAAAATTTCCATGAAGGTTTACTTGAAAAACAATCAAATTTGGAAATGTAATTACAATAGAAAATAGAGACAATGTTGTTTTGATAAACTTCATGTTAATAAATTCAAAATAATGGCATAATTGAGAGTGCAAAAAAGAGAAATTTGTCACACAGACAGTTCAAGATATATGTAGAATAAAATTTTAAAAAATGAATAGTGCACTATTATTTACCTGAGTTTAAAAAGAGAATCTTGCAGGGAAGATTTTCCCAATAATTAGTACAAATAGTCTTTCTCATTAAAAAAAAACTTCAAAGTTCATAAGAAGAAACAAGAAATTCTAAACTTGAAAAATAAAGTCTATCCACCTGTGTACCGTTTCACAGATCTGTTTCCATAATAACTGACAATGACTGACCTCTCCAAAGCTGTGCTGGGCCAGCCGACCCCTGGGGTGAAACTCCTTAATCACATCTTTCACCCTTAAACTGCTGTCTGCAAGGACAACAGTTCACAAGAAACAAGTGAGAACAGAGAAGCTCACTGACTAATCCAGTTCTTTGCCTATTTGTAATTTGTCCCAGTCTCTGATTACAAGGACCCTGAGTGCTAGAACAGGAAACAAATGCGAGATCATCACTAATTGTGGACATGGACGCACTGTGTGTATCCTACATTAAATCTGGGTTTGACCCCTGCTGTCACAGGTAACACACAGTGGTGCTCTTCTCAGGGCCAGAGAGAGAACAGGTGTAATTATCCATTCATCCATTATCCAACCCCATACTAAAAGCCTACCGGCCCATTTCATTTCTTTCAAAGCCTCTGAGTGAAAGGCAACATATTTTTAGCCCCATTCCACTTTCTGTTTCCTGTCAATAAGTCTATCAACAAATCTGCATTAGCTCAAACCCGGTGCAAGAGTGTGCACTTACATTTTGGAGCTGTTGTTTGTGTTTTGTGTTGATGGTGAATGGTCCTCAAGAGAACCCTGTGAACTGTGTTTATGTTAATGGTGTGTGAGTAAGTGGAATCTCCTCAGTCCTTTATTTTATAATGTTGATGGCTACTGCTGTTTTCACTTTTTGTGTAATATAGAAGGACTCTCAGCGAGTATGAGACAAAATGCACTGATGTTTCAGCAGTTTACTGGCCTTTGTGTGCCTGTGTTGAACATATGAACTGAAAGAACACATTTAAAGAATATTCCGAGAGTGGATTTTTCTCCTTCTTGCTGGACTTTGACTATAGTAGTAGTAGTAGTAGTAGTAGTTACACTCACTCTGACTCTCCTTGTATTTGTTCTTTTTCTCTTCTTTCTGACAATTTGCAAAGTGTTACTCTTGTATGTCTTAGCCTGTGATCCTTCAAAATCATCAGTGTTCCAGTAAAAGTAGCATACAACAGTGTAAAAATGCTCAATTACAAGCATGCATTTAAAGTAAGAAATGTAAAGGTATCTGATAAATGTGTTTTGTATGTAAACTCTTAATCAGCAAGGTAACTAGTAACTAAAGCTGTCGAATACATGTAGTGGAGTAGAAATATAAAATGGAAGCACTCATCTACTGTACCTCAAAACTATATACTACTTCAATAGATGAACTTTGCTATATTCTACAATGGAAATCATTAATATTTTTATACACTTGTTGAGTCTTAACTAGTGTATATAAAGGCACACAATAACAAATATTTTGACTCTAGAGAGATTATCTTTTTTCCCTCCATAGCAAGTACAGAAGACGGTCTGAACTTCAGAAAGCACCCCTTCAGCTGGGCCCTTTATGTGTTATGTGCAGTCTTAACATACCAGTGATATGAGTTGACTGTTGAACTAAAGTAAAGTGAGAGGGTGAGACTTACATTCCATGTAATGCTGCAGCTGGATAAAATCCACAGGAGTCAGAGACCCTTCTGTATCATCAGAGGAGGCCATGCCGATCAGCTGAACAAACAAAAAGAAAACAAAATGACAGGACAGTCACGGAGGATGAAAACAATCCCAGGCTAGAGCATTAACCTCAAGAAAGGTTGCAGAGACAAGGAGGTAGTCTTCTATCTTATAGGTCTTAGGCCATCCACATGAACTGGTTTGCCTCCATTCCTTGGATTGCACACACCAGTAGCAAGTCAGACACTCCCCTGTTGAGACTGATCAACTACAGCGTCTGGTTACAAACAGTTTGGGGCTTCTCTGTTAACTGAGGAATCCCAGGAATCACCAGAAACAATCTGACCTACTGTGCCATGAATATAGCAAACGTTATCATACAGATAACTGATCACTCCTCTAAAAACATGGGGATGAGTCAAAGGTTTTGTGACAAGATCTGACCACCTGAGGAGCTGCCCACCAGGAGATTCACTTGCCTAGGATGGACCATTAACTGTCACCAGCAGTAAAATAGAAAAGTAATCTAACACCAGCCAGTAGAGATGCTGAGTGTGCCAGTAAACGTGACCTGCTGTGTTCTCTGCACAAGTCTCTTAGCCCCTAAAAACCACTATGTAATATCCAATCATCTTAATCAGCACCGTGCTGTACCACACAGTCTGGCAAAGCAATTTAGAAACCCACAATTAAGATTAAAGGGCATCCATTAGACAGGATTATAATTTGAAGCCAGAGTGACTGACAGCCACGACTTTTTTTAAATTTTTTATTATTTATTCTGCTGCCTGAGTGCTGCACAGGTGTTCAGTCATCCAGACAGGAAGACGACGGAAGCTGAAGCCTCCAAGCCTCCTTACCTCGTCTCTCTCTCTCTCTCCTCAGACTTCATCGGAGGTCAGTTTTAAAAAAAATAACTGTCCCAAACACGGAGCTCTACCACACGGAACCGTGATGTGCTGGTTGGCGGCAGCTGGTACTTCTGAGTCCGTGTGCGCAGCAGTATTAGCGGATATAAGGGATTAAGAATGGGCGGAGGAGGAGCTTTCAGCCACATAATTACAGTTAGTGGCACCCCCCTCGCGCGCGCACGCACACACACACACGCACGCACACACACACACATACATGCACGCAACACGCACGCAAGGGGGCACGCACTCATCTACTGTACCCTTTCAACAAGTCATACGCATATTCTAAATACTGAGCCTTTAAGCCTGAAAACCAGAATGAGGTTCGGGCTCCGTGGTCTCCAGCTTCAGCTCCAGTGAATGATGTGAATGAATGAAATGATCAATATGAATCCGTGAGCTGGCTCTGCTGTGAAGACTGGGCCTGAAAATTCAAAATGAACTGTGAAAGAAACTTTGGCTGGGTGACAGCAAACAAAACCAAAACAGGCTAATAGTGGGCCATAAAATCGAAGCTTATCTTGTTCCATGAGAGAGGCTGAGGTACAGTCACAGGATTAAAGAATAAAAAAAGGTGCAAAGGCTGAGCAATTTAAGTGAAGATAAAGACCCACAGACTGAAAGTGGACGGCCGGTTGGCAGGTCCAAAGTTTTCTACTAAGGCAGTTACATACTACAATTTCCCAAAGTGAAATGATGATGATTTTGTTGTATTCAACAGTCCAAAATGCAAAAATATTCCCTTTATAATCAGATGTGACAAAGAAAAGTAGCAATTCATCACATTTAGGAAGCTTTAATTGATGAAGATTTGGAATTTTTGCTTGAATATTAACGAACTGATCATCAAAATAGCTGCAAATTATCTTCATGTCAACTGAGCAAACTCAATTTGCTGAAGAAGACACGCTATCAGAATACTTTTGTCAAACTACTATTTCTGAAGACTAACCTTGTAAAATCAGTTTTTACAAAACAATCATAGCACCGTATGTTGACGCTGACGCTGTTTTGATAGAGGAGAGAGGTCATTGTCTCTTCGCTTGCCGTAGGTGGCGGCGATGCGCCTCAGCTACAGATGAAAGCCGCAGTTAATGAGTAGAAGAAGAAGCGGTTGACGCAGGTGTTTACGTTTTCGTTCTTCCGCTGCTGCTTAAAGCGGAGTAACGTTCACAAATCTGACGTGAAACTCAGACTTTAAGAAGAAACTCGCGGTCATGTTTCTTATATTTAACTTAAGTATTAGAGATGCTTAGCAGATGAATATGCTTAAGGTCGTTTGCCGTCCACTGTAGGTGCTGTATCGCGAGTTTTACCTCATCATTTAGCGCAGGAGAAGCTAAAGCTAAAGCTAGCGGTGCGTTAGCAGCAGCTCGGCGGCTGTGGACATTATTTAATAAATCATCGCACTTTGTCCAGAGTTAACTTAGATATCAATCAAGGCAGTCATGGCCACTAGGCGTCTGACCGATGCCTTCTTGTTAATGCGGAACAATGCAATCCAAAACCGGCAGATATTGGCTGAGCAAGTGAGTACATACGACCCCCGTCTGAGTACACGTAGCAATGCTGCGGTGAGTGGTCTGCATCGTTTTGATATTTTACTGTGTGTGTTTGCATGTAGCCAGTCACAGAGACCTGTTAGCTAGGTACAGCTGTGTGCCCGTAGCTGCTAGTTATTCTTAAGGAAGGGTTCATCACCGGTAGTGTCTGTGTGAACCGTCATGTCACCTCAAGACTGACGGAGGTGATGGAGGAGGAGACGGGGTGTGCAGCCATATTTTCATATTTTCAATGTCTACATTTAATTTAAACAGCGGGGATGAAATACAGGGGCCGGTGTATATTTGGGTGGGGTTTTGTGAAAGTTAAAGCATGTTTTTTTTTTTTTTTTTTTTTTTAATGTTCACATATTGCTCCTCAGTAGTGTTTTGTGGTCTCCATTGTGTTTTGACCTAGCTTAAATCAAATTGTGGCCGTGACCTGTAATTGATTATTGCAGTAGAAAAGAAGTGGGCAATATGGATTAAATATACAATCACAATATATTCAATTGTATATTGTGATGTTGATGTTTATGGTTGTATAGTAAATGTTCTGGAAAATCAGTTTAAATTGTTTATGGATAAGTTTGGTTGACAGGAATGTCTTGTTTTGGATAATTAGGCACCTGAAAAATCACAGTACCTCACTACACCAATGCCAGAAACATACAGTATAAAAATCCAGTATTTTCATTTCCAGTCCTACTTATTGACTTGCAGCACATTGGTTTAACAGGCTTTCTCCCTGGAAATCCTTAAGGTGAAGTTCTATAGATCCACCAGATCCTTATAAAAATCATTATTATTATTATCACTATTATTTTAGTTAGCAGATAATGTTCTAAACAATAGTCTCACTCATTACTTTAAGACATTTGCAGTGAAAACACACTTCTTTTTATCTTCTTTTTTTTTTTTTTTGATAAGAGGGTATTATTAATGATGCTTTCACCCACCTCACGCTTTCAGACACTCCAGAAAACCCTGCCCAGTACACCCAGAGACATTATAGGGAGAGACACTTTGACGTAAAAAGTATAAATTTCTCATGGCTGGCAGGTTGTCTCCTGGCACATATATTGTCATACTGCCCTACCCTTCACTAGAATGTAACTGGTTAGCTTCTCTGTATATATAATTTTGTGACAGATGTCAAGGTAAGGAAAATGGACAAAGGCCGAATTAGACTCCTGAAAACAACCGCTTGTGATTCAGAAATATTAATAATCTTTGTAATGGGTGTATCTCTGATGCTGTCATTAAGAAAAACAAGAAGGCTCCTTATCAGTTTTTTAGGGAAAGATCTTATTTTACACTAGAAGTCACCAGTTATCAAGAACCACCTTAATATTCCCTCACTTCCCAGACTATGTGAAGAAAATAAAGCCAATCATTTTCATATATTTTGGGAATGCCCATGTGTTATATCTTATTGGCAGGATTTGAAGAAATGTAAATTCTGAAAGTGAAACTTCCATTTACATTTGACATAATGTACTTGGGAAAAAGAAACCAGGGAATAGAAAATCCAGGGGACAAATACATATTCAGAATAATGTTGGTGGCGGGTAAAAAAGCCATCACCAGGAAGTGGCTGAAAACAGAGGCACCTAAAATAGAGGATTGGGTCAAGGTAATGTATAGCATTTATATGATGGAAAAGTTGACTTTCTCGGCTAGACTAGAATCAGATAAATTTAGGAATTTATGGAAAAACTGGGTTTTGATTTTGTATCACCATTGAGAGCAGATTTTATAATTAAAAGTAAAAATATTGTATTTTACAGACCCCCTTGATTCTTGCTACAAAATTTACATTGTTCATTGTTCATATGTTTTGTGTTTTTTCTACACCAGGAGAAAAAAAGAAATGGAGTAAAAATATGGATAGAAGGGAAAAAAATACTTCAACATATCCTTGATTTACTATATTTTATGTTTGTGAGTTTGTGCCTATTATGATTTTTGCTCCTTTGTATGGAGTTTTTGTATGTTCTGTATATTTGGAAAACATATATGAGACGTGTCACTGTATTATTCACATTTAAGTGTGAACTAAATTCCATTCAGTTCAGTTTTGTGAACAGCTCCTGTCTGATTGCTTTTACAGTTGTCCACCAGAAGTGTTTGCACTAGAGTTCACCTGCACAGTGCAGCGAGCAGGTGTAGGGTGTGTGTGACCATTCGCACTTAGCTGTGAACATTTTAACCAGTTGCCTGCTCACAGAGGTTGAATCATTGCTACCAGCTTGTACACACAGAGGAGGGAACATGGCGGTGTATCCAATCAGTTAAAGACTGCATTTCCCAAAATTTGCCACTGAATTTCAGCTACTGAGCTGGGTGAACAATGACTTCTCCTAACCCTGATCATTTTCTCCTCCAGTAAACTTGGTTTTCTCTGTTGTTCCTGATGGCTTTGAAAGGCTGACCTTTCAGTGAAACAGATAAATGAGCACAGCCAAACGTACAGAGCTGTAGACCTTTAGATAATTGTAGTCCTCCTGTGTATGACAGAGTGTAATAGAGTGCTGTGCTGGGGTTTACCTCAAAGACATCAACAAGAAGGATCAGAGTAAGCGGAGCTGGTAGTGATGTTGTGGCCTGGTCCTTCAGAGCTGGGAACATTTTGTGAGGGGTGATTCATACCCAATAGTGCAGCTGCTGTGTTTTTGCAGTTTGTACACTGTCTGTCTTCTCTCCTACTGAGAGGGGAAAAAATTGTTAGTTGTTTGTTACTCAAGTCAGACCCCTGCATTTTTCCTTCAGAGCAACAGCAATCATCATGAAACCAGCCCAGAAATCTGGCTTTGTATGGTTAGACTCCATTGGCACTTGTTGGATCCTGTTTGTTTATTTCATCTGTACATCATCATCCCACATAAAAAATGCATTATCTCTTTCTTAACGTTGCCATCGACAGTTTCTATAACCACGTTATTGACAAGTAAATAAGTCTCCATCATGTTGCTTAGTAGTTATTAGCTGTCAGTGGCTTTCTAAAAAGTGCATTCTTAAAAGTGTGATGAAGAATAGGGAAGGAAATGTCTTCAGATCCTGGAATAGAGCCGCCCTTCCCTCCTGTCTTTTACTGGACACTTAAACGCTGTTCCAGCCACATTGCGGGTTATGTAGCTCAAATGGAAATAGGTGGATGTCAAAGGTTAAAATGGAAAATGGCGTTTATAGAATAAGTGTTCTGTGTATGTTTGGTCCCGCTGTCCTTGTCTCAGGCTTTATCTATATATGTTGTAGAACTCCGTTCGATTAAATGTCTCTGCGTTCTTCATCAATGTCACAGAGAAATGGTGCAGCTTACTGAAGCTGCTGTATACTCCGGTTTAAAATAACTGCCTTTGCCAGAAGGCAGCAGGGCCTTTGCCAGATAAAACAGGACACACACGGGAGACATAATTATCCAAATCAGTGACCAATCAGTTACACGACTTTACAGTTTTCTATCACATATTAACTTCTTGCTCATTTTAGATTTTCCTTAAAATGACCTTTTTCTTAACGCAGCTGCCTCACGTGATCTTGAAGCTCAACCATTTCTGCTCTGTCTTTATTCTTAATGTTTCTTGCATTTAATGATTTGTTTAAGGGGGGATTATTTTGTTACTAGTTTCTTTATTATTATTATTACTCTTTATTTTTACAGATTTGTACATATTAAAAACCTCAGGACAAACATAAATTAAGTGAAAATGGCTGGAGCTAATTTAAACAGCCATACTTTATCTCTGCCATTTGCAATAATCAACATTCTTGTCTCAAGGTAATTATGTAGTTGGTGGGAGTGGATGCAAACAGACTTTTTTTATTTTTGTATTCACTGCTGATTTTCCAGGGCTCACTTACTCTTACTTCTGTCTTTCTCTCCTTTTTCCTTCTTCTGTACTGGATGGAACAACTCTGCTCTCTGGCAATCACATTAGGAGCTTGATGAGGTACTGTTGTTTCTCTTCATGCTAGAATTTTGACTCACAAAATGGTAGACCACCGCCATCGTGTTGAATTATTATAATAAAATGTTTTAATTGGATTATTTGTTTGTGTTTTTAAGTTGGCCGATGATCGAATGGCCCTGGTGTCAGGAATCAGTCTGGACCCAGAAGCTGCCATTGGAGTCACCAAGAAACTGCCACCCAAATGGATAGAGGGAGTTGACGAGGTAAAATTGAAATTGGAAATTTGATATATGTAGATAAATCTGTATGTGTTGAGGAAGTCTTCAAATCAAACCTGTCATTCCTTCAGTAGTTTGTGTAGAAAAGTAAATCGGTACTTGATTTTGAACTGTGAATCGTTGCCTTTCAGATCCAATATGAAATCACACGGGTTCGACAGAAGATGAAGGACCTGGCCTTGCTTCATGACAAGCATATGAATCGTCCCACACTGGACGACAGCAGCGAAGAAGAGCATGCCATAGAAATCACTACCCAGGAGATCACACAGGTAGATACATTTAACAGTTTACTAATTGAGATAATGCACATTTTTAGAGTTTAACTGTATACACCCTTTTAAGCATTTCTCAATTGGAAACAAATTTAACTGTCAGATGTTTCTACTTGAACACAAACTCATAAGAGCATGATATAGAACCAGTCCTCGGTCCTCTGGTTGTTTTAGGGAGAGACCCCTGACAGTATTTTATGTTGAAGGATTTAAAAATTCGTTCGTGTCTGCTTGCTCACTAATTTTGTGTTCACTGCAGATGTTCCACCGATGCCAGCGAGCTGTGACAGGTTTGCAGTCTCGCTGTGGCCACTGCACCGAGCAGGAGGAGAGACTGTTGAGAAACGTGGTGTCGTCTCTGGCACAGAGTCTGCAGGAGCTGTCCACCAATTTCAGGCACACGCAGTCCAGCTACCTAAAACGTAAGAACTACACTGAAGCTTACTGTCTCACTGTCTCAGTACCCACATATTTAGACTGTTGTCAGAGTTATGTCTCATTTCATATCTTTCATCTTCACATTTTTTTAATGCCATCTAAGCACCGTGTAATTGTTTTGTCTACCAGGTATGAAGAATCGTGAGGAGAGATCAAAGCACTTTTTTGACTCAGGGCCCTTAATGGAGGAGGACGAAGATTTAGCTCTATACGACAAAGTGAGTAGGATTTGTGGCCTTTTTCCATTTGTTCCCTGTGTACACAGCACAATAAAAGCAGAAATATGACCTATCATAACAATAAGCTGTGCAAACTAGATCAGAAAGATGCATCCTTTCATACTCTGGATACATATTTACTCTATTTCTAGTGCCTTGCAAAAGTATTCATGCCCCTTGAACGTGTTACAACCACAAACCTAAATGTATTTTATAAGGATTTTATGTGCATAATTGTGAAGTGGAAGGAAAATGATACTGATTTTTTACAAATGAAAATCTGAAAATGTATTCAGCCCCCATGAGTCAATACTTTGTCAAACCAGCTTTCGCTGCAATCACAGCTGCAAGTCTTTTGGGGTATGTCTCTACCAGCTTTGCACATCTAGAGACTGCAGTTTTTATCCATTCTTCTTTGCAAAATAGTTCCAGTTAATTTATTTATTTTTTTATTCTAATGCTCAGGCTGTGACTACATGTGGTGTTGCATTTGGAATATTCATTGTATTACTATGAAATCACCTAGTTTTATTCTTTCTTTTCTTTCAGGGGTTCACAGATGATCAGCTGATGCTGGTGGAGCAGAACACCGTTATGGTTGAAGAACGGGAGCGGGAGATCCGACAAATAGTGCAGTCCATCTCAGATCTGAATGAGATTTTCCGGGACTTGGCTGGAATGGTGGTTGAACAGGTATTCAGCAACAATGAGACTCTGACACAGAATTAAATTATGGTCCATTCACCAAAATGATACCAAAGAAAAAAAATCTTTGTCCTCCCAGATACAAGTGTGTAGTTGTTAGCGAGGTGTCCGAAAGACTTCTGAAATGTTAAGAATCCTGCATATTAACATGTTTCATTACATATATTTACGCTGTTATTTAACTGTGAAGGGCAGAACATGAACTGACCTTCAAGTCAAAGCAAACTCAAGTTATGAAGGTGTTTTGCAGAGTTACACTGAACATATAACACACAGTAGTGTCAAGGATAAATAATCAACAACTAAAATAATGAATGGATATTATCCTCCATTGATATCATCCCCCCATTTCTCTTTAAGGGCACCGTTCTTGACCGAATCGACTTCAATGTGGAGCAGGCTTGTGTTAAAACAGAGGATGGACTGAAACAGTTACAAAAGGTAAACACAAAATGCTCAATATGACTTTTTTGGTGAGTTGAGATTAGCATTTTTCATCACCAATGTAAAGTACAGGTTGCTATTAAACAGCGGATAGAGTTAATGGGTAAGTTTAGGTGTGAGAATGAGCGCTAACAACCACAGGGGAAAATGAAAAGGCAAAAGACAATTACAATTGTTATATCCTGTCATTGTATAATTTACCATATCTACAGACCTATGCAGTTAAACACATAGATTGTTGTTACTGATAATCCTTACATGAACCTGAAAGTCATTGAAATACTGTATTTGACGTCTTTTTTTTTTTTCTTTTTTTTTTTTTTTGCAGGCGGAACAATATCAAAAGAAAAACCGAAAGATGCTGGTCATTTTGATCCTCTTTGTCATAGTCATTGTTCTAATTATTATTCTTTTTGGAACAAAGTTTTAGTCATGCATTCCTCTGGCTTTTGTTTTCTGTGTGGGTGTTTGTTGTGCATCTGTGTGGACTTGGACTTGGTCTTGGTTCTACTGCCTTTCATACCCACCAGGAAGCAACAAGAAGAATTCCACGTCTCTTTGCAGGTGCACTTTGGGCTATGTGGAGATATTTTGTGGTCCATTTTAATGAAAGAAACAATCCACAATCTGTTTGAGCCGTGGCTATTTTATTAAGTGACTTGCATCTAAATCGCTCCAAGACTCTTTGACAGAGGTTTGTCAAAGCCAGCCATGTTGACATATGTGTGTCTTGACAAAAGAAAACAAACAAAAAAAGGTATATAAAAATGGACTGCCAATGTTAAATTGCTAAGGCAGAGTGTTCTGTGCTTGAACTCAAAGCACGAATTGTGACGTTTGTTGTGTGAAGATTCATTCTTTCTGTTTAATATCATTGCAAACAATTTGTTTCTGTGAGTGAGATGTGACAAGAACGAATGTTTGTGAAAGAGAAACGTGCAGTAGATCTGTTTCTTACTGCAAAATCATTTTCATCCCAACATCACATTTATGCACTGGCTCAGTATTTTACTTCATCTTTGTATTAGGGCAGATATGATTAGAATAGTTATTCAGTACCAAAAATATTCCTTTGGTTTAAGGACCACCAATTTTTTTATTTACCCCCTTCTTTAATAATAATAATCACAATGCTGAGGTCCTTGTCACTCTACGGTTGGCCTGAGGAGGGTGCAGACACTAATGAGCGTCCTCCAACTCATCCTGTAATTTTAAGTTCATACCTTTGTCACACCTGCTGCACTTGGCATCAGGTGCTCATTTTAAAACACATGATTGTTTTTGTTTTTCGTGGTCCTTGCATTAAGTGCTACCTTTTTAAAACTCTTGCAGTTTGCACATATTGAGGCCTAAGGGGGAGGAGGGTGTTATGGATGTAATACTACTGTCATCTGTATGATGAAAAGATTATTTATTTTTTAATAACTTCATATAATCCAGACGTTCAGAGGTGTTGTGTGTCAGGCAGAATTACTGTGTATTGAGTAAAGTGTATCCGAAGTTTGAGCCCAACAGTTACTGTCCAGTCGTCTGAGGAAACTGTGATGTAGTCCAACAAAAGAAGATGTATGAAGACAGCATTGTGAGGTTGTTTTTGTTTTTTGGATGCATTATATTTTAAGTTGGCTGTGTGTTGGATATCCCTTACATGTTCTTGTGTTCTCTTAAGACTGATAAGATGAAATGATGAAGAGCTTTATTCGACATATCTGTACGCTACACATTATACACCTGTTAAATCATCTTTGTCATTGATGTGAAGTTGTGTGTGAAAAGTGGTCATGTCCCAGTGGTACTCCACGTAAGTTTTGTTTTTCCAAACAAAATGGGTGAGGAGACAGCAACTTCTTTTTTTTTTTCTTTTTTTTTTTAAATAAACCAGGAACATGATGGTGTTTTTGTGTGTTTTGAACAGCAGCACAGATATGCCTACCCTTTGGCTGGCTGTAAAAAGTGTATCTGTTCGAAGTCAGTTTCTAAAGCAGAGCAAAATTGACCTCACACCTACAGCTGAAACCATTAGTCACCAGACTAGACATTTTATCAAGTGTTTTGATATTAGGTGGTGGTGGTGATAATTTTAAATCCTTTTTCGATCAGAAATATCAAACGTCTGATGGTTGCTTCTAAAATGTGAGCATCTGCTGGTTTTTTTCTATTTTGATATGAGTGTAAATATACTCATTTTGGTTTTTGACTGTTTGTTTTTGACTGTTTGTCAAAAACAAAACAAGACATTTGAAAACGTCGCCTCGTGACCCGGAAAGTGTGGTTGTGTTACTTTTCAAATTAAAAGCTCAGAAACGCTCAGAAAACCAACACGGGGAAAAAATGCATTTCAAAAAGAAGAAGAAAGGTTTATTAACATTTCCTCTTTTCTTCTTATTTCAGGACGACCCCGAATAAGCCTTTTGCATTCCTCGTATAACTAAACGCCGTTTAAGTTAAACTGAGATACTAGTTAGCTTAATGTAACCTGACCTGGAAGGCGACTGGCCGGTGTAAACGTAGCTGGCTTTATCGAGTGAAGGCGATAGTTACACGATTTTATTCACCTCAAACCATGACTTGTGCTGCCGACGAAGACGACCCTTTTCCCGTGGACGACTGTCTGTTTGCCGAAACATTTTCTCAGGAAAATCAGTACATTTTGGCCGGTGAGGAGCTGAAGATAAGGCAGGTGTTCGGTGCCAACCTCGGCGTGGCTGCCCCGGTCTGGGAAGCTGTAAGTTCCTACAGCGTTAAGTCAGTCGCTTTCTTTCTTTCTTTTTCTTTTTTTGACTACATAGAAATGTTATCCGTACGTTTGAGAGTCGTGTAGTGATAATGGTGTGCGTTTGTGTGCACACAGGCGTTACACTTGTGCCGTTACTTGGATGAGCAGAGTGTGGAGCTGAGAGGAACACGCATCATAGAGCTGGGAGCAGGGACCGGTGTGGTCGGGATTTTGGCAGCACGCCTCGGTGTGTTGCTCGGTCTGCACCACATCCTGTGTTCATGATTTGAGGTGACATTGTAAAGGCTTCCTGCAGCAGCACTTCAAAAGTAGCCCAGTTCCACAGGAAATCTATGGACCTGGCAACCCCTGGACCCAATCCAAATGTAGTCCTTCAGATATGTGGCTCACTGCTGCCTCCATCAGACACACTGCACACTTAACATGACCGTCATCAAGCGCTGTCAAACCTGTCTTTATTTACCTGTGGCCGCCAGCTCAGTATTTCATCAACAGCTCCTTGGAATCAAATTTTCCTGTCTTTTCAGGTGCAGCTGTGACCCTCACAGACCTTCCTCTGGCTCTCCCACAGCTTCAGGCCAACGTCTCGGCTAACATGCCCACCAGTGGTTGGCCTTCTCTTCCTCCCACTGTCCTCCCTCTGTCCTGGGGTGAGGACCACATGAACTTCCCATCTGACTGGGATCTGGTGCTTTGTGCAGATATAATTTACCTCCCGGAGACATATCCACTGCTGGTGGAGACACTAACCCATTTGTGCAAGAATGGTGCTGTGGCATATTTTTCATCCAAGATGCGAAAAGAGCACGGGACTCCTGGTTTCTATAACGAGTGTCTACCAAGCAGATTTAATGTGGAGCTTGTCCACCGTGATGACAGACAGAACATTAATATCTACAGGGCATCGCTGAGAACAGACCAGTGAAAGTAGGGACAGCTGTTTACAAGCGTGAGACCAGGATTAGAGACTGTACTGAGGCCAGTTATGTCTCAGTGAATTTAAAGAAAAAAAGCAGTGGCTGTTCTGTAAAATGAAGCTGTCAGAAAGTACAGTGTATTACACTGAATTTGTATACTCCTATAAAAAGAGCTTGCCCTCTGTGAATCCTCTGTATAATCCTCTGTGTTTTGGCCAGTCAGTCATATGAAGGGTTGGAGCTGAGTTTACATGGCCTGTTGAGCTGCTCCAAATAATGGAACTTATTGTGAAACCACTTTCCTTAATTTACATGGGTAGTAAAGAAATATGTAATATCCTATAATGTAATATATTTCATCTTTTTTACAATGAAATGTGACCTGTCATTATTTGTCAAGCATTCTGATAAAAATGTGTCTTAAGTTATATTTTTGGATATTTGGAGATTTTGGGTGCGCAATGCCAACATAAAACAGAGAAGCTGTAACTCTGTATATACCATGTGGTCACTGTCAAGCACCATGCAGTTTCACAGAAAGACACCATTCTGGATGTGTTTCTTTAAAAAAACACACTATTATATTTTATTGAGATATCTAAAAGCCAAAACAAAGTTCATCGCATCCCGTCCAACTATTCTGTCAACATCAACATTTTGTCCTCCCTGCAGCCTCCTGTCTGTACATGCTTCATCCCCTCTCTCCTGCGCTCTGCTGATGTACAGACTTTCTGTTCAGGAAAGGAAAGCCTGTTTGTTACGCTGGAGAGTTTCAAAGAAAGGGAGACAACCCGTCCGCTGCCCGTCTCTCCCTCTGCTACAATTCAGCCGACAAAACAACAGATCCCTATCTCCTATACAGAGTCTGCTCACCATAATGCCTTGCACCTCCCATGCGAGTGTCATGCAAAGTGCAGATCAATGGTTTTGTTGATATTCATTATTATTTGGTCAAAGTTACAAAATCTGTGTTGCAAGGAAGTGGTGGTGATGTTGGCCAGAGTGCTATTTGGACTGTTAAGAAAACATCCAAGAGGCTAGAAATCACAGAAAAAACAGATTTTTAGTTTATCTATTATCTTATTTTTTATTTAAAACAAAAAAAAAAAAAAACTATGTGAGCAGGGACTCAGGTTCAATTCAGGAAATATTCTGTTATCAAAATCAGCCTCACAAACAAAATCCCAATTAGTCAAAAACCCTTTTTTCCATTTGAAATAGTTGTTGTCATAAAACTCTACTGGCAACAACAAGAGAGTTGTTTTGTTGTGTGTGTTGGGTTTGACTGTTTCTCCTTTAAAACTAAATACCTGTCTGTTTCATACATGTGGTAACAAAATTCAAATTCACATTTTGCCTTCGCCTTAGAGGAGAATGATGGATTTAAAGACAGTTTCTAAAAACTTGATTAAAAAATTCCCCTGTGGTGTTTGAACTGGGCATGTTATCTAGATGAAAGTGGGGATGGGCTTACAGCGACAGGAAGGCTGTGTGTGTGTGTGTGTGTGCGTGTGTGCGTGTGTGCATGTGCATGCATGGGTGGGAGGGGGAATGAAAACCACCATCCTTTTAAAACAACTTGTCTAGTTTGACTTCATTAGACCTCATGTCATCTCATGAGCACTAAGGACAATAATCTGAAAACAGCAGCTAAGGGTACGTGTTGCATGTCCCTCTCTTTTTGTATTTACGTATCTGTTTCTTCATTTAGTGTTAAATTCTTGATGAAACTTTTTATAAACTTGGTTTTTTTTTTTACAAAGTAAATGTATGTCATTATGACATTCAATGTTAGAAAAATAAATTCACAATTTACATTACTGTTTTTAGATCTTTTTGTTTTATACATTTTGATGAGCATGCATAAAAAAGTTAAATATATGATTATTTTTCCATATTTCAGATCTTTATATTAGACCAAATGATGGACTTCTGGCCAGAGCATCAGGGGCAATCACCTCTATATGCCAAATTTGGTACTGTTCCTGGCAGAAATTGTACACATAAGTGAGTTTAGTGCAATGAAAACTGTCTCAATTCAGTTTAATGTTTGGATAATTGTTGCATTTTCTTCAGTGCTTGTTTGACAGACTTTTTACTTAACTCTAGCCTCCAGTATCCATATTCAACTTGTGATGGAAAGCAATTTCTGGACAAAATGTCAGTTTCCTGTGTACTTTACATCCACTATGTAAACCCTGATTAACTTAAGAACTTACTTCAAAATATTTGGAACATCTGCAGATTACGGCTCCGTGTTGCTGTTGTTATCATCTGAACTGTAGATTTGATTATTTTCACATATTACATATTACACATGTAGTAAAGTGATACCAGAGCTCATAAAAGCAACCCCTTTTCATTGAAAGATTTTCTTCAAAAACAGAATATCATAAAGTGAGCTGAGACTGTATATTTGATACGTCTGAATTAATGCACATATTTTCCCACCATTTTACCCACAGCTATCATGACAGACATCAGGCAACACATTATCCACTATACTATGGTGAGCAGCAGGATCAAGGCAGGGAGTCCAGTTACTGGACTTTACCAGGATCAAGAACCGGAGGAGCTCCACATGACTATGCCAACTGGATGGATCCAGAGCTACCTGCTCCGGCTTCTTCCCACTTCCCTTTTATTCTGGACCATCACACTCAGCAGCACCAGGACCTGGGCGAGTATCAGCCACATGAAGCCAGAGGCAGAGAGTGGACAGCAGCTCAACGAGCAGCGAGGGAATACGAGAGGGGATTTCTGAGGGAGGGGTGGCAAAGGAGGTGGGAGCCCTGTAGTCCTGTCCGCTACAACAGGGAAGTGCCTACTAAAAGGAGCGACAGCAGCTACCGAGAGCTGGAGGCTTGGGCAGCTCGGTACAGCCATTCACTTCCGAGGAGGAGACGCATAGAGGCAGAGTTAAGGGGTGCCTCTCAAGGTCTGTTGGAAAGCAGCAGGGCTCCAGAGAGGGACAGCAGGAGCAGGACAGATCCTCAGGTGGCAGCACTGCAACAAACCAGACAATCTGTAAACATCAGAGAACCAGGTATGTGGGATAGAGGGGGGAGTCAGCAAACTCCAACCTATTATCAACCACAAGCTCCTGCCCTTGACACAAGCCACATGTTGGACATCAAAGAAAAGACAGACTACCAAAAGAGGATGTTTAGCCAACCACCTGGCTATATTGCTCCACCTCCCTATAACAGCCCACATAAAAGCTCACCTGTAATAAACCACTGTGACAGCAGCTGGGAGCAGGAAGGTAAGAGACAAACCTACTGGTCACAGTCCACTCTCAGAAAGCAGGATGTGTCTGTAGAACTGCTGGATGAGTGGAAGGGAGAGAAAGAGGACTTCACAAATCCAGATGAGAATAAAACCTGTGCAGAGCTGGATGCTCTCAAACACAGAGGACCTGAAACAGATGCCTCACAGGCAGGCAGTCCTATCAGTGTCCACAATACAGACACGCAGAGCGAGTGTATGTTGTCTCAGCCACAACAGCCACAAATGATACAAGCAGTTCAGAATACAAAGACAAATGAGCAAATGTCCTCAAAGGTAATTGAAGGAAGGAAGTTTAGACTGAATAAAAAGACAGGTGGGATGACCATATTCTGCCTGGTGTCCCGAATAGCTGGTACCACAGAAACCCCATCCTTACCACTCTGCACTTCCCAAACAAACATTCAAAGCACAGAATTAGGAGAGGTTTCTAAAGATCTGAAGGACAGTGGTGACATTTCTCAAACACAAAAGCTTGCGGATGAAGTAGACTTCAAAGTGCCAGTTCTCACAGAGCAGCCAAACACTTCGGATGCAGGAAATCTGAAAGCCAGCGACAAGGAAACACCAACCTGTTTAGAAAGTGAGATGCTTGGAGATAATCTATCAAACAAAGCAGACATGGTTTCCCTAGAAAAAACTAATTTAGACGATGCAGATTCTACATTTGGGAGACAAGTAGCTCAGTCAGTACAGCCTATGTCCTTCAAATATCCTTTGTGGAAGGAGCCGAGTTTCACAAGCAGATCTGAAACTGAGAATTCATCCACACTTTTGAAAGCAAACAGCGAAAAAGCAGAATCAGATGGTACGCACAACCGAGAAGAGCATACTGCACTTCATCCAATCAATGTTGAAGTAAGAAGACTAGACATCAAGAAAGACACACAATCTGAGGACAGTACGGGTCTGCTCGTTATCAACACAACATGTGTTGTTGTCAAAATGGAGCTGATCCCATCACCAAAAAAAGAGCACGTTCACTATTTAGGCTCCACACTACAGACTATTGAACCAACTGATATTCAGTTGAACGCCCCTCCCCAATCAAACAGTCAACTGAATCAGGATGTGATTCCAAACCCAGAAACAAACCCCTTGCAGACAAACGATAAGCCCAAGATTGAACCAGACATAGACCTTGGGGAGAAAAGCGCACCAGAGGGAGGAGGTGATGTCTCTTTACCCTGCATACGTTCATCTTCCATTTCTGAAAAGGAAACCTTGGAGGAGCGCGCCGAAAGAATCCTAGGTATCCCTCTACAAGACAGCATCACTGAGCAACAACCTGAAGATAATACATCATTTGCTGACTCGTGTGTTGAGAAGCAGTCTGAGAAGGTTGAACCTTCTCCAATAACAAATGGCATTCATGATGCAACTGAACAACTCCCAGAGGATACAGCAGAGGAGGATCAGTCACAGAATCATTTAGATGTTGACCAAACTGAGGATGCTGTGCTCTTGAAAGAGAGTGTTGATGCCGAGGATCAGGTGAAAAATGAAGATGGTGACCATTTTGCAGGACCTCAGGAGCAGGTGTTGGACCATGACTCCCAGCTCGAAACAGACATTAAAATGTCACAGGAAGCTGAAATGGCTGAGGACAATCTGGTCAAACCTACAAGTGAAGAGGATACAACTGAGCAGAGTCAGGAAGAAAATCAGCCTGTGCAAAATAGCACAGGAGAAGATCTCGATCCCCAGTTGGCTGCACTTGATACAGCCGGAAACCTTGCTCCTCATCCCGATCTTCCTGACACACCATCACAACAAATGCCATCTCCTCTTCCTCCTGCATCTACCGAATCTTCCCCAAGCTCCACGCCCCATACACATCACTCCCCAAGCCCTCCTCATCCTCTTGATTTAATAGATCAAATGGAAAACGCAATGTCCAGCATTGACGCTCAGGATGAGGAGGGAGAAAAAGCGCAGCTAATAAGCAATGAGATCAGTAACGCCTTTGAGGGCCAGGAGGTGGTGTCACAGCAAAAATTTGAATATGAACAACCAGATAATGCTGTATGTGCAGAGGAGAGCAACCCCACTGATGAGCAACAGACAAAAGAACGGGATCCTACAGACCTTTTGGAACAGACTCTTGAGATATCCAAAGCAAATGCTACAGATGTCAAGATATTACAGCAACAACTTGAATGTGTCCAAGCAGAGGATGTTACTTGTATAAAAGAAAGTTGCTTAACTGAAGAGAAACTACAACAAGAAGCTCATGAGGTTTCTGCAGAACTTTTGGACGCAACAATATCCCAGGACAACGTGACTAACTGTCAAACTCGAGTAGAGGTTAAAATGTTGCCCCAGCAATTTGATGATAGCCAAGAGGAGGATGCTTCTGGTGTAAAAGAGAGCAATATGACTGAAGAGCAATCACAAAAAGAAGCCAGTGAAGAAACGGGCCTTTCAGTACAGAATTTTGAAAAATCCAAAGAAATTGCACCTGACAGTGAAGCAGAAGTTTTGCAGCAACAGTCGTATTATGGCCAAGACGAGGATGCTTCTTGTGTAAGGGATAGTCACATGACTGAAGAGCAATCACAAATAGATGCTGAAAAGGATCCTGCAGGTCTTGTGGAACAAACAATGTCCCAAGAAAATGCTGCAGACTGTCAAACTCAAAGAGAAATTGAAATTTTGAAGGGCACTGAACCACAGACTGAACCTTCTGCCTCTCCAACCCCTTTATCTTCAGACTCAGACTGTGAGGTGTCTCAGTCGCCTTTAGATGTGCTTGCAATCTGCGAGCTTCCTTCTCCACCACACAAGTCAGACACAGAGCCTGTGTCTCTTCTGGAAATAGACACTGCTGATGTTGACATCCCAGAAACTGTCCCACCTCCTCTTCAACTGTACTCTTGTGAAGAATCCCTTCAATTTCCATCTTCCTCTACCTCTGAATCAGCCCCAGATCTGGCTCCCAA
Organism: Toxotes lorentzi; assembly: GCA_037833715.1. Taxonomy (NCBI): domain Eukaryota; kingdom Metazoa; phylum Chordata; class Actinopteri; family Toxotidae; genus Toxotes; species Toxotes lorentzi. The sequence goes on from JBBMJY010000018.1 coordinate 11,740,495, forward strand.
CACTTCTACTCCTCTTCACGAGGGAAGTGACGGCGTTTCCCTTGACTTACCCGAAAAAGAAGAGCCCCAGTATCCCAAGTCCCTGTGGGATGCGGTAAATCGCATTAGGAAACATACAGCGCCTGACTCTGAGAATGAGGAGGAAGAAATAAGCGAGCAGTGGGATCCAGAGAGCTTAGGGGAAGGCTTGAGTTGTCCAGATGTTCTGTTAGACATGAACTCTGAGAGGATAGTCTTTGATGAAGCAGGTCAACATGAGATTTCAACAGAGAGTGTTGAGGATGTAGAACAGGGCCCGTGTCATGAAGAGCCAAGCAAACATGCTGAAGAAGACACACTGTCTTGCAGCAGCACCAGCAGTCACAGCTCCGGAGACACCGTTATTGTAGCAGAAGACGACGAGGTTGAGGAACCATCACCTGATGCCATGACAGAAAACAGACAGACAGACATGGGCGAGGAGATTCCCGCGGCTGAAGGAAAGCGATGCTGCTCTGGTGAAGTAAAAGATGAGACTGCAGCTAAGGAAGAGGGAGAGGGTGAGCTAGACGAGGGAGACACAAAAGAGTTTTGCCTGAGTGAGGACTGCACTGTTGAGATGGAGAATATAACAGCTGAGGCTACGGAAATGACGGAAACGGAGCAAAGAAAAAATGAGGAGGAGGGTTTCACACCCTCAGAGGTTGCTGTGGTGTCAGATGAAGCTACAGTAGCAGATTGTACACTGGCCCAATATGTTTAGTGAGAAGTCTGTGTTTTTAATGAACCCTGAAGTATTTTTTTCAAAGCAATCTTATAGCTTTTATTTTTGTCGCCTGATTGGTGATGCATTTCCTGTTATAGAAATGTATTAACTGAGTAGGGAAAGTAAAAACATTCACAACCAGCTCTATTAATTTTACAAGTTTTGTAATACTTCTTCACTGCTTCAAATATAATTTAATATTTATGTGCTAGCTCTAGAAATGTTTCTTTCATAATATGCACTTGTGAGGTTGCAAGTAAATAGAGTAAAAGATTTAATTCTTTGGAGTGATTTCATGGTGTGGTGATTTTTTTGACAAAAGTCATGCCATTGTTATGCATTTTCAGTAAATAAAAATTTGAGTGCATTAACAAAATGCTGTGTAAAGTTTGTGTTCTAAAATAAACAAAAAGAACTTTAAACAAAGCTTTGAAATGCACCTTTTGTGAACTATAAATCACTTCATAGTTTTATATTTAATTTCTCATAATTTAATTCTACATTTCAGTGTTTTAATTTCTGTCAGCAGTCCATTTTTAACAAACAAATACGATATAACAAAGGAGGATAGTATGCTGTATGTGTGTCCTCTCCGCTCGATGATATTGGTTAAACTTTTCATTCAAAATGTTATGTAAATGTACTAAATGTCTCTGACTCTGGGGGAAATCCAATGTAAATATACTTTAATGATGCCAAGCTCTGATTTAAATGATTATGGTTAAAGTTCTATGACCTGTGGCTTAGAAATAATTTGGTAAACTCATGCTGATGTTGTACAAATATATTTAAATTGATTGAAGACACAACAGATGCAGAAAACTTACAAAATTTATATTTAAAAAAAAAAAAAAAGGAAATTTCAAGAGAATGTCCACATGAGACAGCAAGTACATTTTTTCACAAATGGTAAAATAAATGAGAACACATATACTCCCTGGCCTTACTACATTGGCCGTACAGCAACACGATGTCGCAGCAGAGGACTTAACGATCAGATTGTGGACGACTGCCAGGAGTTCAGTTTTAAACTTTACTCTTGAATCTCAGAAGTAAAAAAGAAACTCTCTTCAAATATCATACCACAAAGGGATTGCAGCTGGTTTTGGTAGTGTTTAATGAAAATAAGATTATGGCATTAGCCTGCTCCTGTAGCTGTGACTGACCAACTATCTTATCCTTACTTTATGCTTTTTTTGTTTGGTATAAAAATATCTTTCTTCTCTGGATGCAAAGGGTAACATGAAGGGAAAGCAGATTTTTTTTTTTCCCAGACATACTGTTAATATTAGTCCATACAGTTTGCAACATTTCAGCCCTCTTACAAGTCAGTACTTTGTTGTCAGGATTTAATTTACTTTGAAAGCCAAGCAGTGTATCACTGTCTGAATCGTGTGAAAATTAAATGGACAAAGATTTTAAAAAAAAAAAAAATCCCTGGGAGTGTTTTAAAGAGTTTAGGACACAGGAAGCTACAAAGTCAAGTTTGAATTCATAATTTCACACAAAGACTTGAATTTGAGCTTGATTAACTGTAATTAATTTCACAACAACAATAATAATACTGAGGTTCTTCTACTCGTGAAATAATAAGGATCCACCCTTTGATGCTACCTGGAAAAGGCACATTTTCTCATTTGAACTACAGTGGAACTAATTCCACTAAAATCTGAAATCATCTTCATTCCTGATCTTACATAATGTACCTTATACTTTGTGGTCTTTTTTTCTGAATCTAATAACAATAACAGAACTGACATCTGTAATTCTTGTGGTCACGGACTGTTAAATAAAAACTGACTGAGAATTAAAAACTCTCTACAAAAGCTAGAACTCCGAGCGTAATTTGGCATCAAATGACACTTGTGTTTTCAAAGACCAGTGTTATCTCAGCACCTCTGTGTAGCTTTGGGAGAGACTTTTTCAGTAAAGGAAAATCAAAAATGACATGTTTTTAAGAAAAAATACAGATTTTCAACCTCACCTCTTGTCTTAAATCAGAATTCTTAACGTATAGACACAATTAATTCTGGAAGAAATCCTGTACCAACTTTGAAGTCTAACTTCATTTCTGCAGTTTCACAGTTTCAGATTTATGGAAGCAAAGACAAGAGCCTTCATATGAGAAACAGAAACCTGTGTAATAACTTACAGTATGTAAACAAGTGACAAGATACTCCAAAGAGATGTGGCTAAAATTGGCAAACTGGTCCTTAAACTGTCCGTGCTCACAGGAATAACATTTTTTTAAGGTGAATTTTCCATTTTGATTTACAGATTTTAAGGATTTGTGTACAACTTCCACCACTACCATAGTGTAAATCTGCGACAAGTGACAACTTACAAATCATTACAGCACCCAGTGTCTCCGTTTCAGCTGAGGAGAGATGGCAGCCATGGTGAGGTGGTATCAAAGTTCGTCATGAGCCATTTTCAGAGCATGGTCACAGAGGTCTGCAGAGCCCACAGGACAAGGACAACAGTTCATTACAACACAGTCACTGTAGTAGATTCACATAACAGAAGTGTGTAATAAGGTGAGAAGTTGCCATTTTCACCAACTCAAACTCAGACATGCGTTTAACAGGTGAGCTGAAAACGTACCTGTCCTCTTGCTGCAGAGTTTGTCTTTAACATTCTCTGTCTCGTGAGCGAAGAATTCAATGATTTCATCTTCATGCTGCTCAACAATTGTTTCACACTGGAGAAATGAGTCAAAATAAACTGTTGGAATTCACGGTATGCAAAATCCCAATAATCTAGGGGTGGGTTACACACAAATACTTTACAGTTAAATCACAATAACTCTAGACCATTAAAACCCAACAACAGATAGCTAATGCAGTAAATTATGTGTCTTATGGCACAATTGATTCTAATTTCCTGAACAGAAAACTGTACTCACTGCAAATTTTAAACTGGCTGTCACTCTTGAATCCAACATGGCTTCCGAGAGGTCCATGGCCTCGCCGCTTCGAGATTTGATCCTAATGTAGGACTTCCTGTTTGTTGAAGAATCTGTTTTCTCACCATAGTCCTCCATCCTCTCACACACACTCTCCATCAGCTCCAGGAGGTTTCCCTCCGAGCGAGCCAGAGGAACCTGGTGGCATCAAAGGTCAGGAAATCAAAACAAAACAGTCAAGCTGATATATGCAGGATATTTAGTGTTTATTTTTTGACATTTCCAAATATATTTTAGTTATGGTGTGTATGGTATCACATTTCAATAATGACTATCCAGAATTTGAATTATGCCTCTCTTTTGGATTGCATTAAATCACCAAATATTATGGTAATATTCCATTTCTTCCTGCTGTATGCTGAGCTCTCTTTGCTACCATGAATTGTCAGTCAGCGGATAAGATTTCTTTGACAACAAGACAGTCTTTGACACAGATGTTAACGACACAACTCAAATAGTACCCGAAAAGTATTGCGTGGTTTCTCTTGATCACACTGTCATGGCCCCATTATTGGCAAAAGACAGATTATGTTAACCTATATTAATCCTGCACTGAAACACATGTGAGATACTACTTAACTGTGTTCAGCAGTAGTTAAGTGATGCAGCCTACAGAGTGGGTTGGACACAGATTACTACGTGGCTGTGCTGCTGCAGCCTCACCTCTCTGATGGACTGGCTGCCGTCCGGGTTGATCCTGAAGGATCCAGTCTGGATCATTTTCTTTGGATCTATCTGGGAGATGGCCCACTCCATCTCATCCACCAGAGCCCTGCAGGCTGAGAGGAGGACATACTGAGATTAGGACTTTTTTTGTGTGCGCGCTGATCGGAGCGTGAGACGGCGATACGAGCACTTACCTCCACATCTGATGTCCTGTCCTTGTCTGGCTGCCTGGCTGAAGCTCAGGAGGAGACACAGAACCAAGCACGATGCGAGCAGGAGAGCGGCTTCCCTCATTTTGCATCTGAACACAAGATTTCACCATCACACAAGCTGACACATCAACCGGCGGAAGACACATTTTGAGTGTAAAGCTAGCCGGTAAACCCCGAGAGCCACCGCTAGCTACAGCATTCTTTCTGTCTGACTACCGTAAACCCGGAGAGCGACGCGGACACAAAAACTCCGTGTGCTCGGGTGAACTTCTCATTCAGCTTACCTGTCTCTGGCGGTGTTTCTGGATACCACACTCACGGTTTTCCACGACGTTCCATCGCATTCGGTGAAATGTGGTGACGTAGGCAACGGCGCTGCCGGACAGGATGGAGTCGTGCTCGAGACGGCGCCCCCACATGACCAGGAGGATGACGATGCCAACGGCGCCGCTCGAACCGCTCAGCGGTTACTATGGCAACTGGATGACGCTTTCATTTAGGCAGCTCATAGCTGTTTATGATGTAGGGGGAAAAAATGCAAGTTGTAGACTGAATCAAACTGAAGAAGTATATGTGACGTGATGTGAAGAGCGGTCTGGGCAGGATTTAAGGACGACAGGTAAAATTTAACTCGTTTAGTTAATTTATATTTTAAGTTAGAAGAAAGCAGGTTAAATACAACAACTACTACAAGTGATGTAGTGGTGGTGGTAGTAGTAATAGTTGTAGAATCAAACCCCAGAGGGGCCCCTATTGACCCCCAAGGAACATGTCAGTGTCATTATGTCCCCAGGCACCCAGAAACTATCGAGAACTCGATTATCGACTGATTTTGAAAACTGATTAATCCTTTAAGTCTATTTTTTTTAAGACTATTTTCCTGATGTTAGGGAGACAGAGGAGTATAACATGCAGCAAAGTGTTTTTTTCTAAGATGAATAAGACCCGGCATACACCCCATGGATTCATGTCTTTCTTGTTATTCTCATAGAAAGATTAATCAATAAAGATTTGCAAACAATAAACATTCTTAAGGCACAACATTTAAAGGTATTTTTACTTTTTTATTCAACAAGAAAAAAAAAAGTCAAGCATAAAACAGACCTGGAGACAAAAAAGCAGAAATCCACTCTCTGGTAGGCTCTCAATACTGTATCACAGTATGACAGGTTTAATCAAATCCAAAATAATAGATTTAATCTAAATTACAATACAGTACCATTCCTGTTTCCTGTCCAGGCATGGAATCATACAATATTCTTTATAATACTTTAAGATGTGATAAATGAAGCAGTTAACAATTAAAAATATGGAATAACTTACAATGTACGCTTTTATACACACTGGCCCATTTAAGTGCTGATACATCTGTTTTTGCAGGAGTGAAATTACTACAAAGGTCTTTTGCACAAATGTTTGTTTTTTATTTGGCATGACGTGTAGTTTTCAGTTGCAAAAGTTTGAATATTGATTTGTAGCAAAGTTGGAATTCAGTAGTGCATTTCCCATTGGAATGAATATAGGTTTTCCACAAAGTGTGATGGCAACTGAGAAACTCATTGGCTTAAAGGAAAAAAAAATCAGAAAAAATACTGTAGTTAAAAAAAAAGAAAGAGTAGAAAAAACCTACATAGCAGCTGCTTTTGTTTTCTTATATGGGGGAGTATCAGAGTATTATTTGTAGCGGGTCAGAGTTCTGAAGTTGGACAGTGCTGCCAGCCTCTCTATACACAGTTTCCATACCCAAACAAATATTCTTAACAGATCATCAACATAATCATTTTAATGAATGAACTACAGTTAGAGTTTCTTGAATGAGTTTACACTTGCTTTTGACTGAACTGTGTTATAGAGATCCAACAAATGAGGCACAGTGGTGAACGCAGGAGGCATTGTGGTCGTCTGCAAAGTGATTAGAAGACACACATGGAGCCCAATATTTGGTCAAGGAAAAAGTATAGTTTACTAGACAGCTCAATCCATCAAACCTGTGAGGTGTTTTATGACGGATCCTGCTGTGGTTTGGTGTTATTCATTTATATAATTTTCTATCTTCTTGTCTAGTGTCTTATTTGTTCCACCGTTTTCTGTAACACTGTTTTTGAAAGGTACTACACTAATCGGGTTAATGAAGTACACAAGAAGATGTGCAAGTATCAAAGTGTAACAATGAGAGGCATTTGTCACATTACCACTGTGCTGTGAAGCTAACACTTGTCAAACTTCTGTTTGACTGTACAATTACAAACTCCTGTAACACTCCTGGTACACCAGAGTCCAGGAGCCCTGAGATACGATGAGCATGTCCCATACTTCTACTCATGATACAACACCTCAAATTACTTCTCTTATTCACCATTTACCATTCCACACCTGCCAACTGCAAACCTTTTCCTCCATATTCATTTCAGAAATTAAATGCATACTTTTCTGTAACAGAATGCTCTTTTGAATCCATCAGTCCTCTGCACAAAATTGGCTTTGTCAAAACAAAAATCAAACAAACAAACAAAAAAAACCCACAAAAACAAAAAAGCTGCTGCTCCCAAAACTCCTCAAAATGCTTAAGCAAATCAAATGATATGAAATTATCTTAAACCAAAGCAAACATTCACCAAAACTACAAACAAGCCTAAGGGGCATTTATAAAAAATGATAAACTATACATAAATAAACAAATCTTAAAACTAACCTAAACTTCATTGAGAAATTAATTAAGGTATTAGAAGATATCATCATATACCTGCCAGCAACATTATGGGAGACCAAACAAGCCAGAATAATCTGGCTACTCTGAGAATTATTAAATGTACTGAATGGGAATGTGCTAAAAAAAAAAAAAAAGGTACAGTACACATTTGATGACATGGCTTTAAGTTTGTGCCTGTTGGTACAGTGTCTTCTTTCATACTGTCACCAGAGACCACTGAAATGAGGACTTTACAGATCCTACACACAGTAGCTTTAGTTTAATAATTTACAACTAAATTACATTTTTGTGGCCAGTTTTAAAAATACTTTAGCTATGTACAAAGGTCTACATATCCAAGAACAAAACGTGTTTGACAATCTTTGCATAAGTGCAACACAAAGAGAGTGGCATAAAACTGTCATTCTCTCATATAGTATAAAACACAGGACAAAGTGTGACTAATCACATATAAACACCTTGTATATTTCACAAGTGTTGTGTTCATAGTCAATATATTAATTATAACAATTTATTAGTCTAATATTTACTAGATTTTATTTGGATACAAATTAGAATAAAGGGGCAGCCTTTGGGTTCCACCAAAGGCATAAAACCGGTCAAACAGCAGCTTTGGTGTTTGATCACACACAGCACTCACATCTGGCTTTTTTGGACCTTCTTGTTTTCACTCTGTGGGGTTGTGTTCCCATGGTAAAATCTTTTTTTTTTTTGTCATGTCAGGTAAACCTGAAAGAAGCAGAAGGCTAAAAAAAAAAAAAAAACACACAGGTGTGTCTAATGTGCAGCCTATTGGAAGTCCACATCATCTTTAGTGCAACACTGGCTGAAAACAGCCAAATGTGTCTCTAAACTCATGACTCTGGAAATTGCATGTTTTGGAACAGTCAATTTATTTTTGTGCGATTTCTGACTGGAAAGTGATAATTTCATCACAATAGTGTCTCATTGGCAACTATCACCATCTTTTACTGAAGTTATGGGGTTAAATTATTTTGGTTCGGTCACTGAAGACGAGTGATTTGGAGAAGCCGAATCAAAGAGACTGTAGTTTACTGCATCACAGGAACCACGTATCTCATTTTGGAGCCCAGATATTTAACCATTATTTGCTTTAACATTCATCCACAGACCTCCAGCATGTTGTTAACTGAGGACATATGTGATGGAAAACTGCCCTCACTGAATCCAGCAGGATTAGACGTCTGTGGGCGCACTACAAGGACACTTGTAGTGGTGTGTTAGGCACCAAGAGGTGAAGACGAACTCGTACTGACCGAGCTTCAGTGGTCCAATGCTTTCAGTCAGTCTATCAGTGTCCTTCAGCCACCACAGTTCAACATCCACTCACAGCGTCGTCCTATCTCTCAACCCCAGAATCGGTGTCCATGTCGTTCAGTAGGTAAATGTCTGTGTGACGTGACTGTACCATTTGCATCTGAAAGAGACAGAAAACAAGAGATGGGGTTGTCATCAGTGAGCTTAGTGTTGTATGTTGCAAGCTATTACAGAAATCAAGTTGGCATTATTTTATCATTCATGAGGACAAGCTGAATTATAAAAGAAAAAAATGGGATTCTGTCGTGATTTGTTTGGCTCGCAACTGATTCTTCAGTTTTTATGAATGATTCAAGGTGTAAACTATCATTTAAGAAAAGAATTAATACTCTGCTTGCAAAATTTCATACGGCAACAAAAACCCCACCTGCTAAATACAAACATTGTGCTCATTAAAGCCTGTGAAAATATCTGCTGCTCATTTTAAACTAAGCTGAATATAAACCTGGAGACTGTTGATACGCAGAATGTCAGGCGTTCATGGTTTACTGTGCTGTAACTAAGATATTAATAAAAAGTGAAACATAACAATCAAAGGTGTCAAAGGTGTGTTGTGATCAGAGGTGAATAGGGTCCAATCACAATTCACAGTTCACAATTTGAGTTTGATTGTTTATGATTATAGATTAATTAAGGGTGCTCACCTTGGGTCAAAGTGCTACTTTCCGAATTCAATTTTCCTCATTTAATCCTGGAAAATCCTGGAAAAGAACATTTGTACTACATCTACATACAGTACTATGGTCTACCGTGATTAAATAAAGGTGGAAGTATGAAATTGTGCTCTTTGACCCCTTTATGTTTTAAGCAGTGTGTGGGAAACGCCTTTAAAACCCAACACGTTTATATTTTACATTATTCGCACAGGTTGATGTATTTGTTAATGATGATATTACACTGTAACTTAAAGCTACTCTGTACTGTAGTTAGTAGGTTGTACAGTGAGGCCAGTTATCAGGTACTTTATTTACTGCACTAATGTCAAGAAACTGCTGCAAATCATGAATCATTTGTTGTTTTTTTAAACATTGTTATGATATTGAGAAAACCTCCATCTTAAGATAATTCTCTATTCCTTCTTAAGATGCTGATTTTTGTTTTTTTTTTCATTATGTATAGAACTGAAAACACACAGATCACAAGTCCCTCTTTAGACATTCAGACAGAAGACGCCAACAAACGTCCATATATCCATTATTTCCCTTTTATTTTTGGACACATGATGTGCTTTATCCAGTAGGAAAGGACAGACAATTATTCAATCCCAAAGAGTAGAAATGAGTGATAACGTCAGAAGACACAATGTGGGCGAGTAACGTCAGCATGTACCGTACCACACTGAAGTTTTCTCTGCAACAGTTCAAATGTGAATTTTTCATGTTTTTTTTTTCCATACGACACAGTATGGGTTCAACCCACAGCAGCCTGAAAAATGTCAAGTTACATTTCCACCACCTCTGTGAGAACCTTGAGAAACATTATGAAAACTTTTGAGAACTTTGAACCAGAGACCTTGAACTGTACATGTTCCACCACACTACAGTGAACATTTCACAGGACAATAACTGAGAGAGCCTGAAGAAGCTGAGATCTCCTCCAGTCTACTCTCCCAGTAGCACTCACTATACTATAACTGCATTCACTTGAACCAATATATTCATCCTGTTACTGCATGTACACACTCAGTCACTCACTCACACCTCTCACTTAGATATTGCTCAATTAGGTGCTTTCGTGCAGCATATACGGTACTTTCATATTTTAAAGTTATTAAACTTCTTTGAGAAAAAGTCAGGTCGTAACACTGATATAAACAGACTACATAACATAACTAGACAACAGGCTGCGTGAAGGCTGACTATGCCTGACTATGACTTAGGAAATTAATTAGGAAATAATAGCGGTGGTAATCACCATTTGACTGCTGATATCAGCATATAATTAGAAATAATCTGATTTGCTAAACATCTTTAATTCTCGCTGGTTTACTAAATATGTCTAAATATGGCAGGTCTTCTGCCGCACGTATTTGCATTAAAAATCTACAGTAAATGTCAACAGCAGTTTCACTGTTGATAAAGAGGAATTACAATACATTAAAAAGTAAATTAACAATGATAAGAAAGGACAAAAAAACACGGCAAGAAGTCCCAGATTTGCAAGAAAAACATTATGAGGTCTTAAATAAATCAGTGCAGAGCGCGGGGCACACTGTAGCTTAATTTACAGATGCAGTGCCGCAGAATGAATTTTATTCTGAGATGTGGTGTTTTTAGACTTTAATTCACAAAATGACCACTTTTGAGTTCAGAGAGTGTCACATGCTGTGCAGTACTGTAAAAGCGCTCAGGGCCAAACTCATGATTATGGGTTATATAAATAATCATGGCTTTCTTTGAGCTTGTTTTGACTACAGCGTTATTTTTAAGCAAACATAAAAGCTGTCCTTTCACTTCTCTCTGCATAGTAGTATGTAGCATGTGACTTTCAGGAAATGATGCTGACTAAAAATGTGGTAAAGAATGTTAGCAAGGAATCACACAATAAAACAAAACACACACACACACACACACACACACACACACACACACACACACACACACACACACACACACACCCATACATATATATATTTACATCCAACACCTACGCTCTGGCAGTCGAGAAGGAATGAAGAGACTCCTGTGCACTGTTAAAAACATATCTCAATTTCCTTCATACTGAATTCACTCATAAGCTCACTTCAGCATGTTGACTAACCCGAGTTGCTGGCATCCTGATAATCTAGGCACTAAAAAGAGGCTTTGAGGATGAAGCTACAGTCGTATAAAGCTTCACTTGTTTGAATGGAGGAGGCTGGCTCAGGCTGAACATATTCCATTCACAGACTTGGTTGCTCTGACAAAATGTCCAGAGTCTGGACTTGTGCATAACAAAGAGAACCGTGACTCCACACAAGAGAAGTAACAAATGAGGTATATGCATCACTTGTGCATGATACTGAAACTTGCCACTGAAGCTTCTTTGAAATGTTAGACAGGAATTAGCTTACAACATCAAAACCCCATGACCAAAAGGTTTTTCCACACAATCAGGGCTGGATATCATTTGGAGATTTTTAGTTCACATAAATTAATTAAGAAAACTTAATCATGTATTATGTAACAATTGCTTTCTCTTAGAAATATTGTTTTTAAATTATTAGACACAAAAATCCAGTGAATCAAACTGAAAGTCTGAGAGACACTGAGATGAAATAGTAAAGGACGTTGAGGTAGAGTGAGTGGAAACTCCTCCTTCACCGGGACATTGGCAGGCTGACAATATCACGGTAAGGAGGCTCACAGAGACCAAAGTACTTGATGTAGCTAATATTAGTAAATGTCATATAGAACATGGGAAAATATTATTACGTGAGGTCTTACTTAATGGAAACTGTGCTCAAAGTAACTGTGGAAAACAAACTGGCTTCAGCAGCTATGCTGATATTGGGTTGGGCCTTTTGCACATATAAAACCTCAACACCAAACGTGGTTTCTTTCATACAGAGTGTATGATATCTTGCATGTCTGACCAGAATTTTCTATGAAAAAAAAAAACAATGCTAGTTAAAAAATATTACTGTAATTGAGGTAATTCTATAATTGTGATGCTATTTAATCCCAAATAAAATTGGATTTTATTGTGGTTATATCGCATGTTGCAATCAGTATGTTTCTTTATAAGCAAAGGTAGGTAGCAAAGGTTCAGCTGTAGCCTTTGAGGACTGTAACAATTACTGATTTGTCAAATGACGAACACATATTTCCTTTCTTGCTGTGCTAGTGTATTAATACGTGTGATTGGTTGCCTAAAAAGCACCAAAATCTGATACCCAGCCCTACACAAAACAAACATGTGACATTAGCAGAAAATGTGCTTTCAAGATCCTATGTGATCTTGAGAAGTCCTGGATCTGTACAAGGCTCAGAGTCTCCGAGAGGAAAGAAGAATGCTGGTGGTTACTGTCCTGTTCAGCTCTAGGAGTCGTACTCTGACTGCTCCTCTATCAACACGCCAGGTCGCTTTCTTACCCTGCTGCCAAAGTCCAGGCAGGAAACCCCCAAGGCAATCAGACAGTGCCATGCCTGCAGACAACGAGAACGCAGAGAGACGTCAAGACACAACAAGACAACAGAGTTTGCACACACTCACTTTTATGCATGTATGTTTTTTTTTCCACTTAAAGAATAGTGAGGCACTAACATAAACACTGAAACACTGAAACTCAGTCCATTCTTAAAATTAAACTAAAGTTGATTCCAAGAAAAATAATATTTCATGTTTTTAAACAGACAAACCTCATCAATTAATCACAATTAATACTAAAACATGTTTTCCGTATCTATGGCTTTTTATACTGTTCATTTTATAATGCTTAAAACTCAGACTAGTTCTGTACGTTGATCAGTTTTGCTTCAAAGTGACGTTTGCACTTTTAATGTTGAATCACTGGATCCTGGTTAAATATAACGTTTAAACATACTGAGGAGAGTTGCGTGTCTGTACTTCATAGTTGAAACTGATGATATTTAAAAAAAAAAAAAAAAAAAGTTCAATATTTATGAATTTTGCTGCATTATGGTTGTGTTGCAGAAATCTAACTCACCAGGTAGCCCACAAAGCACAGATAGGCTAGGGAGAGGAGAGCAGCGATGGCGTAGAGCAGCACGCTGTTCAGCGACGTCACATAAACCACCACAAAGTACATGTTGATTGCACAAACCAGCAGGATGACGACGCCCCCGGAAATCTTCCACACTCTAAAGGAAACAGGCAGGCAGTTTATTCATTGAGAAATAATGTTTTTTCCACACAGGAACAGGATCCTTAAAATACTCGCAAATGCGATGATGCTCTGCAGATGCTCTACAGTGTTCTTGCGTCATAATCTTTCCAGTTACACTATTGAGTAAATCCCTAGTTTGCCTGACACAACTTTGGCTGTCTGCCTTTGGTTGCTTTTCATAAATAGTGTCCAAGTTCTTAGTTAAATAACAGTCTCTCAGATAACTTTGAGCAGACAAGTTGCATTTGATTAGTCAATGAATAACTAAACCCAGACCTCTACCTCAAAAAAATTCACCTGGTTAAGTTTTAAGTCTTAACCAAGATCCTAAAACAAATTCTGAAAATAGAGAGTTAGGATTCAGTCTCTGTCTGTCCAATGGTGGACTTGGATTCGAGTTTTCAGCATAGCTAAAAAACTTTTTTTGTTTGACATGTACTAGTATGTGTTAAATATTTGATATGGTCAGATACAATGCTGACAGACAGACAAAAACTGAAGATTGAAAGCCTCACTGATGTGAGTAATTATTTTGTCAATGAATAATTAAGACATAAAGTTTGAGGAGTACACATAAGAAATACAGTATGTGCTCCAGAGGCAGGAGAAAGTCAATCAGAAATGACTACAGAAAGAAGAAATCAGTGGTCAAAAAATGTCTAGATTTCACTTACAATCCGTTTGCAAAGTCGTTCATGATGGATTTCAGACTGGTGAAGGTCAGAATTGGGATCAAAGCAAATGGAAGCTGTTGGATGCAAAAAAAAGTCATACTGAATATTTTATAAGATTATGTACCACTGAATAGGAACACTTATTCAATAATTAAACAATAATTAAAGACATTTTCAGATGTTTGGACCTGACCTGCATGCTCTGAAGCACGTTGAGGAAGTCGTTCATGCCCGTCAGATGCTGAACGTCCTGAAAAATGGCTACCAGCAGAGTAGGCGTGATGGCGATGGAGCGGGTCAGCAGCACTCGGGCAAAACGAGACCACTGCAGGTTCAGGAAACCCTTAGCAAACAGGAAAGCACAAGGATGAGTATACACGCTGAGATACATCTTTGTTTGTTTGTTTTACAGATTTCACTTCCAAAAAACAGATATTGTTACCTCCATGACAAACTGCCCAGAGTAAGTGCCTGTCATGGTGGAGCTTTGTCCAGCTGCCAGAATACCTATGGCCCAGATGTAGAGAGCTGCAGGGCCAAAGAAACAGCCCAGGACCACTCCCTGAACAGACAGAACAACAGAGAAGGAATGATGTGATTATCCATCCACCTACTGTGTCCAACTTTCAAAGAGAAGAGAGAGAGAAGGTGACAGCCTTTAATAATTGAGGACCGGTGGTAATTCTTTATAACCAAAAGATGGAGGAAACAGAAACATTCAGACCGAGGAGCTGAACTTAAGTTTACTTTTTAGTTTTGTTTATTATATTTATTATATTTGTTTATTATATTTTGAGGGCAGCCATGATCATGACTTAATGAGATGTAATCCTTAATGTTATGTGTTGCATGTGTGCTTTTTTCACCTATAATAAGTCTATATATTTATGGCTAAACAGTATGCACAAAGGCTGTATCCCAATTCCATACTACATATAAATAGTACGCAGTAAGGGTTATAAACTAATTGTTAACATAACATGTTACTGCAGTTAGTATACAAAAAATAAATGTTGTGTTTTCTTTTCCAAGATCTTTCTGGAGCTTTCTGATCACAACGCACACCATCTACCCAATCATAACGGAGTAATGACGCCCAGACGTACCCCTTTATAGATGTCCACCTCCAGTGTGCCGTTGTTGAGAGGGAAGAGATCAGTGTGAGGACTGCCAGTTGCATTGCACTCTGCATTCTGCAACCGGGAAACAAACACATACAATAACAAATTATTTCACTGTATTTCAAAATAACCAAAACAAGCTTCAGCAGCAAAGAAAAACACATTTCAGTGTACACTCACCACTTCCATATTGCTTTTATTGTAGAAGGCCTGAGCAAAGACTGCCACGACAAAGACGTTGATGAGAAAAGAGATGAAGAGAGCGATAGTTGACTCGATAAAGAAGTACTTGTTGGCTTCTTTTACTTCCTTCTTATTTCTGCGATCAACATCCCGAGACTGGTACATGAGGGAATAAACAGAAAAACACTCAAAACACAGCCGGTGGTATCTCCAAAAGGATGTTATTGCTTTTTTTTTTTTTTTTTTTAAATAAATGAGATTCATGTAGAGCTTAGAAATTCTAATTTTGATTTGTCAGGTTTGAGTCTTGTTGATGTAAAATATATTTCTAACCTTGACCAGCGCTGAGTGCAGGTAGATGTTGTGGGGCATGATGACAGCGCCTACGATTCCCACTGCCTGCTCCAGCTGCACAGGCCCACAGCCGGCACAGTAAGGTACAAACATTCCTTTGAGCAGCTCCCCTTGGTCTGGCTTTACCAGCACATACTGAAGACAGACAACAACCAGTCAAACATCTCAGCGTGCTATGAATGTCTCTGTAAAAACTCTGTGTGTGAGACATTACACAAAAACTTCTGAAAAAAAAAAAAAAGGGACAATTATTTGAAATGGAAGGGAGGCTTACCTCGTAACCAAAGCTAATAGCCATTACAGTGATGAGAAAGCCAAAGAAAGCTTCAAGTTTCCTCAAGCCTACGAAGACACAGAAACTGTATCAACACTGGAACAGACAGCTTTTCAAACACTGACTGTGCAGCATGTGGTTGTATATCTATAGAGGAGCATCACGTACCATATTTATCTAGAAAGAGGAACACAAATGTGTCTGTGATGGTGATGAGGACTCCACCCCACAGCGGGATCCTGGGGGAGAAACAGAGGAAAATGTATGTTTTCTCACCATTACAGAAAAACACCATTAAAATGTTTGCAATCATGTTCCATGGATAAGAAGTAAACACTTTACCTGCCCACAGAGAGGAGGTTGAGAGCTATGGCGCAGCCGATGACCTCCTGCATGTCTGAGCCAATAATGGCCAGCTCAACCATCAGCCAAAGGATGATCCGAGGAACCTGAAAACCCAAATTATTCAAGATATAATCAGAGTCTAGCAGATTATATCAGTTAGCAGAATTTAATAAAGTCTTAAGAAAGAGCTCAAAACAGTTAATTTACAACAAGAGAGCGGGAGTTAAATATGTAAAGAGAGTTGGGAATGCTCACGGTCGGATACTGCCGGTTGCAGACTTCAGCCAGGTGCATCCCTGTGACGACCCCGAGGCGTGCAGCTAACCTCTGCAACAGCAGCCCAATGATGGTGGCTAAAAGGAGCACCCATAGGAGCTGAAAAAGAAACACAAAATCAGGACAAATGGCTTTGACTTCCTATAAGGAGTTTTACAGACTGTCAAATTAAACAGCTGCCTGTGTAAAGTCTTGTTCATTTGTGAAAATGCAGTTAAGACAGACAGCAAGAGTGTTTTTCATAAATCCACACCCATAACCTAAAACATGAACTACTAAGCTATGGCAGCAGTAATGTTTTTATGTATCACCTTAAAGCCAGCTTTAGCTCCAGACTGCAGGTCAGACTCGATGTTCCCTGGATCTAAGTAAGCAATGCTCATTAAAAACCCTGGTCCAGTGAAGGCCCAGAGTTTACGGAAACTGAACGCCTGTAAAGAAAAACAGCAAAATGTTATTTTGCTTACCAGTGTTTTTACTTTTACCATTAAACATATCTAATAGATCAAATTAAAAACGTTTGCTTTCTAAAATCTAACAAATTCTGATTAGTTGTCAATTAACAGTCAGTACCTGGTTGACAGTCTCAGGAATGGGCACCTTGTCTTCAAAATATGTGGAGAAGGTTTCTTCCTGGGCCACAGGTGACGCAGGAGGAGAGATGGAGGTGTACTGGTTGGTCTGGACTCCATTCTCCTGAGGGGAGTCCTCTAACAAAACCACAGAAGAAAGAAAAACAGAGGGAAAGGGTTTGTGTGTGATAACATATACAAAAAATACTGGTTTCTGCCAAACAAACCCTTCTCAGTGGCTCATTAGTGTTGTTCAAACTTCATTATCTTATCAGCTCATACTGCTTAATTACTGAGATGTGGTCTAAAACGTGTATTTGGCCATGCTCCATTATTTGAGTAATATTATGGTAATGTTTAACGCATTTAGAATAATTTTACAGCAACTTCCACATGGCTAAACTGGATTTTTCTTCTTTTTTTTTACATAAGAGAAACCAGTGAGGTTTGAGGTTTTAGCTGAAATACAGCAGATCCATGCAGAACAGCTGCTGCTCTGCTATTCTAAAACGATCCAATCCAGATGTTTTTAGCTTTCTTAAATAACTTTACGAAGCACAAAACATTATTTTAATCATTCTCTACTCAGGCGTATGTAAGACTCAACTGGGGTCCAGGAACATCATTAAAGAAACTGTGAACATTGTGAAAATCTCAGCACTCATAAGCTGAAATCACTTGAATTTCAAAACTACATAGGTGGTTTAATGTAACACTTTAAACAGTAATAAAGTGTGATTAAGACCATGTTATTCAAATCTTGAATACGACGGAGAACACAATGAAGATTCAAAAGATCAGTGAATAGAAACAAAACTAAAATCTCAGATAAAAGCTATTCTAAGATCTGTAATTACTGTTTAACATTTACGACAAATATATAATTATGATTCCTTTAAAGTGGACCTATGTAAGTCGTGTTCTACTCACTGAGTTTGGACTTTTCATTCTTTTCTCCCTTCATCTCCAACTCACTGCTGGTTTCAAAGTCCACTGTTCCTGGACAATGTCTCTGCTTTTATATGAGTCAGCCTTTATGATCACATCTTTTTTTTTGTGTGTGACTGTGTGTCAGTAGATGTCACAACGACATATTTCTAAAAGTGATCCGCCGAGAGAGAGAAGTAAAGGCTGCGGAAACACCACACGCCACGCCAAACTTGTGCTTTCACGGTGTCAACAAAAAACAACCCCAGGCACAAATAATATGCAGAGTGACCTGCCCTTTACGCTTCATCGAATCACACGGCATTGCACAAGCAGCAACAAAGTTCATAACAGAAACGATCAGTCTTCGGCCTTTGAAACAACTTTAGGAATAAAGAAATTAGATCCTCGTTTTTGTAAATATTTTGTTATGGTATGCATTTTTCAAAAGTTGGTGCCGTTAAGTTAAAATGTACTGATGTAAAATATTGTTTTAAG
Organism: Toxotes lorentzi; assembly: GCA_037833715.1. Classification (NCBI taxonomy): domain Eukaryota; kingdom Metazoa; phylum Chordata; class Actinopteri; family Toxotidae; genus Toxotes; species Toxotes lorentzi. The sequence goes on from JBBMJY010000018.1 coordinate 11,759,183, forward strand.
CACCTCTGTCAGTACGCACGCTGACACAGAGCTTATACCGCAGCCTTAATCAAATGCCCTGGGTGTTCAAATGTTGGAGAACATGGCGGGGTGTGTTTCTACGGCGATGATCACGTTTCTGTTATCTTAAGCGTTTACCTTCGAGGAGGTCGCTGTCTTGCTCGGCCTTCATCAGGGCAGGCTGAGGGATCCCTGGGAATTTGAAGGATGGATATCAGCCTCCCTGCAAAAAGAAAACAGCAGTTACATGACCTGAATGAGCATGAAACACATGACCGGTGAGGGTAAAACAGTAATTATCATGCTATGTCAGTGATGCAAAAACTAACAACTATTAAGCTGCCACACAAACTAACTTCAGGTTTTCTCACACTAAGAATGAGCAATTTCTGAATGAGACATCACTCTGCAACATTTAGTTCTTCTTTCCCCCTTTATTATGGAAAAAAAAAAAACATAAAAAAAATCACGAGTCATAAAAATGACTAAGCAAAATTAACAGCACATGAAAGGTCACTGTAGGAAACTTTGACCACTGGCACCAAAGTTTCACTTCCACAACATCCATCCTTCCTCTAATACTATGCTCACATAAATCCGGTGCTTCTTATCTAGTGCACTTATGCACTTCTTTTACTAGGTTTCATAGATATGTTCTTTTGTCATTGTTACTTATGCTGCTATTAATGTCAGTGGGTGTGTTAGTGTTTATTATTTATGACTGCAAGAATGTTTTGTAATTGCGCTAAATTCCCAACAACTTAGTCGTTTGGCAATAAAGTTTTGAATCTACTGAATCTTGAATCTAACAAAACCTCAGTGCAGCCAAGCGACTGCATTTTATAACACCACATTCTCTGACACAGAGGGTATAGATCCTCTGAAGCACATGACTCTGTGGTCATATGAGACAGACTGAGGTAGAGAGGAGAACAGCTTCTCCAGCCGTCAAGGTTTCCATTCGAGTGCCATTTCCTCTGACTGAACATGTGCTCGGAGCAATTACCGTTATCAAAGTGGCACGCTCGTTGGCAATTTCCTCAGTAGCAGCAATTAATTTAAAAACATTAGAACTTGAATAATAATGTTCTTAATGAGAAAATGGGAGTTGTGTCTTATATTACAAATACCCCAGAAACATTATGTCAAAATGAAACAACCTTTCCACAGGACATGAGGTTTACTGCTTTGAAGAACGAAGAATCAAATGATCATGCAAAAATTGAAGCAGAGAAATAATTCTGAAAATTAATTTCACAAGTAGGGGCCAGATTTGACAGTAAAATTTTAAGCATGTCGAGGACCTTATGAAATTGCCGGATTTGGCCACTGGCCTGGCAGTTACGTATTACTTGGCTCCAGGACGCTTCAGTTTTCTGCATCTCTTAAGATGGTGACCCATTGGTCATGTGGCCACAGTCAGCAGTCATGCTCAGTTATTGAACACACACTAGAAAGATTACATGAATGAAGACTGAGGTTTGAAATGATTTCTGACAACACCCAATGTGTACAGTTATTATAGCTCATAAAGATAGGACGACAATAAGCCAGTTGTGATCCTAAAGCAGCACAATCTATCCAATAGTTTTAAATACCAGACATTTATTCAGGCACACATGGTGATAGAGAGCAGTTCAGGTGCATCAGTTTGCTCCAGTCATTTCTTCCCCCAAACTGAAACAAGGCCAAACAACTCTCCTACATCTCTCAAAGACCACCCAGCACGCTCTCACACACCAGCAAGAAGATTTACATCCCCTAAGTATAATCTCACTAACCCGGCATGTCCTTTCGGCAGACAGCAGAAGTGATCTCACTTGGATGTTGGTGATCTTTAGTCACGTCACCCACATGTATAATCATGTCTCAAAGACTGTTTGCCTGATGAAAATCTACAGTCCCTGTACTTTAACAGGACTAAGTAAATGTATCAACACAGGACAAATTCTCAGGATTTATTATATATTTAGTCCACTATCGTTCTTATTTGTGCTACATCTGACACTTATGTTTTGTACTGGTCCAAATGTGACCTGGATTCTAGTCCTGGATTGTGCAACGGTCTTTTGATGTGTCAGCACTAATCCTGTCAAATTCCATGGGCGCCTGCGTGCATGTGGTGATCAAACAGATTCAGACTCTGACAAAGTCTTGCAGTAACAAAGAATTTGGTCAGACTGAATCCATATAACATTCTAATAACAGAACCAATATGACATTCATTAGAAAAAAAAAAATCAGCTAATGTCATCAACTACATGACTCATTTTAATGTTACCAAAGCTTGTAAAGTTGGACTGATCAATGCTGGGGATCTAAATGTGAAAATGGTAAACCTACTTATAGAACATCACTTATTCATCCATCTTACTTCCCCCAAAGAGTCTTGGCCTTAGTGAACAAGGGGGGGCTAATCTGCACAGAAAAGATTTTACAATCACTACTGTACATCTGTGACAACTCCCAAACTGACAAATGATGTCTAATGTTACACCCCTTGAACTTTGACCCTTGCAGGCTTTTATACTCCATGCAAAAAAAAGAGAAAACTGTTTCTAAATGTTAAGCAAGAACCCTGTTGTTTCTAGTTTCTAGTGTTCAACATCACATTTCACAAAACTCGCAGAACATTAAGCATCAACAAAATATCAAACCTTCCACATCCAGCACCAGCACAGCTCTGTTCAACACAAAGGACAACCAGTTGCCATGAAGGTTAAACAATGCTGCCTAACCAGGAAACCCAATGTTTAAAAACTTGGCTCTTGCAAAAACTGGTCCATCAAGAACATGCCCAAATCTCACTCACAGCATTACAAATTGAACCAGTAACTGTGGTCATGAGCTTCCCAGCTTGACTATGATGATCTTTTTCAAAGACCTAACAACAAATAAAATAAGCCACTTTAGGGCTTAAAGTTCTGCACAAGTAAAACCCGATACGCATTTTGGTCATGTTAAGGCAGTTATCACAGCAAATATTTATGGAACAGCAGCTTTTCTTTCCTAATGCCACTGAAAAGAGTTGTCAGTGGCATATTTATCGTGTCAGTTCCTTTGTTTAAAACTGACTTCATGCTTTGTAGAGCTGTGACTAGAGATGGCCATGAGAAAGTTGTGTGGGCAGCACGTATTCATTACTCGCCATAGGCAGTGAGCAAATTCAAACTCCAACGGAGAAATGGAAACAGGAAAGGATTTAGTTTCTGTAGGCCCTGCACAGTCTCACTTAAGAAAAGCTCAAAACTCCAGCAACACTTTTTCTTTTTTCATATTTATATATATGTATATCTCCTCACATTTTAAAGACCAGTACCAGTGAAGATTTGACATTTTGGCTTTTAAAAATGAATAAAACAATTAATCAATTAATAAAATAGCTGCTGAATAATCAAGTTACAAGTGTTACTGAAGTCTTGACAGTTTAGGCTGCTTTTCCTTTTCCAAGCACTTTGCAAGTTGGTGATATTACTTGAGAAGCTCTCATTCTGCTTCTGCTCTATGATACTGGAAGAACATTATCAAACCAACTGGTCTGACAATAATCATACCCACTCTGTGATATGGCTCAGGTGTATAAGGTGAATTTGTAGGAAAAATTACTGATGTAACAATCCAAGTCTATTGAATGTCACCTATTACTCCATCACTTCAGGGTGATAAACTGATCTACAGCACCTACAATTTTTCTTATCTCAGTTACTGTGCGACAGACCGGTGTACTGTAAAAGTAGTCTAACAGCAAAGTCGGTGGTAACTTGTGCAGTGGGTACAGCTGAACCAACCAGCCACAAAGGAATCAAAGCCTACGTACACATTAACGTAAGTTTAACCAGAGCAGCCTTGACCAACAGTAAAAACCTTGGTGCGCTAACGTCAACACTATCAGTGTTGCTAACGAGTTTCCATGGATGGTTAGCTGTCTGGTCATATCTGCTAACGCTCACCTCATCAAAGTATGAAAACGCCCTTACCTTGGTTTATACGTTATGGTAGGGTAAAGTCACAGACTGGGTTTTGACGATTAAAGCTGCTTGTAAACTAAACCCATGTGTATGTGTGAAGCTAGCTAAGTAGCACGTTATAAAGCTAAATTCTGGCAAAGTCGTATCTGTAGGGTCAAGATCCACTGCGCATGTGCGTTGATCCTGAACTGTTTTGATTGGTCAATACATGGCGATAGTAAAATCCTGTGTTTAGGCTGCGAGGCGCACCGCCTGCCAGACCAAACCTGAGGCTAATGATCTAAGTCACCAGTAAAAGTACAAAAGTACTATCTACTACTAAATCCATTAGTCACTAACAGCACCATCAGAGAATGATTTCCCGTTTTAACTTCTCATGTGTTTCATTTGAATAACACCAAACTCTCCAATATTTTACAAAAAGCAAACATCAGAGAAATGTTCCTTTAACCCATAAGAACCCAGACCCATTTTACCTTAAAGGAAAATTATGTGGGATATACCACAGACCAAGTGGACCACATAGAACACATTTCTGATGTTTTTTTTTCCAGAATAACACTTTAATACCAAAGATCTGTGTTGCTACATTTATGTTACAGCAATATTTCCGTAACTGGTTTGATATTACTTTCTTCAACAAATATGGTCAGACCAGGTTGAATGTAATATAGGACATGT
>JBBMJY010000018.1:11763931-11841546 GCA_037833715.1 Toxotes lorentzi
GTATATGTCGCTTAGGGACTTAATGAGTTAAGGTCAGACATAAAGCTTTATAAGGAAGAGACTGGGGCATTCAAAGTACTTGTTACACTGGTGTCACCGTGGGTTCTTATGGGTTAAATTATTACAAATGTGTGGAACAGAACTCTGTTTTTGCTTCTGTTTCCCAGAGTAAAGTAATAGAAGTAATTAAAACTAGCTACATCTCAATCAACTACAACAGTAAAATGCTGATAACACAGTATTAACAATGTAGTAATGTCATATATAATATATCAGCCACTTTCTGTAGTACTTTTACTTTTTTTTTTTTTTGGAACTTATTTTTTACTTCAAGTTTCTGGAATAGTACAGATCACAGAAACAAAAAAACAGATTATGCTATCAAAGTATGTACTGCAGACCCAACAATAAAGGTGTTATAATCCATATATTACAATCCATATTATCACAGTACTCATGAACATGTTATCAAAGTTCTTTTAATGACCAAGTTATCAAAGGTTACCTTATTGAATATTCACTACAGACCATATTAACAAAGTACTCATTACATACTATTTTAGCAATGTATTCCTTTTAGTTTGGTTTTCTTGTTAGATACCATGGGGGTTATCTAACAAGAAAACCAAACGACAAATCCCTAACACTTTTAGCTAAGTAATTTTACATTAATATATTAGGACTTAAAAATGACTGACTACTTCTTCCACCACTGGAAAATGCATTTCATTATATATGTTCATCATATATTTTGTATGTACATGTATGTAGTGGATTTAAAAAGTACATACAATATTACCCTCTGAATTGTTGTACAGTGGAAGTGTAAAGCAGAATAAAAAGTTAAGTGAATGTACTATTAATCCTGTTATTTGTTTTTACCATGACCATAACTTTTCCAATCTAGCCTGAGTTCCTTTTTTGTGTGAATTAACATTAAATGCTTATTGTTACAATGTTTACATTTATGAAAATTGCATTTTGGGAGGTTCACAATAAATTAATATCAACATTTGTTCAATAGACACTTTATTTAAATCAAAACAATGTAAACCCATATTGATGTTCAGAAAACAATAATTCAAGCACAAATGCCTGACTCATCCAAATCACGTTTCTTCGACTTGTCTCGCGATATTCTGACAGCTGTGGCGCACACGTCACATATCCCGGACAGTAGCTAACCAAGCTAAAGCTAGGCTAAGTACTTGCTATAGAGGGACATGTAGCCAGTTAAACACTAAGTCTGTCTCAATGAAGGATTTTCCAGAGTGACTGGGACATGGAGTTAAGAAATATCAAGGACCAGGTAATAAATAAAGCTTTTGCTGTTGTCCAACGTGACGTTAAATAACTATCAGGACTTCCCAATAACACTGGAAACAGCTGGCTAGTCGTGGTAGCGACATGTCGAGCAAAGTTTCCTACGAGGCTTGTTATTGACACACATTTCTTGCCATGCAACTTTGGACCACACGCTTGAGTTTGCACGATAGTTTTGCATGATCGGTTGTTGCAGAATCTGATGTTTGGATTTTGTTATGCACCAAGATCCTGTCCATTGGGTCATTGTTGTCTCTGTTAGGTGAGCTTCAGGTTCTGCCAAAAACAAAAACATGTTAAACATCAACCTTCAAATAGAGCCACATTTCTGCACTACATCGCTACGTTAGCTAATTGCTATTTGCGGAAGACAGAGTTTGATGAGTCATTGCCCTCCCCCACCCCCCCAAAAAACCCTTCACATTCACAAAAAGTATTGCATGGAATTATGCTGCATAGTTCAGTAAATAATTCGGTCTTTTTTAAAGCCATATAAATACAATAGAAGTACTTCCATGTGATGTCCTTGGCTTTGCCGAAGTAAATTGCATCATTCCAGTTAAAATCATTTGCTCAAGTCAGTTTAATCATTAATATTTTTCCAAGAAATACCCAGAATTGTTACTCACTCTTTACTGCTGAGTTAATAGACATTTCAGCATCCCAGCAAAGCCACGTATGTATTTATGATCCCAGTAGGTTGCAACAAATTTGCTGACAAAAGCTGTTCAGCTGAAATTGACTTTTATTACCACTTCTGTGCTTCACTTCTTCTATTATCTGACAAAACAGAATAAAATTAGTCCAGTTTTGTTGTTATTTTACCTGGTATTTTGTCATGTTGTTCTTCATCTCTTTTGCATGTCAAACCTCTCTTTCAGTCTCCGTTGGTCCAGGCTATATTCAGCCGAGACACAGAAGAAGTGACATTTTTGTTGAGCCATAAAGAAGATGTCAATTCATTGGTAATATTATCCCACATTAACTCAGCAGTCATGATGTTTTTGTAAGTTGTATTATCAAAGTTGTATGCGTTATGTTTTGGGTGAAATGTGAATCATGCGCACAAACGGTTCAGCTTTCTTTTAAATATAAATTCACACTTGTATGTTTACGCAGGTTTTCTGTTCACATTTGATGCAAAATTACAATTAGCACATGAACATGTAGAACAAGAGTCTTAAAAAACTAGAAAGTGTTCAAATATTTGGATTTGGAATATAACAAAATAATATAATACAGGAACAAAAACATGTTGGCTGAATACTGCATTGTTTTATGTGGTGTTTTTTTTTCTTTTCAGGACCAAGAACAAAGCACACCACTTCATGCTGCTGCTTATTTGGGTGATGTCCACATTATGGACCTGCTTATTGCTTCAGGTTGAAAATAATATTTATCTTACTGTGAAATACATGCACATGCATAAGTAAGCTTAGCATTTTATAAATTTTGCTACTAAGTCTTTCTATTAATGAATACAAAGAGTAATTCACATACAGAAGAACTAAAACACACCAAAAACCCTAGTCTAACTATCTAGCCTAACCTTGCTTTTGCTCTGTGTTACAGATGCAAATGTCAACGCTAAGGACCAAGGTTTGCTGACTCCTTTACATCGAGCAGCTGCCTCACGCAATGCAGTATGTTCTTTTTGTTGAAACACACAAAAAAAGAGACTTTAAAAATGGAGTCATTTCTGAAGACCAGATCTTAATGTTCAACTTCAATATTTAATGAATTTTGATTTTTTTTTTTTTTTTTTTCTCAGAGGGCTGTGGAGCTGCTTTTAAAGCACAGAGCAGAGGTGAACACACGGGACAAATTCTGGCACACGCCTTTACACATGGCCGCTGCAAACTGGGCTACAGGCTGTGCAGACGCTCTGATACCACATGTTTGCAGCCTGGATGTTACTGACAGGTCAGGGAGGACACCACTGCATCATGCAGCGCACAGCGGCCATGGAGAGGTAAACTGTAAAGCTGATTGCAGTGTGATCTGTAACCATTTATCCCTTTATGGTTGATAGTTATCATTTCAATGCATAACAGGGCTTGAAAGTAAATCTGCTTTAGGGAAGTGAATGTTGACTGGGCGACATTTTCGTGGTGTCTGGCGGTTGTTGCAGCATTTTGAGGAAATGCAGTTTTGTCACGATATATTGATCTAGTATGTTTATATCTCTGAGTAACCAACATAAAAATAGAGTCCTGTTTTAATAAATGTGCCAGTGTGTTTGCTAAACTCCTGTCAAGACAATATACCACTATTGACTGGACAGTATTTGTAAACTGAGATGAGTTTATAGACACACTGGTTGACCGAGTAATTGTGTTTCTGCAGATGGTCAACTTGCTCCTGAGCAAAGGTGCCAATGTGAGTGCCAAAGATAAGAAAGAAAGGCAGGCAATCCACTGGGCTGCATACCTCGGTAAGAGACCCAAATGCATAGGTGACATTTTTCCAAAATGAATTTCATACATGAATTTAACACAGAACAGACATTTGCCATAAAACGCACTCATATATGTTGAGAATGAAAGTAGTTGTACCAGAAGAATCTCCAAACACAAGTAATTGATAACAGGCTCAAATAACCATAGACCAAACCAAGTGAAAGACGGAGGTTATTGGCATTTATTTTACTTTAAAAAACAAATACATTGTCACTTTTGAGAGTATATAAGCATGTTAAATACAGAGAAACAAGTGTCTAAAAGTGTTAAATGTCAAACTGTGACTTTGTACATATCTTAAATGCTATCACTGCCTTCAAATCTATTTTATAGTTCTGTCTCACTGGAAACCAATGCATGGTTGACCATTTGATTGGTGGAGCTGTGAATTTGTAACTTGAAAGTTGGGATAAATGATCTTTCCTAACTTAAAACATGCACAAATACAATTTTTGACATACATTTTTATTATGATTCATTATCTATTATAACAGTATATGACTGGCTTGGCTTATCAGCACAACCTCAGTCTATTCACATTTGATTAGTTGTTGTAGTTTTTTTTTTTTTTTAAATTAAGCTTAAACTGAGGTTTAAATCTGATGAGTATCACATTAAATTGGCCTGTATACTGACTGGGCTTTAGTTTCCAGGCTACAGCCTAGCAAGTGAATGTGGCGTGTTGTTAATGTGCAAGCATAGCAGAGGCTTGTAGTAAATGTCAAGCTCTTCTTTTAGGACATGTGGAGGTTATGAAGCTGCTGGTGTCTCACAGCGCTGATGTGACATCCAAGGACAAACGTGGTTACACTCCGCTCCATGCTGCAGCTGCCGGTGGGCAGTTAGATGTGGTCAAATATCTGCTGAGACTCGGGGTGGAGGTAAAGTGACAACCAAAATCATTCTCCACACTGCCATTTATGTTATGTACTGTATATTGTGCACAGGACGGCAGCTTAAAATGTATGTGATACTGCTGCAGAGAGAATTTGTAAGAATTTGTCTTTGCTTTGGAAGTCAGAATTAAGACATCAGGAAACACCCTGCTCAGCTACACTGCCAAAACACTGTAGTTATATATCGTCCCTGTCTCTTAAGAAGTCCGATCTTTTGAACCAGACTCATTTTTGCCTTTCCTTTAAATGCCTCTATGTATCAATCAGAAAGATCTATACTATTTCTTGGGCTGCCAAAGACGCTTTAGTGCTGTGAAATCCATTCATCAAATGTTTTCCACCTCTGTCTCTCAGGCTGATGAACCCAATATTTTTGGGAACACAGCGCTCCACATGGCCTGTCACACGGGGCAGGACACCGTGGCCACTGAGCTGGTGAATAGCGGTGCCAACATCAATCAGCCCAACTACCACGGCAACACACCACTGCATCTGTCTGCTGCCTCCTCTAGTGGAGTGTTGTGTCTCGAGCTGCTAATCAACAACGGGGCTGAAGTCAACGTGCAGGTAACGAGCTTGTTTTTAGTAAGTGGATTTAAAAAGTACAAAACAGGGATACGGATTTTCGTTGGTAGTCAGAGGATTAAATGTATGGTTTAGAGATTATGATGATTTATGCCCTTGTTGTAACCAAACATATTGTATTTATTTTTTTCTATTTAACAGAATAAAGAAGGAAAGAGCCCTTTACATATGGCTGCTATGTACGGACGCTTCACAGGCTCCCAGATTCTGATCCAAAATGGTAACATAAAGTATTTACACAGCATCCAACTAATGCTGAAACTGTGAAATTACATCCTCACAACACACTCTGACTTAAAATATTAGAGCATCTGAAACACTTCATCATCATATTAATGCCACGTTTCCTTCTGCCTCTGTATGCAGGTGGGGAGGTCGACTGTGCTGATATTTATGGAAACACTCCTCTTCATGTCGCTGCCAGATATGGTCAGGAGTTGTTGATCAGCACTCTGCTGACAAATGGTGCTGACAAGACCAAGTAAGTTCCCCTTCCTGGGATCAGTCCAAACCTGAGATTGTTTTGATTGTGGTCTTACACTATGGCGCCTTGAGAAAGCACTATTTTCTTGACTTTATGTGCACATGCTCACTCTTTGAAGGTGAGCTGACCAATAAGACCTGGCTGCAGTGAGACATGTTTCCTCCCCTATTAAATGTACACCCCAACATGTGAGCTTCGATAAACAGTGACTCCATAAAATGTATTACAACACTGACCAACCAAACTTTGTATAAACCAATAAATAACTATTATTAGAACTCCCCACCCACACACATACACACACACACACATATACAGATTTAGATATTGCAAGTGATCCTATATAAAATATCACTATCATTTTGAATTAAATTCCCAGTTTCATGCAGAAAATAGCCTCCCAGTTTAGTACCTGCTAAAGTTAATAATCTTGTGTTATGTTCTGTAAAGACAGGGGATTCATGGGATGCTTCCACTTCATTTGGCGGCGCTCTACGGATTTCCAGACTGTTGTCGAAAGTTACTGTCTAATGGTGAGAATCTGAGCTCTCAAGTTTTTTTCTCTTCCCTTTTTCCATTTTAATCACTGACACAACTCAAACATTTTCCACTTGAATGTTATTGTGTATCATTCAGGTCAGTTTTACAACATCGTGCCGTCTCAGACTTCGTCAGTGGGGTTTGATATAAACATCTTAGATGACCACGGGAGGACCTGTCTGCATGCGGCTGCTGCTGGAGGGTGAGTGAACAAATGCTGACAAGTTATGCAGCAGAAAAAGACAGAAAGCAGTGTGTCTGAATCATACGCATAATGTCACAGATGTGATACAGTTAGCTCTAAATTTAAATCTTCCACTAACTCTTACTTTTTTTCCTTTTCTTATGGCAGAAATGTCGACTCCCTCAACTTGCTCCTAAATAGTGGTGCTGAATTGAATATAAAGGATAATTTGGGAAGGTAAGTGGTGCTAAATAAACAGAGCTAAGAATTTAACTGTGCTTTCGGTGTTGCCTGATATCACAGCTGTCCCCCTGTTGTACCTCTCAGATCTCCTTTGCACTACGCTGCAGCCAACGGGAACAGCCAGTGCACAGTCTCCCTGGTGAGAGCCGGCGCTGAGGTCAATGAGCTGGATCTGATGGGCTGCAGCCCTCTGCACTACACTGCTGCTTCACACACCTTTTGTGGGTGAGAGAGCACATGTATTTTAATGTTTTAATCATTTTACTCCAGGATAACCAAGACAACAGCCTGTGGACAGCTCTTTGTTGATAATAACTCACTTCATTCAAGCCAGTTTTTTTAAGTGTCCTTCTTTCTTCCCACAGTGGGAACACAAACTCTGAGCCCAACTACAGTGTAGAAAAGGAGCATGAGGCCTCTCTGTAAGTCATGTTATAAGTCATATACACAAAGTAGATTAACTTATAACTTAATACGTTAGATGTACTCTGTGTGTCCAGGTGTTTAGACTACTTGCTTGACAGCGGGGCGAACCCCACTCTGAAGAACAGTAAGGGCTACAGTGCCGTCCACTACGCAGCAGCTTACGGGAACAAACAGCACCTGGAACTGGTCGGTGGAATCTTTGATTTGAATGCATTGATTTTATTTTTTGTTAACTGACCGCACACTAAACCTAATTTTCTTTTGTTTTTCCTCTGATTTTCTTGCAGCTGCTGGAGATTTCTTTCAACTGTCTAGAAGAGGTTGAAAGTAATATTCCAGTCAGTCCTTTGCACTTAGCTGTGAGTAGCAGACCACAAACCATGACAGACAAACGCACAGGGAAATGACACCTTTGAATGACAGCCACATGCAAATGCCTTTAACTCTACTATTAATCTGCCCTCACAGGCGTATTATGGTCACTGCGAGGCCCTGTGTTTGCTGTGTGAGACATTAGTCAGTCTGGATGTGCGGGACATTAAAGGCCAAACTGCCCTCCACCTGGCTGCTCAGAGAGGTTTTGCTGCATGTGTGGAGGTGCTGCTGAAACATCAAGCCTCCTACTCACTGAAGGAGCACAAGCACAAGTGGACAGCTCTCCATGCTGCAGGTGTGTGGGTTGGACCCAGGGACTAGTCTGAACCCATATAAGACAAGACCTGAATAAAAAAGCAGTGTATGCTCGGCTTATTGTCCTGTTGATGCCTTTTGATGGACACCGTTGTCAGAAAAAAACGTTTTGTCAATTTATTTTGAAAATCTATTAATATAAAGACTATGTTGTGCCTTTATTTTCTATGCTAAGAACTCTCAGCTTCACTGATAATATAAATTTGATATTCGTGTGTATTTTCCTTTTACTCTTTTCCCATGTGCAGCTGCTGAGGGCCAAATGGACTGTCTGCTTTTACTGGTCAACAGGGAACAAAGTGCCGACATCATTGACAGTCCAGATACACAGGGACAGTGAGTCACTTACTATTTAATGCTATGATTTGTTATTGATTGGACATCAGACATGCTCAGTTTTTTTTATACAGTACTGCAAATTTCTGATAACATACACATAAAGGAACAGTTATAGTATATTAAAAGTTATAAAAAGTTACAGCATATTGTGTGTGGATTGGTATTTTATAGATCTTTTCCATGAAATTATGAATAAGGTAAATAAGGGCATTATCACACCATGTGATTGGCTGATGTGACTTACTAAACAAATACAGTATTTCTTTCTAATTGCATTAATGCAGGTAATGTTTTTGCCAGTCTGGTACAATCAGAAGATTAAACCTACTAATCCCTACAGCAGTAAACTCTTTTTGTTTGTTTTGGATGCAGGACAGCTCTCATGCTGGCAGCTCTGGGACGTCACACCGACTGTGTCCACATCCTGTTGGAGAAAGGAGCAAACGCTGATGCTGCTGACAAAAAGGGCTTCACTGCATTACACAGAGCTGTATGTGGATTTGCTGTGTGTGTGTGTGTGTGTGCATGCCCTACAGTTATGTAAATGGACAAATGTGTCCCTTTACAGCATGATGATGATAATCATATCTTATGTCCTTCCTCTTTAGGCCATGTTGGGCAGTGAGGACTGTGTATGTGCTTTGTTGGAACATGGAGCTTCTGCTCTGTGTAGAGACTCTCAGGGAAGGACGCCGCTGCACCTCGCAGCCTCCTGCGGCCACATGGAGCTACTCCGCAATTTGCTAAAGGTAGCAATGAAAGCGGACCCTCTGGACTCCATGTTGGACCACAGAGGCTACACGCCCACTCACTGGGCTGCCTACCATGGTGAGACATCAGTCAAATTCACTTTTCTCAAAAAGGGTTTTATTCTGTGTTTAGCAGAGTAAATATGAACATGAATACATTTAAAACATGACAAAAACATGCATGAATAAACTCATCTCTACTTTTTGTCCACTGCATTATTTTAGCCTCTAAATAATTTCTCTCAGTTTTGGGATAAACACTTGCATGGTGAGATTACAAATTCTACAATGATTTGAATATCATTATAATCAGTAGACCATTTGTTTGCTGTTCTCTATAGGACGTGAAGGATGTTTACGCATTTTACTTGAAAACAAACTTTTTAGCTGCCAGGAAGGAAATCTGTTCACCCCATTGCACTGTGCTCTGTGAGTATCACAATAAATGACAATAAATGTAAATGGTCATCATAGATTTGTTTATTAGACATGAAAAAAAAAATAGAAATAGAGTGGCTCTTCAAAATGTAATAACCACTCTTCCTCTGCAGTGTTAATGGACATGAAGTTGCTGCTGAACTTCTTGTGAAGACTGTTGGACCTCAAATTGTTAATGTTAGTGATGCCAAAGGAAGGTGGGTTCTGCAGATACTCAAGATATTTTCATTTTGTGTCATCTTACAAAAAACTGCGAACTGGACTGTATTTATTTTCAGAGGCAGGGAATGTGTCTGATCATCCTGAGAATTTATTTTTGCTGTGTAAGTGTAGGACCCCACTGCATGCAGCTGCTTATTCAGGAAACGTTGCTGGGCTTCAGCTGGTCCTGGCCCAGGGAGCAGAGGTCAGTGCTGTGGACCACAGTGGATGCTCTGCTCTGATGGTCGCTGCTGACTGTGGACAGACTGCGGCTGTTGGTATGTGACTGAAATGCCTGTTGTCTGATCTTGTTCTCACCATGTGTAAACATTTTCATTTTGTCCTGACAATTACTTCTTTTCAAGTTCATATGTGATGATCTAAGTGACACAGGAACACCTGGGCCTTCTTTTAGCACATGTTCACTGTGGTTCTGAGCCTCGTCCTGTTTTCCTTTGATGCTTCTTTAATACACCATATAAATTTTTTTTTCCCCCTGTTGCACGGATTGTAATTCACTCCACATGAAAACACCAGGTAAATGCTTCAGACATAAAGGCCTCTGTTTGTTGTGAAAGACGTGTTATTTTCTGCATTTCAGAGTTCTTGCTGCACAAAGCGAAGCCAGACCTGACCCTGGTGGATGTCAATAATAACACAGCCCTTCACTTAGCCTGCAGCAAGGTCCCCACACACACAAACACATGCATGTACCTTATGCATGCAGCCGCACAATAACTTTGGCATGTGTGTAGCAACAGATAATGTTAACAGCTATCAGATAAGATGATAACCTGCCAAAACATAATAAAATCCCTGTTGAAAATGGGGTTAAAATATAATCAATATAATCTTATTATCAAAACGAAGTGTTATGCTGTTCACATTGTACTAATTCTAAAATGCATTTCAAATTACCTAATTAGACCCTGCAACAGCTCATAACAGTAGACATGTCGTAATGTGGTGGTGTATCGTTGCTCAATGTGCAATACACTGAGCAAACTTAAAATGAAAGATTTGATTATATTTTCAGCCAGAGGTTTTTTTTTTTTTTTTACATTTTGATAACTTACTACATTTCTAAATAGTTTCTACAATATTGCTTAAGTACACTATCACTTAAATCAAAGTGTTTTATTCTGCAGGGTCATGAGATGTGTGCTCTGCTGATCCTCGGGGAAATCAGCGACTCCTCCCTCATAAATGCAACAAACAGCGCTCTCCAAATGTGAGTTGTCTTGAAGCACTGGCCACCATACATGAATGCTGAATTTATGCATAAGAAAATACCTACTTGATGGATTACACAAGTTAGTGTAGTGTATGAAAATATCAAAATTTAATCCATCAGAAAATTTTGACTAGTTGAAGTCTAGTTAATATTAAACGCTCCAGTGAACTAAAATCTGGAAAAACAAATGGACGGGTACAACAGAGATCGAATCCATAAACGTAATAAAGTTGGAATTTTTTGAGGTCATTATCATTGAGCGGTTTATCAAAGGTGGCATAGATGTCTGTGTGTTTTTTCTGTTATATCAACTTGCCTGTCAGTGGCCCCAGTAATGCTGCATGTGAAATGTTTTAATATGGTTTCACTGATCTGAAGTATTTACCTGTGTCATCACACCAGTCTCTCTTTCTCATGTAGGCCTCTTCACATTGCAGCGAGGAAAGGCCTGGCAACTGTAGTGCAGGTGTTATTGAGCAGAGGAGCAGCAGTCATGGCTGTAGATGAAGAAGGTAAGCAGGAATATTTACATTTTTGTTATACAGTGCCACAGAGGCCCCTTTTTCCTACCAAACAATGTCACTGATAATTATTTTCCTGTTGACCCTTTAGGCCACACACCAGCTCTGGCCTGTGCTCCGAACAAAAATGTGGCGGACTGTCTGGCCCTGATCCTCTCCACCATGAAGCCTTTCCCTCCCAGAGAGGCTGGTGGTGGTTCAGCCTCCCACTTCAGCCCCATCCTGAAGAACTGTGGCATTGCCACCTCCTGCGGATCCAGTGGAAACCTGTGTCACGCCTAAGTTAAAGACCACACTGGCACTATTGGCCTGCAAGAGTGTGTGATGGGGTGAAATTTCATCCCTGTGTAGCCCAAACTCTCCACGCTTAACCACACACATACAAGTCTCCATGAACATGCGTGGTCATGCATAGCTTCTTCTCTTGCGTGTCATGACATTTATACTTGTGTGTCACATGCAGCTGCACGTACAACACATGCTCATTCACCAGTAGCATCGACTGCTTCTTTAAAATTCAGTCTTACACATTATTAGTATTAGCAGACCTCTTAGATTATCTTTTCTGTTACATGAGTTGAGTTTAGCACACAAATATGTTTTTTTTTTTTGTTTTTTTTTTAAATGAAGCACTAACCATTAGACGTGAATGGAAGTTTTGAACATGAGCACACTACACAAGCCTCTCCACCTGAACCCCTGATCCCGCCCACTATTAGTATTGGCTTAATTTCTTTGCTCATACTCATTTCATACTCATGCAAGAATACTCAGATGATTGTGTGTTTGGTTCACGTACGTGTGTGTGGGTGTATTTTTGCTATTTTGCATATTAGACATTACTTCTTAATATACTTGTTTTTAAAATATCTAACAGGTGCTGTAAACCTTTTATGCAATTAATAAGACTATTTTCTTATTCTGCCCAGAGTGTAGCGGACACTACACTTATATAAATAGCCGTATTATTCTAACATTATCATGATTTACATTTCAGTTTAGTAAAAATAACACAAGAATATGTATAGTTTTAATTATATAGTTTAATGAGTCTAGTGTATATATATAGTTCTTAAAATGAAGTTACCCTTTTACTTGTATTATCTTGAAAATCCCACATTATGGAGAATGAACCTCAGGTCAGTGTGTACTGTATAGTAGGTGCAATAAAAAGCACATCTTGAGCTGGATGTCACATAACACAATTCTAAAGTGTGACAGAAGTATATAAGTGCATTTCAGTTAAATAAATAAGAATAAAACAAACAAATGAAATATAATCTTACAGGCTCTGAGCAGGAACGTCTTCTGTCTTTAGTAAATCTGACATTTCACTACGTCTGCATTCACTAATTTAATGTTTGTTTAATGAGTTGTTCATTTTTTAAATTAACGGTTAAGTGTAAGTTGTAAGTTTCAAGAGCCCAAGTTGATGTCTCTTCAGATTGCTTGTTTTCCTTGTGATCAGCCCTCTTAAGACCAAGAAAAGCAGCAAATCTCTCACATTTGAGAAATGGGAACTGGTGCTTGAGATGAAATTTAGTCTCTGTGAAACACTACAGACTGAAATCACTGTTTTCGAAATGTGGTTTTCTGTTCACTTTCAGTTCCACTGCTCCAGTGTAAAAATGTCCTGTAGCCGTACTTCCTTCATCCAAAGTGATATTTTACAATTGAAACAAGAAAACTGGCATTTCATCCTTGTTTTTCACTTACTAAATATATTAGTACAAAACACCCGAACTGATACAAAGATGTCACTGCCTCTCTCTCTTTAAAGATCAAGGTTTTGTAAATGGAGTTGTGCATTGAATGTTTTTTTTTTTACTAATTTAAAAGCTACAAACACACACAGCCTTTGATATTTTCCTATTTTCTTGATTGATTTTCTCTTTCCCTTGTATTACCTGCTGTATTCTCTTAAAATGGCTTTAAAGTATTTGCACTCTGGCACAAAAGTTTACATTTTACAGTGAGGTATCCTTCTTAGGTTTATGCAAATATTCTATCAAATTTGAAAATGCATTTTGCAAATTAAAATTTCATCTAACAGTAGAACGCTATCCTGTAAGTTTGTCCTTCCTCATTTCATTTGGATTTTGTTTGTTTGTTTTCTTTTACAACTTGCAATTAAATATTTTGAGTAATGTTTGTCTTTGGGAATTTCTCTGTTACAGCTTTTATTGTGAACAAATTGTTTGTTCCCCTTAACATCTTACTGAGATTTCAGGGTGCAACAACTTGAACACTGTGTGGTCTAGTTGTGGATGGCCTTCATAAAAGAGAAAATAAATAAACTTCCCACCATCTGAAGGGTTTTTTTTTCTTTCCATTTGTGTTAAGTTCAAACATGCATTTGGTATGTGTGATAAAACTCCTCTCTTGTTACAGAAGACTTCTTTTGTCTCCAAGATAAGTCCTCTGTGTCCTTGAGTTTGTCCAGTCAACAAGTCTGATTTGGATTTTGTTTAGCATTCTGATATATTTGTAAAATACAGTATATCAGACTTTGCCAGGGATGGAATGATTAAGTGCTGAACTCATTTCCATCATTGTCCCTGATGTTTTCAAAGCCTTAACTTTTATCAAGAATGGCATTCAGTGTCTGACATTAAGTAATGTTTGGACATATTTAGCTACATTTACACACGTATATGAATATAAATTAATCTTGATGCAAAACCAAATGTTTATAGATATAGACTGTACTACTCAGTTTATGCGTTTTGCTACATTAAACGACCGTTTCACATTTTTTCCAAGTCTGTCTTAAATCAACACCCAAGTGCCCATTTGAACTCTGAAACATGTTTTGTTTGCTGTAATTATTCCTCCTGATCATACCGGTCATAAAGACATCTCCCCTTTCTTTATTTAAGTTTAAGCGATAGGGGACAAAATCCACAATCCTTGTTTTCTGCAAGAAACTGGCAGAAGATGATATTGGCATGATACTGATGGACTTGGTGTACACATTTTGGGTGGCTCTTACTTGTCTATAGCGCCTCCCTGAGGGCTCAAAGAGCGATTGCAGTTTCGTACTAATAAGATTATAACATATTAATATTGATATCCACATGATTTAAATAACACAGATTGATGACACCCTACGCTAGCTTCAGATAATTGTTGTTGTTGTTGTGATACAGACTACAAAATCACCTGTTTCTTTAATGTGTTCACGTAGTTCCTGCTGGTCGCCGACAGAGGCTGATAGAGATTGCGCATTACTTCGAGACTCTATAAATGAAAGTGATGAAAGCCGTTTGGTCCTCTCCCGGCTGCCGTCGCCGGTCTGGGCTGTGCCAGTGAACGACAGCAGTCTGTCCACTTCACCGTTACATCGTCAGGGAGCTATCACTTTAGCAAGTCACAAAAATGGCGAATGTGGTGCTGGAGTTCAAGGTTTCTGCTGGTGACTCCGAGCCACAAAGCCGTCCAGTCCTGATTATCGGGCAGCAGGGCAACCTGCAGCAAGTCAGCTGGAGCCAGATTAAAGGAAAACTGCAGCCAGTCGTCAGCAAAGAGGTAACGTTGTGAAAGATGATGATAGTTAGGTGATGGCTAATGTTAGCTTACGCTAACTTAGGCTATCGTAAGCTAACGCAGCTAGGTTAGCTAAATGAATGTAATGTTGACGATAACGTTAGAATAGCTAACCTGAGCTGTACCGCTGTCTAACTAACCCGCTTAAACAAGCAGCTTTAACACTAACGACTAACGTTATTAAGGAGACGTTAGCGGTCTTGTTAAAGCTAGATTGGATATTATTAACCGGCGTTATTACAACGCCAATAATGTTAAATAAAACAATTTTTAAAAACAGTTTTATTCTAGTTTATTTTTAAGATTTCAGCACTTAATCAAGTGCAGTTGAAAGATTTTTTGGGGGTAAAAGTCAGTTTTTTTTCTTTTCCTGACTTTGAGAATTGTCAATGTCTATAAAAAAAACTAAAATAACTAACAGCCAAATTGTATGATCATGAGAGTTCCTGCAGCTAGTGCAGGTTGTTCCTGACGAATGGTTAAAGCAGTGACAGGTCCTGTGGCCTGTCACTGCTTTAACTCTGCTCTCATGGTCTTGTGGTATCCTCTGGTGCTGTAAGCTGAGTGTTGTCTGTCGTGCAAAGTCCTCAGAGGTGTTTGTGCAGTGGTGGCAGCCAGTCTATAAAGAGAGACTTGAGAGAAAGTGAGTCTGCCAGGTCAAGGAAAGGTTTCCGGTCATGACAGTGATTACCCAACACGATTATTACTTCTACTGCTTGCAGTGCTCAGATCTTTCCTGGGTGATAAAAGGACTTCACTGTTCTTAAGCTGGTAATTGTGACACTGTCTGGAAACTTGCCACTGGGAAGCCTTTCATTTTTGGTCTGTCCGGACACATACACACTTATAATGCTGCTAATACTTTAGAGCTTTTTCAAAACTGTTGATTCTCCTGTGCTATACCACAGTAATACCGTTTTGTACATGGGCTGGTATCTCTGAACAGTGCCTACAAAGGAGATACCAGCCCATGTACAATACGGTATTACTGTGCTGTCCCACAGTGCTGAACGACAGGCAGTAGAGTAGGTGGAGGCTAGTCATCTTTTCTTCCTTGACAAGATATTAGTTACTATAAATTCTTGCACTCCAGAATTTTTTTTGACAGGTGAATCAAATCATAGATTCAAACTCCTCTCTGAGTATGGAAACAGTGTAGATAAGTTGAGTACAAGTGATTGACAGCCTGGGTTTTTTTTTTTTACATGAGAACAACAAACTATGCAAAGCTGTTTTGTCTCTTAAGTGAAACTACAATATCCGTTTTGTCTCATGTTTTCTCAGATCTGGCAGGCGGCTCTCAGTGCTTTGAACCCTAACCCCACAGACAGCTGCCCCCTGTACCTCAACCATGCTGTGGTGGCTGCCCTTCCTTCACGGGTCAGCAGGCACAACAGCCCGTCCTCTGCCCACTTTTTGTCTCGTCTGGTCCGTTCCTGTCTGCCAGGAGGGAACAACCGCTGCATTGTGGTCAGTATGTTCATTTGAATTATGTTTGTTCTGGCCTTTCACATAATAGTTAATTGATCCCATCTCCCTCAGTGAGGTCAGAGAGCACTTGTAGCTACAGAACAGATCTTCTGTTTCAACAGGAGTACTGTCCTTCTATGACTCCTTCTTGGACTCCTGTGGCACTTAGATCTGGGCCATCCAGTGGAAGGACAGCTTGTGTGACTGAGTGACTGATATGAGCGTTTCTTTCTTCTCCAGATGGTGTGTGAGCGTTCATATGTGTTTGCATCCGCATGTGCCATCGCTAGAGCCTTCCCCATCTTTTCTCGCCGCTCCACAGCCTCACGCAGGAGTGAGAAGAAGCACGTCACTGTGGAGTTTCTGGTTGTCGGACAAGAAAGCAGTCCTCTGGATGTTGCTGAACTTGAGGTACTGCATTGATTTTTTTTGTCTTTCAGTTTCTTTTAATTTTACACAGCATTTCAGATCGTTTAAGCCCCAAACATTTTTTGTGTGTTCAGTGTCTCTCAAACGCTGCTGATGGAGTGCGGCTGGCAGCTCGCATTGTGGACACGCCATGCAATGAGATGGATACAGATCACTTCTTAGATGTAAGTAAACTGTCTTTTGGAAATTTTGTTGACAAAATTCATATAATTTCGCTGCTAATAATTGTTACATAAATTTATTTCTGTTTTAGGAGATTAAGGCTGTTGGAGCTGAACTTGGAATTACTCCGGTGATCATTCGTGGAGAGGAACTGAAACAAAGAGGGTTTGGAGGTACTGGGTCTGTAGAAAAAAAAAAAAAAACAGTTAACAAAATGGTCATATACAGTAAATCAGCTTAAGACAGCTCAACTGATTTACCGTATATGACCATTTCGTTGAATGTTTATGTTTTTCTCTTAAAAATTTCAACAGCAGCTTCAAAAATAGAGGAGAGAACACTAAAGCAAATTTTGTTCTGCTACACTAAATGTGGATTTTCCAGTGATGAGCAGCGGGTAGTTTCTGTGTTTAGACTGTTGTTATTTTCTACAGCCATTTTGCTCTTCAGTTGTGAAATTAGTACGAGAAGGAGAAATCTAAACAGTAAATCAGTTGCACGATTCCAGTCGTTGAAAGTCATACTCCATATTTCATTGCTTAATATACATATTTTGTCACTGCATGTTATGGTGGAAAAAAAAAAATCTTTGCATGCATATTTGTCCTCATCTAAAATGTTAAATTGTCAGCGTGATCATTTGTAGTTGGGATTATTTAACCGTTTATTTTACCCTGTCAGGTATCTATGGAGTTGGAAAAGCAGCGGAGCATCCTCCTGCATTAGCAGTCTTGAGCCACACACCAGATGGTGCGACTCAGACCATTGCATGGGTTGGCAAGGGCATCGTGTATGACACCGGTGGACTCAGCATCAAGGGAAAGGTACTTTTCCTTTAGTACATCATAAATAAAGTCAGCAGCATATCCATCCATCCACTTTCTGCCACTTATCCAGAGTCAGGAAGCAGTGGCAGCAGGTTAGGCAATGTGGTCCAGACGTCCCTTTCACATATAACCAACATAAATTAAATATTAAAAAAATTAACTAATCTATTTAATCTAATAAAAGTGCAAGCAAGTTATGCTTCCATGCCAGCGACATGTCTGGAGGCATTACGTTTTTGGGTTGTACGTATGTCCGTCCGTCTGTCCGGTTCTTGTAAACGCTACATCACATGAAAGAAACAAATATGACATGAACATTCACTGCGATTCAGGCGTAAACTGATTCAACTTTGGAGGTCAAAGGTCAACGTCAGTGTGAGATCACATCCATCCCATTGTCATGAATGTCACACCTCGTGAACACTTTAAGGGAATTTCTTTAAATTTGTTTACTAAAAGTGACTAAATACACATAACACGTAATTTAAGCGCTTTGAGACAATTTTGATTGTGGAAGGCGCTATATAAATAAAATTGAATTGAACTGAACTGTAATACCTTTTTATTAAATTAGTTATGGCTTTAACAGCTGGTAAAGCATTTGATTGATTTGACTATTTGGCCTTTTCCTGCAGAAATGTAGAAATGTAGTGCAGCCATAGAGCAACATCAGAGATCAAATTAAGCCATGTTTCATCACATTTAAATGTTTTTTTTATTTTCTAGACCACAATGCCAGGGATGAAGAGAGACTGTGGTGGAGCTGCTGCTATTTTGGGGGCTTTCAAAGCTACCATTAAACAGGTGAGGTGACCTTTTGGATTATCCCGCGGCAGTTAGCACAGCTGTCACTTTAGCCTCTTCTGTAATTCTGCAGCTTAAAGTTTTTATTTTAAATCAAACTCTCTCCTCCCGTTTGCTTCAGGGCTTTAAGGATAACCTCCATGCAGTGTTTTGCCTCGCAGAGAACGCAGTGGGGCCCATAGCCACACGACCTGATGATATCCACACTCTCTACTCTGGAAAGTGAGACTCGGCTGCATGTATTGTGTCATTCCCTTGGAGTTTCATTTGATGGGTAAATTAAATCAACAGGAATGAGCAGGGGCTGGGGCATGAAATTTTAATCTGTCTTTCATCTGTTTCATTCTCAAGGACAGTGGAGATCAACAACACTGATGCAGAGGGCAGGCTGGTGCTGGCCGATGGGGTGGTGTATGCCAGCAAAGACCTGTCGGCTGACATTATTCTGGATATGGCCACCCTGACAGGGGCACAGGTGTGTGACAGCCTCTTAATGGTTTTTTGTTAAACCTTCTACAGCAAGTGTGCGCTGGATGATTTTTACGCCTCTATCACACATCAATAGATGATAAACTTGAGGGTTAACACTGGATGTATTTTTTGTCTTTTTATTTTCATCATGCCCTGAAGAGAACTCCCTTCCAACAGGTACTGTGTTTTGTATCTAAAACCTTTTTGTTCTGTCATCCAGGGGATCTCCACAGGGAAGTACCATGCAGCTGTAATGACTAACAGCGAGCAGTGGGAGGTTGCGTGTGTGCGCGCAGGCCGCAGCAGCGGAGACCTCGCTCACCCTCTGGTTTACTGCCCCGAGCTGCACTTCAGCGAGTTCACCTCTGCCATGGCTGACATGAAGAACTCTGTGGCAGTAAGTGACAAATTACAGAAGATGTAAAATAAAAGGGCTTGCTGACACTGTACCTGTATCTGTTGCACAGTGTGCTGAGTTTGTTAAACACAGACTGGACCACATTACTGAGAACGGTATTGTAATTACCTGTTGTTTTTTTTACCTTCTGTTTATGCATCTTTTCTCCAAACAGTTTTATCTACATAGTTGTTTCATTAAAAAAACAAAAAAAACAAACAAAATTTGCAAACTGATTTCTGTCTGCTTTAGCACTTAGTAATCACTATACTAAGGTACCGGTTGTCAGCCAAGGGGCTTATGTTATAGTTTATTTTAATGAGTTGCTGTGGTTTGGCCATCATTCTATTCTTGTGTTTCGACAGGATCGGGAGAACGCCCAGAGCTCATGCGCTGGCCTCTTCGTTGGTTCCCACTTGGGCTTTGATTGGCCTGGTGTCTGGGTCCATGTTGATATCGCCTCGCCTGTTCATGCTGTGAGTACCTGAGGCTTTGATGTGCAGTCAGTTGGTGCTCTGATATATATATATATATTTTTTTTAATGTCCTCGAGCAAATCAGGATCAGCTGATAATCATAACTTTGTGAAGCAGTCGTTTATTGGGCGTATGCATATGTTGACTTGACAAGACATTTCTTAAGCTGAAATGAGCAGAGGAGAACAGACGTGTCATTACAAATTAGATGTTGCAGTGCAGCTCTGACATCTGAAATTAAACATGTTCAGATCATATCTAACTGCTGCTGTGGACTCTGCTATTTTAATCATGGCTTTAGTTAGTAGTAGACAGACATATGCATGTGGACATCTACAGGTTCGCACACACACAACTAGTAGTATAAAAGCATTTCATAATTATTTATTTGTACCTGCTTATGGATTTTGCCACATCCATATACAGCTGGAGCTGTGGGGAGTGTTCCTGTGCTTTGTTTAATAAAAACAATTTAAGAGAGACACGGCAGCCTGAAAGAAGAGAGTCAGCAGAATGTTTAAGGAAGTTGGAAATAACGCTGCTATGAAGCCTGACACGCTCTCTGGGTCTGACCAAAAATGATGTGAAAGGGATCTTTAACTGAGTTTATAAAATTTCCTGTGAGAACACAGCAGACATGAATAAGGCGTAATCTCAACAAAAACCCCAAATCAGATGAGAGTAAATTGACCATGATTAACCAAACAAATCCAGCAGAATGATGCCATGGCCTCGTTCACTCATTCCCTAACCCTAGTTTAGAGAGACTGATTAGTTAACTGCAGTGAGCAGTAAATTTCGGATGTTAACGAGTTTTGCATGACAAACATTTTTGCATAAATAATTGTGCATGCAGAAATTGAATAAAATGATGGTGCTCTGTATTGTCAGTTTTGGACACAGCTAAAGAATAGGTTCTCTGAGTTGCAATTATGCATATAGTCCTCTCATCGGGCCTTGTGAAGACGAGCCAACCTGGTGATCAGGTTGTTCATGCTGTATATGGTCTCTGGTTGTACAGAGACTAGCTGAGCCAGTTAAATCTCCAGAAACACTGACTTCCTCTCTGAGAAGCTGTTTTCCGCTGACACATTGTATATCCATTATGAAACTATTTTAATTCCAACACAACTTCCCTGCAGGTGTGACAGGATTGCAGCAGCTCCTCATTTTTAAAAAATTATAAAACTCTGATGTTCTGTCCTCGTCTTGTGATTCAGCTCATAAAAACTAGATCTTATAATTACTTTTACTGTACAGCAGCCCTGCAGTGTATCTTTAATCTTCTCATCAGTTTACTGCTTTAGTGGACTTCACTATCTTGTAGTGACATTTATGAAGCTCACTGGGTTTTCGAAACAAATAAGGCATTAGGTTTCAGTCCTATGAACTGCTAATAAAAGGTAAGTACTGGGTAGCTTTACAGTCCTGACACTGGATATTGCGATCTGACCCTCGTTCCTGTGCTTTATTTTACCTGTGCAGGGGGAGCGTGCCACAGGATTTGGCGTCGCTCTGCTTATGGCCCTGTTTGGTCAGGCATCAGATGACTCCATGCTGAACCAAGTGTCTCCTCTGGGTGCAGCCACCAACACATCTGAAGACCAGATGGAGCGTGACTGCAAAAGACGAAGACTAGTGTAGAACATACAGAACAGTTTACTCCCTGACTCCGACTGCTCTGCTGCCTACACACAACCCAAACTGTTGAAGCAAGTGCTCATCCAGTTTGAGATAAAACATTTTAAACTGTGATTCAACTTTCTGTGTTTGATTAAATTTGACTTTGCCGAATAAAACCGATATTGATCATTAAATCAGATGTGTTATACGTGACGATGACGAAACTCAGGCCCTCATTGGTCCTCCTGCACTGATGGCCTCCACCTCGTCTCCATTTTCCAGTTGCTCTTGATGAAGACATGTTGATTATTATAAAATCTGAAAAAGGCCTGGTTTATGTTCATGACAGATTCATTCAGGTTTTTAATAACTGGCCAATCTTAATTTTTTTCTGCAATGATTCTTTGTATAATTCATATTTTACAGTTAAGGGTTTTACCTCCTTAAACTTAAACCTTGTTTTCAAATATCCACCTCGTCAGCAGGTATTGTTGTATGGTGATACTTTATGCAAATCGAGGATTATGCCATACATATTGTCTTAGACATTGCGAAAAATACAGTATTAGTAAAGTTAGATCTTCTTCTAGTTTTTTTTTTTTGGGTTAACCACTGCACTTTGTATTCATCCTGTGAATAGCCTGACTGTGGGATCTCTGGACCAAATGGAGAACCGAGTGCATACTACAGTTTTTAACAGTTTCACAGTGGTGTCAGATTAGTAATGACAAGCATTACCACACACGCTTTGTCAGCACAAAATGCACATACAAGATGTTAACTGTAAGTATTTGACAGAATCCAGTGCAAGTGTGATGTTTTTCCACCCTTGTGACAATCATGTTGTCATTCAATAAAGGCAGTGCCATCTGACCTCTGTGTATTCAAAATAAAATGTCACAAAAAAAGACCCCAAACTCATCAATTTGCTAAGAGATGTGAATAAGACCTCCTGACAAAAATTAATAATTAGACCTTGAAGTGTACTTTGAGCTACATTTTTATTGTCTGTTTTTCCAAATAAGACTTTACTAAAGTGACCTTTATACCTGTCATCCCCCTGGATCAACACCTGGATTTTTTGACCAGGTGTTGCCCAAACCACTGTTTGCAAGTTTTACTCTTTGTCCTGGGTTTTTGCTGCAGAAAGTCTTATATTGGACCACCAGTCAGTGTCAATGTCTGATACCAGTCAAAAGTTGTTAACACTCAAAAAGCCACATGGCATCAAACTGCAAAAACACTTTAAGTAATACAGTACAGTTTTAGAGCTTTAATGCAGGTACATTCATGGGAACTGTGATGGGGATGGTTTGAAATCATTGCTCCTGTTCACACTGATCTTTAACAGATCTCTCACTAATGCACCGAACATGTTCAAATTCACTGTTCTCTTCATGTGCACAAAAAAAACACTCCACGGTTTATATGTTTATCAGTGCATTTCATAAATCTACAAAAAGTAATTTGTTTCCCAACATTTTAAACCTTCTCTAAGTATATTTTTTATCCCTTAGCTTTGGCACGGTCTGTGTTGTTCAGTGTGACCGTGGCATGTGACTGTGTGTCTGCGTATGACGTGTTTCCGTGGTCACATGACTGTCGTCCCGTAACCGGTTTTCTGCACGGAGTTTACCGACAGACACACGAGAGAGTGAAGGTAGTCTCTGCTGCTTCACAGCACCGCTCCGGTCTCTTCTGTCCTCTCTGAAACCCCGCTTCGTGGAGCCGCCCGCTCGGTGTTAGATATGGCTCGGAGAGCTGCGCTTGTCGTCCTGTTGTCGGTTGTTCTCTCCGGTGTGTCGGCGGGAGTGTTTTTCAAGCCGGAACAGCCCTGCTATGTCCGCACACCGAGGAAAGGCGACTTTGGACTGAAGTAAGTGGAACAGATTTATGTACTAACTTTACGAAAAAAAAAAAAAAACACAGATAACAAAACCCAATTTTATCTCACTAGCTAGCTAACGTTAGCTTAGATAGCCGGTAGTTGTCTTATCAGAAATAACGCCATGCAGAGATAAATACGGTTCACTTCATACTAATATTATCCAGGAAAGTTCATTTTAATGTGAAGAATATGCCTCGGTGTGTTTCGTATAAGTATCGCTAATATCGATGTGGGGGTGGGGGGGCTGTGAGTTTCGGTTTTAATGTCCTTGTTTTTCTGCCTGTTTACATTAACATACTGTTTAGATCACGTTGTTCTTTCTATGGTCTTTGTCATCACTTTCCACAAATCACGAGGTTTATTCAGTCACATGTCGAGGAAGTTTACGGCACTGTAAAAAAAAATCCTGTTAATTGAGCTGTTAACCCCTGGAAAGACGGACTGACATTTAAAATCAGTCCACATTTTATCCCTAGGACTGCTCAACACACCTAAAAGATTACAGAGGAAAAAAAAGTAAAAAAAAAAAACTTTTGAGACTTTAAAAGAATAACGATTAAGATAAAAATGCCACGATTTGCTTATTAATTTATATAAAGTTTACCTCTTGATTTTATTTCATCATTATTGTCTAGGCTGTTTCTAAGCCCTCTTCATAAGGCCACCTACAATCTATTGTTTATTTGATATGATTAACTGCTGCAGCTCAACAGTTCATGAAGTCTTATGCATGTGTTTCTGAGCACATCAGGGTCTTGAGGAGAGGGAGGGGGTTTTACCTTTCAGCAAAAGCTTTAAGGCCTGGGTCTGAACTTTTTAAAGATATTTTTTTTAAAAAGGAAATGAAACACCACTGCAAGAAAATAATCTTCACACGATCTTGAAATACTGTAGCTGAGAATACAGGTCTGATGAACCCTTTGACAAGATCAAGATATAGTATGTTTATGGCAACAACTAATGATTAATTTCACTGTGGGCTAATCCGGCTATTATGTCTTCATGGCAGAAAATTGTGCAAAATCCCCATGAGACCCCAGAGTCTTCTTCAAAGACATTCAGTTTACAATTATGTAAAAGAGATAAAAGCAGCAAATTATCACATATGAGAACCTGGGGACTTTTCTTGATAAATGATGTAAATTATTAATTTTTTTTTTTTTTAACATGGGTCTTGTGTATTATTGAATGTGTTGCTGCTGCAGAACTGATGTAACCAATAACCTGTCTGTCCACAGGACTGCTTCTCGTCCTCATGAGTATTTAAACATGTCTGATCTGCCGAAGTCTTGGGACTGGAGGAACATCAACGGTACAAACTATGTCAGCACAACCCGCAACCAGCACATTCCCCAGTACTGTGGCTCCTGCTGGGCCCATGGCAGCACCAGCGCCATGGCAGGTATGACTCACCATAAATTTCCTACTGGGGACTTGCTGAGTCATTGTGGTTCAGTGGTGGTGTAGATCTGCAGGTGCTCACATGACATATTTTAACACAGGTACAATAGTTCCACTTCCTCATTGCACAGGAGGAACTAGTTGTTGTGGTTTTCATTTTATTCTTATTTTTATTAAAGTTCTGTGGCTGCCCTCTCACCAGATCGCATCAACATTAAGCGGAAAGCAGCGTGGCCCTCTGCCTACCTCTCTGTCCAGCATGTGATCGACTGCGGTGATGCCGGCACTTGCCACGGAGGGGATCACACCGGGGTTTGGAGGTACGCTAACGAACACGGGATCCCAGATGAGACCTGCAATAACTACCAGGCTAAAGACCAGAGTGAGTGGGCGTCACTCCTTTACTTTGTGTAAAGTAATGGTTACAATCACTTACACAGTCTGAGTCTGAGCCGTGCATGTTCTTCTTTCCTTCCTAAAGACTGCAAGCCCTTCAACCAATGTGGCACCTGCACCACCTTTGGAGTGTGCAACATTGTGAAGAACTACACCCTGTGGACAGTGGGAGATTATGGATCTGTCAGCGGGAGAGAGAAGATGATGGCAGAGATCTACGCTAACGGACCCATCAGGTTTCCTTTTCACTTTTCGTTTAGAGCAGCACATCAGTTCATTCAGTTTGCTTTTTATACTTCATTTATTTACTCAAAGCCAGCCAAATGTAATTATATATTACATTATACGGTACTTTATTACAATCAGTGTACTGTATGAACTCACATCCACCTTACAAACATAAATCACAGCCACCCACATACAGAGAGACACAAACAGGCGGTTACTGGTCCTAAGTCTGAGAAAGTAGAATGGTTTGTTCAGTTTGCTTTAGAAAGTAGACACAGTTGTGACAGATCTCAGGTCAGGATGTTTGTTCCATAAGGACAAAGGTAAAAAGTCTTTCACAACCATGTAGCTCCACAAAGGAGCACAAAAAAAAAAGGAATGAAAGGAATCTGTATGTTTCTGATAGGGCTATTTTCAACACGATGTGAGTCTTGCCACTTGCCAGCATCTTGCTTAATGGCAGAAAATGCAATTGGGCACCTGGTAGGATCTGAAAAATGCAACACACCCTCCCAGACATACCCGTGCTTTAGGCTAGAAACGTGGTTACAATGGAGAAAAAAAAAATCAAAAACATATAAAGAAGAAACCATTGAATTAGGAGGGTCTCTGTACTGTAACTTCCACATTCAGCTGCTCAGACGCTCAGAGGCACACTGTTATAATACGCACATCGTCATTCCAGTGTAGCTGATTTCAGTCATCAGTTCACCTTTACCCAGAAGGAAGATGTAATCCGTGCTGTTTCTTTTCTGCAGCTGTGGGATCATGGCCACAGATAAGCTGGATGCGTACACCGGAGGTCTCTACTCTGAGTACCAGAGCGAACCGTACATCAACCACATCGTGTCAGTGGCAGGATGGGGAGTGGAGAACGGCGTTGAATACTGGATTGTGCGCAACTCCTGGGGAGAGCCGTGGGTAAGTCCTCATCAAACAGATCATTCCAAACAGTGAAAGTAGGAAGAGCTGTCAGATCTATGGCCAAAAATTTAAAAGAAGGTAAAAGAAAAATATCTTAAGCTGGTATATAGTAAATGTCTAATATTGCCAAACAGGATTTGACCGACAAAGTCTAATACACGAGGATGAATCCAATCTCAGTCAATCTCAAAAATGATGCACCATCTTCAGATGCAACATCTTCAAATTGCTAAGGAATATTTGATTACAACAGTTTACCGATTATCACAATAGACACTGATTTATTTCTCCCCTCTCTTCAGGGTGAGAAGGGCTGGCTCAGGATCGTGACCAGCGCCTACAAAGGAGGAAGTGGCAGCACATACAACCTGGCATTGGAGGAAGACTGCATGTACGGAGACCCAGTCGTCCCTAAATCCTACCTCTAGGGGAGACCCGCGCCCACAGTGTCAGAGGTCGTCATTGCACACTCTCACGATGTCTTCCTGTCTCGGGCAGAGGAAAACTTATAATTTTTTAAATATGTAAATGCTTGAAAAGGGAAGTTCAGATTTTTCTTTATAGAGATATTATCTGCAATTATTTTTTACTCTTGTAATCAGGGGGTCAGATTTCAGTGGCCAGCGTCTTCCAGCTGGATATTAGACCTGTTTGAATCAATGCAGGTCTGTGGGCTGTTTTTACAGCCTGAAACTTTTTAGTTGAGTGAAAGGAGTGAAACGCATCAGTACAACAAATTTCTGTGCTATAGAAAATTTCAGCCTCTGCATGCTTAAAAGCAATTATAGGATGACTAATTTAAGTTTACATTATCAATAGGACAGACAGCAGGTTGTCTGTAGAAATTTTTACATTCAGACTGACTCAGCCAAAGAAGATGGTGTTTTTAATTTGTCCTGCACTGCTCCAACTCTGAATGTTTTCAGCGTCTGGTGTTAATGATGAGTTTGCACTACAACCCGATGCAGGATTTGTGCAAAAACAAACTGAAAAAGAAAAAAAAAATCAACTTTAACTGTGCCTTATATGAACTTTGTGTCAGGTTCATGTAATTCATGTAATTTGCTGTTTGTTGTCAAACTGAACAATCTACACATCATTTGTTTCAAACTGTGCCAATAAACAACACTTAAAAGTGATGCTCCAAACATAATCTGTCTCCTGAGTAACAGTCACTCCGTCCGTAGGGCTGAAAAGCTCTTTTCTCCTTTACAGAGTGATTCCTGTCGTGACATGAACACGTGCCGGTCATCAAATTGCAGTCAAGGCCAGAAGTATTTGGACAGTTACGCATTTGTTTGTTCTTCAAAGTACTTTAAAGTAGTATCATTATTTTATTTTTAGTTGAATGTGCTGACACTCAGAGCCTGAAGAACTAAAAACGCATAACTGTCCAAGTACTTACAATCTGGACTGTGTATTCACCACTAGTTCTTGTAACAAAGGTCAGTGAAGCTCTTTACAGAAAACATCTGATGCTGATCTGTATATTGTGCACAGGAATAGATCTTGGTGAACATTCACCAACACCAGAGAAGGTAGATGTTAATCTAAAGTGTGTCTGTGCTTGAGGAAATACCTATGAAAAGACCTTATGTGACCCCCCCAACATGTGAAGTCCTGATCCATGATGGGGAACTAGTTTAACTGCTGTGCTTTTATATTTTGTTGATCATATCTGACTGCAACACAGCTCCAATATAAGGTGAAAAAAGTGCACTAAAGACTACATATTCAGGTTTTTATTTTAAAACAGCTCAAACCAACATAAAATATAGAAAATCAAATATACAGGTGAAAAAGAAAAACATTTAGCTGCATCTTCAGAGCTTCTCCTCTTGTCTGATTACCGTACTGTTCCATCATTCTACAAGCTCAGTGACATTTGCATTTTTGTTGCCTCAGTAGAAAGTAATCCTCGTTCGCTTGGTCGAACTAAAAAGTCCGTCCGGTCTCCAAGCAACGTCCTTCAGCATCAAGGGAAACATTTGGTTATCATCGAGATCACAGGTCATCTGTTCCTGTTAGATCTTCTTGGTACAATCTCCAACAAGAATGTTTCCAGGGTCCTTTTCCAGGTCAGTTAATCATGATGAAGTTTGACTTGCAATGAGCTAAAAAACACACAAACAATGAAACAGGAAAATAATCACCACATCTGTGCTTCAAGAGGATGATGAAAGGGAGTTTCCAAATTAGACCACAACATTTAAACAGCTGCTATTTTAAGTTCTATTTTCACAGTCCTGTGTTCATGTGTTCACTTCCTACTTAAACTTGAAATAAGTTTGTGCTGGCTCAAAATGTTAGCACATCACTCACCGATGAACTCGGCAACGGGATCATGTTCTCCCTCCGTGCGGATCGTCCCTGCGATGCTGTCGTTCTCCAGGATGGGCAGAAAGAGCTGAACAAAGTCTGATGTGTAGGGGGGTGCAATCACATCCAGCACCTTTAAAAAAAACCCAAAACAAAACAAAAAGTTAAATAAGTTTGTTCTAAAAAGTCTGGTAAGAATATTTTCTGATTGGTGTTATTTATGTAAAAAGCAGTAAAACAGGCCTGTTTTCAGAATGATCAATTGACAAACACAAGCTTATTCATCAACACTAAGACAAAAAAATTGTTTCCCATATTTACCCTGATAACTATGTGATCATTTTATTAAATACATCCTGTGCACAAGATTTTAGTTCTCTCAGGCTTTGCTGTACTGAACAATAAACAAAACATCATGGATTCACTCTTTTTAGGCACTTCCTTTTACTTAGATAAATAAATAAATAAAATAAAATAAAAATAGGCTCTGTTCCATGAATTAAAACAATATATAAAACATTTTATTAATTCAAGACCATTTCAGGGCCCTGAATGTATAAACCACAGTTTGAGACTGTGATGATCTGCACACATGCTGTAACTTCTTTGATGAAGGAAACTTTAAGTCCGTTCATTTCCCATGTTTGATCAGAAGCCGCTGTTACCTCAGTGACGAAGTATCTGATGAGGGAGATGTCCGTGTTGAGTTTCTCCAGACACTTTCGAATATAACCAACTACGGGCAGAACGTAGCCACGACTCAGCAGATGAACCATTCGGTCCAGCAGAGTCTTCTTCAGCTCCAGCTGAGGGGGAAATAAAACCAACATGCTGTCAGCTGAGAAGCCGCGCAATCGCAACATTCAGACTCCTGTTGAATTTTGAAATGAGAATCATTTTAGCGTCCACAAACACACAGACCTGCTCCATGACGTCTAGCTGGGAGTGCTCTGTCTCAAACAGTTTGATGAGCAGCTGGAGGACCTGCGGGTGCAGCAGCTGGTGACATGTACAGATCTGTGCAGAGGAAGAGTTTACGTTTAAATTCGACTTCTGTGCTAAAGGCTGAAAATTAAACTTTCACCTGGGAGTACGCGCTCACCTCGTCCAGCAGAGCTAAATGTACTGGAGTGTGGTCAGTCTGGAGCTGAAAGTACCGCGGCTCAGACACCGTCCAGTCCACCCACTTTAAAACCCCCATGGCAACCACTGGAAACCTGAACACAAACGCACACAAAGCCGACGAAAATCATTTTATCAAAATAAAAGTTCAGTCAGTTTCTTCTCAAATGAAAGGTGCTCGTTCCTGAGCTATAATTAGATTAGATTAGATTTGTGGCAGTGAAATTCTGTCCACTCACCGGATGCACTGGTACAAAGTGCCAAGTTCAGCCACCAGCTCTGTGGCTCCTTTGTTCTCATTGCAGCACAGGTTGTGAACAGTCTCTATGGCCTTAGACGTCGACTTCAGTTCGTCTTTATTGATGTTGACTCGCTTGTTCTGGGATTGAAGAGGTGTCACATGTTATGGAGATTTTTGAGCAGCAGACGTAGAACCACGGAGCATAAAGTAAACAAATGAGCACAGTAAATAAACCACTTACTACTGATCAAAAGCAGAGGACAACTGTGTGCAATCCCTGGATTTTAGTTCAACTACTGAAAACCCTTCTCCTCGTATGTAACTTTCTTTTTTGCTAACAACAAGGCGACAACAAGTCTCCTTGTTCTCTGTACCTTTTTCCATGTCTCGACCACACTGGCAGCGTAGGCCAGGATATGGATGTATTTGTGTTTGTGGTCTTGGTTGATCTTTGATCCAGGTTTAAACAGTGACTGCATGAACAGATCCAGAAAGGCAGGCACTCTGATCTAAAGAGGAGAACGATAAATATTTCAGTTATCAGCACTTTAACAAGCATGTGGTGGATATGACCAGGGTCAAAGACGCTCTGTCCTCACCAGCTCCACAGGAGGAGGGTCCATGCTGCTGAACATCTTGAACAGAACTGTGATATCTGCAGGATTCAGGGCTCCTTTAGACAACATGGCACCCAGTGCCTGGCAGGCTCGGGGGTAGGCTGCTGCTGTACCGAGTGCAAGGGTTATCTGGCTGGCATCATGACCTCTGAGACATGGAACACAGCCACAGAATTAATGTCAGCTGTGAGCTTTGGTATTTGTTACACACACACATTTTTGCTGAAAGAGAAACAACTGCACCTCTCGTGCGCAGACTTCTGCACCTCCTGGCCAATCCGACGAACGGCTGAGCCGCCCTGTTCCTCCTGAGCCAGGATGGACATCATTGCCTGGGCGAAGAGGTAGGTGTGCTCACCGTGACACACCATCTTCTGCAGGAGAGAGGAGGGAACAACTCAGCAGAGATCGTCAAACACAGCAGCAAATCAAGACCCTCGAGATGATGCCAAATTTTTATTCATCAGCAATCAAAATCCTTGATAATGTTTTGTAGAGAGACTGATTAATTGATCATAAAGTGCTACAATTGGGGTTTAAAAGATGTTAATCACATATTAAAGGAAAACTAATGAACAGCATGTTCGTGGAAAAACATAAAGGATCTGATGTTTGAAGAGATCAAAGCAGATAGCTAAAAAAATCCTCAGTGAAAAGCAGCAGCAGGTGAATAAAACAAATGACTGTTCAACACAGGTTATGAATCTTATATTCCATGAAAGTTAAGCCTTACAGCAAATTCTGGCAGGTTCTTCTCCAGGTTTTCCTCTCCTCCGTCCAGCAGCGTGGCCAAAGATGTCCTCAGTACCCGGGAGAAAACCTCTAGCTGCTGACACGCTGTGGACACACTGGTGATCTCACCCTGGTAACCAGCGTCTGAAATGAGCTTCACACACACACACACACACACACACACACACACACACACAGGACATGTGACTAAATGGACTACTGCAAAGCAAACAACGGCTCTCCAAACTCTAAAGCATGTCTATTTCATGTCTAGCTGTCGATTGGCTGCAACTGTTGATCTTTTCGATTATTGTCAGTTTGCCTATCCAGAATTTGTTCATTATCTTTAGGGTACAGAAAAAAAAACAACATAATGAGTTCAAACATTACAAAATGACGAAATCCTTACATTCGAAAAGACAGAACTAGCAACAAAAATTGCTTCTATTAGTGTAAATATACCTTTACAGTGAAGTTGAGCATCAGGCAGTCTGGATGAGCCTCTGCCAGCTTATAGAAGAGATCTCTCCACGTAGTGTGTGCTATCATCTGCTCGAGCCAGGCAGGAGTCTAGAAACACAGCAGACTGGATTAGTTTCACGTCCACATAACTTCCCCTCTTCAAACTGTTTTCACAAAATAAATACATTTAAATAAATAAATAAATCTGGTCCATAGCAACTTCAGTTATTTGTAACCCTGATGAATACGTCTTTAGCACGAGATGCTCATTAGCCCTCAGTGCTCAGAAATCTCACCTCTCCCTCCACAGTGAAAATGGAATCTGCCTTCTGGGGGTCAAAGTGCTTTATGAGGAGACTCTTGAGGTGATTTTCTACTCTCTCTTGGACCTGAGCAGGCTCTACACCTGCAGTCAAAATAAAGAAATCACAGAGAAATAACAGATCATCAATAAAAGCACATGGTAACACAGCAGCAACGAATCAAAGCCCCAAAAACACCAAATGCTTCAACGTGATCACAAATATTTAATAAATTTGTTACCTACCCATCTGGATGAGCCACTCTGCCAACAGGTTAACGGTCTGAGCCACAGCAGAGTAGTTCTCAGACAGAAGCTGGATGACGTGTTCTGGAGAGCCACCCGCTTGGAAATACCTGTGAAAAAAATATTGTTTCATCCATCATCATCCAGTTCTCAGTCGATCTATATGATCTATTGGTCAAAATACCATTATTAATTTTGTAGCCTTGTTCTCATCTGGAAATGTTTTGTGTTGTGTGTGTTGCACAGAATGAGGGAGGGTGTACATTATGTTTGTATGAGAAGCCAGGTGATTACATTTTGAGGGTGTTGAAGATCGCAGGCTCCATGATGTAGTCCCTGCTGGAGAATTTCTGCAGACAATCCTCCTGGATTTTTCCATCATTTTCTCCTTCAACATAACCATCCTCCTGAAAAAGAAAGAAAAAAAAACAAAAACACAGCAGTTTATGGTTCTGTAATGGCTCTTCTATTCTCTTTCTCTGTTTTACAGTAAATACAGTAAAAAAAAAAAAAAAAGTTGGCGACTATAAAACAGAGTAAATCAGAAAATCTGGAAAAGCTAGAAATGGTTGGCAGTTTTGCTTTTAAAAAGGGTCAAAGAACTGTTGATTGACTTATTGTCAATCGGTTAATGACAAATCTCTGCAGCTCCACAACTAAAAGCTCCATTTCTAGTTCCATGGCGTAATAAATGTGGGGTGTTTCAGGTGAATGTGACTTCTCCTGGATTAAAACTGTCCACACACTGCTATTTGACAAAGCAGTGTGTGTAAAAACAACTCTATGCTGCAAGAAGTCACTGGGCTTTTACTGCAGAGCTCCAGTGTTCACCCACAGGCTGCAACAATTGTAAGTTAAACAGCAATAAAGAGAAAAAAAATTAGAAGTATGCAGAGCAACAGTTCCTATGTCGACCAGCTGTGAGTTAGCCTGTAGGCGGCTAACCAAGCTACTAAGCTGCTGTGAGTTCAAACCATGCGGGGCATCTGAACAGTACAGCGGTGTGGACACATCTGTCTCTGCACATTGCCTCTGTATTGGCTGGACGTGAATTTACAGTTGTCACAACAAATAGCAGCAGCTGCCGGAGCTGCAGCTAAGCTAACGCTGACGAGCTAACAGCAACAAGTCGACTTCTCACCATGGTACCCTCCGTGCCTTCCCAGTCTCCTCCACCGCTGTAATACTCCTCGTCCATGATGACGGGAAAGAAGTAACGCGATCTTAGCAGCAATAACCCAGCAGTGATTTTTTAATCTTGGCGTGCTTTTTTTCCCGCGGATGGTACTGGAGGCAGCTAGCTTATTTTGCTAGGAAGCTAATAACAACAGGAGGAAAATGGCGAGACGGTAAGATGCAGGCCACGCCCCCTTTGTTGGGGCGTGTTGTCCCTGAGTTTAGACTGTCAGGTACAGCCGTCCGCAACATAGATGACAACCTCTTAAAATCCACTACAACAGTAAAATATTTTTTTAAAACTCTTCAGTATACAAGCAATTCATAATTTTACCTCTCTGGAATAGTACATTTCCTAAAATTAAAATGACAACTTGACAGAAGCAGCAGCTGTTAAGGCTGCACAGGATGTGAAATTACACCTTTTTTTATTTGCATACATTAAGGAGACAAGCTTAGTGTGAGAAGAAGAAGTGAGTTTTACACTCCAGCATTCTGAACTCACAGCTGTGCCGAGGACACAGGGTTTTAGGGGCAGACATATGTGCGGAATTGGGAAGCAACCTCAGTGGTTGTGAAACAGACAGACTGTTGATGCCTAAACTACTTCACAGGTGATGTGAAGGGAAATATTTTACCACAGAGAACTGCAAACCGCAGAGACACATCACTACAACTTGTTTAAAGTGTTAAAATTTTTAACAGCTGTGTAATGTATAATGTATAAATAAATCATAGTTTAATCCAGTTCAACCTGAATTTTATTACTGTTTTATCTATTTATTACACACTGTATGTTAGTGTGACACGATTATGGATGAGGAACAATGTTGTTCAATATTTATGACTGGTGTTAACAAAATGGCCCCAGTACACAAACTGGATTTATTCCTGCAGAGTAAATTACTTCCGTAACTGCAGATACAGTTACATTTGCAGCCTCACTTTGTTTTTGTTGTTCTGACTGAACAGCGACAAACCGAAGCTGTAGAAAATAATATTTGTTAACAGCGTAATCAAAACCAACAGCGTTGAAGGGACAATGGGAACCACTTCAGATCAGGTCCTGCCACTGATGTGTTGTGTTACAGTGTCTTTGAAGTCATCAGCTTGCCCAAGATTTTTTTTTTTTTTTTTTTTTAATCCCTTCTGTTGGTTTGGAGAACAAGTCAACTTGAGGTCACAGTTGCTTCAACTTTCAGCCAAGACTGAAACGGAGTTTTTATGAGGAGCTGCAGCACAAGTTCAAGAGGACCAACTCAGCTGCCTTCTTTGAATCAAGTTCTGCTGTGTCAGCGGTGTGACATTTTCTCTTTTCTGAGTGATTCAAAATCGACCCGTCAAAATGTATTTCAGGCTCCAAAGGTGAATTCTACTTGTATGTCATTCAGCACGAAGAGGATTGACGAGTGCAGACATCTGGGAACAAACATTTTTATTTTAGAATGCAAACTGCAACATATGAATTATATTATTTACCCAAAGGAGCAGAAAAAGGTCATATACCCGTGGCAAATAAATCACACAGTCTGTGTTAAATCTAAGTCCAACACAATATTTTCATCCTAAACCATAAAGGGAAAATCCACCCTAAAACAAAATGTACATTCCTTTGATGTCGGACAGTTCATTCTTACTTTGTGAACATCATCAAGTCTCACCAAGCGCCAGGACCTACAGATCCAGGGCTCACTTTTCTTTCCTCCACAGACAGCGCAAAAGGGAAACCTGACTTTGTGTCAAAGTCAGCAATGGGTTTTGTTTTGTTTTGTTTTTAAGGGATATGGGCAAATATTCAAGTGCAAACTTTTGCACATTTTGGATCAACAAGCTCAGACATACCTCTCTTGTTTCTGATTCGAGTTGTTCACAAATTTCAACTGAACTGTGTCATATCATAGGATTCATAAAGTGAATGCTTCAGGGTTTTAGCTTCAAGAAGGCATCCTATCAAAGAATGTCTAAGCACAAATATAGCTCAGGTGAAAACTGAACTTCAATTAATCAGTTCAGTTATTGCTTAGATAAATAATATTTACTCTACAAGAGAAAGATAATTTTCACATTGTTCAGATGCATGTAAAAAAAAAACTGTTCTAAAATGTGATGTCAAATTGACTTTTTTTTTTT
Source organism: Toxotes lorentzi (assembly GCA_037833715.1). Lineage (NCBI taxonomy): Eukaryota > Metazoa > Chordata > Actinopteri > Toxotidae > Toxotes > Toxotes lorentzi. Next base: position 11,799,632 of record JBBMJY010000018.1, read on the forward strand.
TTTGGTTGAAAAATCCCTGCGCTGTTGGTTCTTGAGACATTTAGCCATTTTGTACATCTGCATCAAGTCTTGGAAAGGTTCAGAAAGGATTAGTTGATTGGCTGAAAAAACAGCCCCGTGACGAAAACAGTGACATAAGTCTTTTGAAACTCTGGAAAAAAAAAAAAAGTAAATAGCACCATGTTCACTAAGGGCAAGCCAGAAGGTAAGAGAGGGAGGGGGAGCCACAGGACACACAGAGTTCAGGTGTGCACTTAAGTGCTGCGGCTTGCAACAAAACTGCTGATCCTTCAAAGTCACTTTTTGGTCTTCATTCTCCTCTTTTGTAGTCGGGCTGTGTGCAGCTTATGCAAATATAGTCCTCCCTCTCTGCTCGCTCAGCGGACAGCCCCACGCAGATCTGGTGGAACCACTGGTTGCAGTTGCCATCACACTGGACCCAGTTCACCTGAAAAGTGGAAAATTGGGTTTTTAAAATGTGTTGTTGCTTCTCTCTCGTAGCATTAACACTTTGTGAACTTTAAATCTGTACAAAACAATAACATAATTCAGACAACAGTGACATGAGGTGATGCAAGTGCTGCCTGTCATGTTTATAATAAGATGACTTAAAACGAACCTCGTCACCCTCTGGCTCTCTGCACCATGGTGCAGCACACAGTGAATAGTCCTCCTCTGAGTCTGATGGAGCAGGATCAGACACTGTGTGTGTGGGAGAACTAGTCCTCTTGGTTTCCTCACTCCTCTCTTTGCTTTTCTTGGACTTCTTTTTACGACACTTCTTGGCCTTCTCACTGTGCTCAGAGTCTGAGCTTTCCTTACGTCGCTTGGTCCTTTTGCTCTGACCGTTCACCGCCTCCTTTTTGATACCGGAGACTCCATTCTGCATTAAGACATAAACATTACAATAAATATACCAGGAAGTAGTGAATAAATATTAATTGCGACTGAGAACGTGATCCACAAGCACTAAGCGTTGCTGTAATCGGCATTACCTTGTTGTGATGCGGGCTCCCTCTCTGAGACTGTTGGTCCTGTTCTGTGCTGTTCCCACAGGGGGCGCTAGGCGAGGGCTGGGGGGCCAGTTTGTACAGCAGATATCTGTACAGCTGCTCGGTCTCAGGCAGAGTGACCTGCAGCAGGAATCCCTCCACCATCAGCTCATCCAGCTCAGGGCTGAGTCCTGCGACAATTGCAGCAGAGGGTCAGAGGGTGAAATGAGAAGAATGAAAGCAAAAATACGTGTGGACGCAAAGTGAGGAGAAAGCTTTAACACTGACCCTGGAGTGGAACGCACTGGTGCTCTGTATAGAAAGATGAACCATTTATTTCCTGAGTCAGATGTGAAGATATTCTGGGTCCAACTCTCCCCTGAAACAATAAAGAGCCATCAGCTGTGTCGACAGAGCCGTCCAGCTAATGTCACCAATAAGACAAAAAAAGACGTCTGCCAAGAGACTCATCTTTCCAACTCTATTCACATTAAGTTAGAACGTGTTTCCACTGACCATCTTCGACGCTTTCTCCAGCACTCCCTCTGTGCAGGCCTGTTGTACTCTGTGCTGCCATCGCACCGTCCTCTCGATGAGGAAGCGCAGCGCGTCTCCTTCTGGAAGCCGAACCCGGATCCTCTGCAGTGAAGCCAGCAGGGGCAGGACCTTGTCCAGAGGGGGTTTTCTCGACCGCTGACAAAGCGGGCAAAGCCAGGCCTGGCCGTACTCGAGGTCTGCGGTTGTCTCCACACAACCGCAGTGGAGGATGTCTCGACAGAGCTCGCACTGCACCATGGCACCTGAAGGGGCCTTTTGGCAAACGCAAACGCTCAACGTGCAACAGTTTTCAGCAGGAAGGAGCTTGGATTCATTTGAAGCCCTCAGAGCCAACAAGATCTCCATCTCCCTCTGGCGGACCTCAGCGAGAGTGGTCATCTGTGAGGAGGGGAAATTTACTGACTGAAGTTTAAAACGGTTCTCACTCTCATTCTGCTACCTGACACCAGATTACGTGTCGCTGCCAATTACTGTAATTAACCAGGCCTGTCAAAGTAAACATTACCACACTTTGCTGACACAAACATGAATGTACTGTTTCACTGTTCACTTTGTGAGGTGTCAGTCCTGTCTTTTGTTGCTTTGCGCCTACCATCGTGTAAACACACAAGTGATGCTATAAAGTTAGGAAAGGTGATATTTTTACTCCCTTCTCAGTTAAGAATTCTGCTTTGAGCAAATCACCTTTTAGCATCACTTAAAAATAAGGGGAAAAAAGGTTCAAAACCTCTTAAGCTTTTTGCTGGATTTTCCTGTGTTATAAAATACTTTGTTATGCAGTTGTGTTACACAATTATACTTGGGTCGTGGAAATAATTTAAAAAGAATGGAAAAAAAGAAAAGATTATACATCTACACTTACAGCAGAAGCAGAGTCCTTGCTCTCACAGAGTGCTCTCTCCACGTCACACAGAGACTCCAGCTTTGTTGTAGCTTTTTTACAGATCTGTGGCACCTCTTTTGCTTTTTTAGATCGTGACTTCTGATGTCCGCTCCCTACGTCACATCTTGGGCAAAGCACCTGAAAACATAAAAGCAAACGCACATTACCTTTAGGTCCTGGGCGTATAAAACAGCTCTGAAATGACTCTCACTATAAGAGATATCATCGTTTACCTCGAGGAGAGAGAAAGGGGAGTTTTTCTGTAGGAATGTTTTTGCTGCGCTCTCCTTCCAGGCCTGGACGTCACTGACGAGGGCCTCCAATCGACTCAGCGGGTCGAGCCTCACCGGGATGCCCTCTGCTCTGAGAACCAGCTCAGAGAGGCTGTCCAGCACAGGAATACGCCCCCCGAGCTGCAAAGCACGGTCACACAAGTTTTATAATCCAGATGCCACCATCTCTGGCCAAGTGTTCAAATCCAGTGTAGCTCAAATTTACTCTACCTGGAGTGCTTCGGCTTCATGCAGCCACTTCTTGGCCTTGGTGATGACATCCTTCAGCTGCAGACAGTTGGGCAGATAAGCAGGGATGTTTTCTACTTCTTGTAGAGCTGCGTCAAGGGTTTCTAAACTATGGTATGGCCTGTGAAGAGACATGAGCTTTAGCAAGTACACCTTCTATTCATGGATTTAAACGGATAACAAAAAGAAAAATCAGATTTTTTAATCATCATTTAAATATGCAAGAACTTCACAGTTTAGTGAGAACCCCCCCCCCCCACACACACACACAGTTCTATATTCCCATCATATATCACATCATTAGAAGTGCCCACTATGAGAGTCTGCAGAGTCTGGTGATTTACAGTGTGCAGTCTCGGTGGAGCCATTAGTGGGCTCAGCACTGTCACAACATCATGATCCTCTTTATCCACCATGATCCAGCTCTGCAGACTTGGCACATTTCACCCTGCACTGTCTGAAGTTTGAGCTGGTTGCAGGTTTTCACTTCACATCTGACACCGTCCTTTATGAAAACCCTGCATATACAAAATGTTAAGGTAACAATTCACAGTTTTGGAATTCAGCTTTTGCTGTACGTTACAGTACTCAGAGGTCCAGTACTGTAAGGGTTTCAGGCTCTGGACGAGTAGGTGGGTTTGAGTACGTGTAATGAATTGTTTTTGTTTGGTTCTTCATGGTAATTTCATTCCATATGCTGAAACTGTCAAATGGAAACCGAAGGATGGAAGACACAAACAAAACAGGTCCGATGCGGATCCGTGTCCTCACCTGGCCTCGATGAGACTGAGCACCCTCTCCTCCCACTGCTCCGACACAGTCAGCAGCTCCTGCAGACGAGCCATGGCTCTCTCCACAGAGCTGTGAGGGGCCAGGCCCACGCCCTGGTCTATCAGCCTCCTCATGGTGTCCAGACACAGGCTGTCCGGCCAGCTGCTGGCTTGCTGCACGGCCTCCAGCCATCGAGCCTGCTCCAGTCTCTCTCTCAGGAGGGGCAGCTGCGGCAGGTCCACGTCCAGGCCCAGACTCACATCCAGCAGGTCCTGCAGCTCCACAGGGCTGGGAGACTCATCAGAGAGGAGGCGTTCACTGTGCTGCTGGAAGTCATCCACCCGGGTCAACAGGTCCTGGAGGTCATATTGAAAAGGCATTCAGTGCCAGCATTTGAATGACAACACAATGTTCAATAACTCAATAACTTTAACCACATACATCAAAAATGAGAATAATCCAAATATCTTTATGATTCTAGTATACACATTAACAAGTCTGATCTAAGCTCACTAACCTTCAGTAAAGGAGCCTGTCGGATGGTACACGGCAGGTTGTCTAGCTGTCGGACAAAAGACCTCAGCTCCTCCACAGTCAATTCGTTTTGGTTTTGAGACTTTCCTCCTCCAGAGCGATACCTAAAACACAGGAGAAATCTGCTTAAAAGACCAATAAAGGACAGACAAGCAAATTACAAAAACGACAATAACAACATAAAACAAATATGTTTTCTATCAACTGTGATGTTGGCACTTGGCAGGTTAAATACTACCTCCTATAATAACACAACAGAGTCGATAACAATAATTTAAAGAAGAATGAGGATCAGCTCGCACCAAAAACCTCCTGGAAAACTGTCATTTCCAGAAATATTTATTTAAAGGATATTTATTTATAACATACCTCGTCTGCCTCTTCCCATTGAGAAGCTGTTGTGCCATCACAGCAACTTTATCAGCCTCTGAGGTGACCGCACGCAGTTGATCCAGGAGGCCGGTGTGTGGGAATGCCTTTGTTTCTGCCTGCTCCACCAGGCTGTGAAGCTCTTCCAAACCTGGCCAGAAAATATTCATAGACTGTAGGTCGATGTTTACATATGTCACTAAAATGAAAGAAGTGGGGGGGGAAAGGTAATAATAAAACGTTTTGCTCATTCTCTGAAAAACACAAAAAAAGAGAGACCTGGACATTGTACACGTGAGATGAAGTGTCAACAGCTGGCTTAAAATTTATAGTCAAGTAATACAACACAGTGTTGCCAGCTGACAGAGAAGAAGAAGGAGGAGGAGGAGAAAGGTGTATTTGAGACAACAGTATTGTAATATGGACATTTTCTGCATTTTTTTCAAACCTTTTTTCTTGTTTCCTTTGTTCTCCAGGATCTCCTGAACATTACAGACCCAGATTTTATACGACTCTGCACGCAGCTTCACTGACACCATCATGGGGTACAGCTCATCCAGTGTAAACTTATAACTGCAGGAAAAGACAAAGCAAGACAATAAATATACTATGATGATAGTGTCATTTGTTGATGTTTAATAGAGAGGAAAATGTGAAAAAAAATGACTCTTTTTTTTTTTTCTAAATTTGCTTTCGGTGATAAATTTTACAAAAAGCAGGCAGCCATTGTGCACTTTTACATGTCACAGCTGCTTTTCATGGGATTAAGGAACATGAAGCCACAAGTATTACTAGTTTATATAACACTGCTGATTTCACAAACTCCTTCTCAAGTCAAACATTTTCAGCAAAATGGAAAATCCCCCCCCTCAAAATTGAGAAAATGTTTGTTTTTTAAAAATTGTATCTAGTGAGAGGATGTTTCAAATGTATTTTCATCATCTAAAACTAAAACTTCATGAAATTCAGTATTAAAAAAAAAAATAATATGTGTGTGTGTGTGTATATATATATATATATATATACACACACACACACATATTACATAATAGGTATACATATTAAAAATATACACATTCTCATGTTACTGCCTCACAAACTGCTACTAAGTGCACTCATTTTGTCTCTTTGCTCTGCGATACAAATATTTCATTGCAAACCAAAATTTAAAAGGAGGACTCATTGTTGCTGAAGTGCCCAAAAAAACGGCATCTAAGTAAGAACATATGGGCAAAGCTGGCCATTTCTGCAAATCCAATTCTCGCACTATTGTTTTGTGCGATGATCTATTTGTGAATTTCTCTCAGAAATATAAAGCAGCTGTGATACATTTGTTCAAAGCTGAAAAATACAAGTTCCTTTTATGACAGGATTTTGGGAAAAACCCATGATCGTGGTAAAAAAAAATAAAAAAAAAACAGTAAAATTCAGAAGCTGTTTATTTGATGTGGTTACTGAAGACTCACTGGAGTGTGAGGTTGCTATGAGGACACGAGCAGAGGTCCTGGGTGTGGTACAGACAAACCATCTTGCCGGGACTGCAAGCACAGGTGATGCCAGACAGGTAGCAGGTGGTCCGACACTTGTAGCACTGCCGCTCCTCATCTGGGAGCACCTCATAATCAACTTGCTGTGACTGCACCACACCCTGGGGAAACAAATTCTCAGTTGTTAGAGCTGCAGAGGAGACAGGGGAGGTAAGTGTGACAGCTGTGCAGACAAAAAGAGTCTCCTAATCTATATTTGGTCTATTATCATAAATATCTTCAAAAGCTCAAAGTTTTCTTCAATTTATCTTTGACGACATGTCATTAAAGTTATACCAGCGTTGCTATTACTCTCCCATGGGAGCTAATGCGACTAACTGAAGAATTAAAAAGAGTCAGACCTTAATTTCCAGCAATTTACTGTCATTTTCAAATGTGTCATGCTCTAAATACAGAAACTACATGCTGCCATCATATCAATCCTTGAAACTGATATACTAAGAGCTGCTCACCAATTTGTCCATCTTCTGCCTTTGTTCCTCTTCTTCTTGGATCATGATGGCCATCTCCTTCTGCACTGCTGACGCCAGGTCGACATCCATTGTGTCGGCTTTACAGGCCATGTTACATATCATCTCGTCATGGGAGAAGACACAGTATCTGCTCAGCTCGCGGTAGTGTGCTACACAGTTACGGCCAATGGGCATCTGCCAGGAAATACAGAGAAGTCACTAATGCAGCAGAAAAAAAATATTATCATTATTATTATTATTATTCAACAAATCCCTATTCCTGCAAATGAAATTTCCCCCATAAAAATGTCTTAATTCTATGTGTTATGTGTCTATTGGCATTTAGCATTTATGCATTAGCATATTCGTATGATAAAGAAGAAACATTTTCCTAGTAAATGCTAGGCAAGTTTGCCCTGATCTCTGGACACTTAAAACATTTTCTGGAGGATGGTACAAAGCTACAAGAGACTTATTTAGAAAAAAAAAAAAAAAAAAATCATGGCTGTTGATGTGCAAACAGACGGGCGAACTAATTTCTTACCCAATCCACTGTGCAGAAGTTGACAGCTTCGGCAAAGTTGAAACCCTGGTTGAATCCACTGTGGTAAGCTCTGGGAAAAGTGATGACAAACTCGCCTGCACACTGGTTGGTGCGATAGATCTAGTTAAGAATGAGAAAGGACATAAAAACTGTTTTTAAACTTGTCATCTGTGTGAACTGTTCTACTCTCTTGATTTGTATGTAATTTCTTCACAAGAGGAAAAGATTGGATTTTTATCATGTGCTTTGAATCTCTAACATTTTATGCGACATGTTTGACGTCTAGATTCATGAATAATTTTTCGTATGCCTCATGCATCGATCATCAGACATTTAAATGCAGTGACTGAGAAACAAGTGTTAAGAGTGAGCTTGTTACCGGGACGCCATTGTTCATCAGCGTATTGGGGTTCATGATGGTGACCAGCTGGTGAAGGAGGTCTGGCTGGGACTCAAACAGCTCTGGGGCCAGTTTCTTCATGACCGCCTCGAGGTGCTCTGCAGCATAACCAGGAGCCCCGTACCACGTCTTTGGCTCCCCCCTACACATATGGTCAAACATGTTAGTGAAAAAAACCCTTGAATCGCCACCTAATTGCATGTACAGTACTGACATAATACATATTATAAATTGTTACTGAATTATAGATTTGCCAAAGCCATGACATGGAGTGACAGGTACAGTTTGGTTTTATGTTATATTTTAGGAATATATCATTTTCTGACCAACAGTACTGAAAATACCAGTGTTGCTAGTATAAGAGGGCTAACATAAAAAAAAAAAAAAGAGTTTGGTGAGTGCACTTTACCAGTGTAGATAGTTTATGGAGTAGCTCCAATGGTCCTCAATGTGCCAGCAGAAGGAGGAGAAGCACATGCCCACGTACAGCCAGGGTAACTTCATCCCACAGATGTCGGCTGTAACGTGAGTCAGCACCGAGGCATCGAGCACCGGCATGTTGTTCAGGTTCCAGCCGCTGCTCAGGTAATGCTGCAGGTCAAAGACAGGTCTCAACACCCCACTTAACCTCTCACTCAAATACAGCCCTGTAAACTGAAAACTCATTACATCTAAAAACAAAAACATAATATCAGTGCTGCTCATGTCTCTCGGTCCCCCAGCCAGAAATGTATACTGCTGTTGGAAATACTTAGATATATTTTGACAAAAGCAAACATCCTTTGGAGTATTTCAGTTTTTATTTTTGCTTTGATAATCAGTGTTTATTAAGTATCGAGGATGTGCATGTTTTTAAACATCACACCTGTTGTATGATCATGACCACTAAGGTTTTGTAGAGACAAAAGTTATATATTTTACAGATTTTACATTTTCCCGTAACGTTAAAGTCCAATTACTTAGATTAAAAACACCAAATTATGGAGAAAATTGAACTGTAACAGCAGAAAAGTATAACATCATCATCATCATCACCATAACAACAGACAGATTTGTACCTCGTCCTCAGGAGAGACCTCAAAATGGCCGTTCTTCACAGGGAAACCACTCCCAAACTCCTTGGAGGCGATGTCTGCTCCGTACTCCACGGTGACATCCTCCTCAATGGTGCTGACTAGACGCCAAAACTCCTTCTCCACCAGCTCTGTGGGAACCATCTAAAAAAAGCAAACAAACAAAAAAAAAAAAAAAAAAAAAAAAAAAAACACACACACAAAAATCACTGAATTAAACACAAATCTAGAAACTAAACATTTGGGCTAGATAAATGATGATGTGCTTCTATAAACACTGCTGTACATGTCAGAATTTTATGAATGAATCGTTTGGACGAGTCTAAAGAACATCAGCTTTTCTGAAGGACTTATCTGCGACTTGTGGTACAAGAGCACGACTCTCTCTGGAAGTGTGTTATCAAAGTATTCCTTTGTTCCAGAGCAAAGTCATAAAACCAAATAAGGGACAGTCCGGGACTATTTCCCTTAAAGATCTGCCAAAATCTGTTTCTAGTCTCAGAGAACATTTTTTTGTGATTAAAAAAAAAAAAAAGAGGAAAACTCTTATGTACTGGAACATTTTGAGCATGTTGATATTACTAGGGTTGGTGCGAATAGCAGTCAAAACTAATGTCAGTAAAACTGACATTAATAATTTACTGCCCTCTTGTGGCAGTAGCTTATAGCCTCTAGAAGCTAGGTTGACTACCTGTCGCTTTCTGAGTTTTCCCTAAACTCGCATTAAAAGCGACTCCCACTCGAGATTCAGGCTCTTTGGGGAGTGAAAGCTGTTTACACATTAGTAAACAGTGATGACTGAGAACAGATTATAACCCATAATACTTAAACCATTGGCTGAGATTAAGTGTAATTACCAACAAAAACATACAGAGAAAGCAGAACGGAAACCACTCAGATATCAATTAATGAATGAGGCGAACTCACATGAACTGGCATGTTGAAATAATCAGACTTGAAGGAGTCGGCCATGTCTCCAAAAGCTTGGAGGGTGTAGCCCCTGCTGGCCTGCTCAAAGCCAAAAGCAACAGGAGGTTTGCCACATTCCTGCGAGAAAAAAGACGGAATATGAAGTTAAAAACAAAGCACCTGAATCTGTACTGTATTTGCTAATATCAGACAGGAGTGTATACTCTTGTCACCAATTATGAGCACTCAGGATTTAGCTCCCTAGTGGTGGAGGGTTCACCTGAGCCAGGCACTTGGGGCATCTCCAGTCGCCTTTGGGAACATCGTGAAGGGGAGGGATCAGACAGAAGATGTGATAGCTGTCATCACAGCCATCACACAACAGCAGGCGGTCCTCAGCACTCCCACTGCCACATACCAGGCACATGTACTGGTCCACCTGAGTAGTCAAAGCAATTTTCTTTCATGTGTGTAACTGACAGTGTGAGAATCATCCAGCACTGATAAATGTTTATTTTTCTTTTATTTGTGTTACAATATTGGATTTTCAAAATTTATATCATAAACTTACTTTATTCTGGGGAGCTTTGTTTATCAGATTTAATACAGTTTCTTCATTTTCTTTTGGATTCTCAATGGGCTCCTTTTTCACCTCGGTGACTGCCATTTCCACTGAAAGACATGAATGAAGGCTCAGTGGAAGCTTTACGATTCTCTAATAATGTCGCTCCTTTTTTTTTTTTTTTTAACTAAGACATTCTGTTGTCTTTATAAACCAAGCAGCACTGACTGTCTTTGTTCTTACCAGGCTCTGATTTGGCAGCGTATGTTCCCATCCTTCTCCTGAGATTGGGACGATTCTCACAAACTTCCCCAGGTTCAGTTTTAATAGAACCTCTCTGTGAGAATCATAGTGCGAGGCAGAGAGAAAGAGAGAGACAAGAGATATACTTTTTAGTGAATCACCCATTAGATATCTGGTATATACCCTTTTACAACAGGGAACTAATGTGGGAAATATGTGGCTTGTCCCTTTGAATAGAAAAAGGCAACAATCGCAGTTTGAATTAAAAGCAGCTGCTTTTCTGTCATGGTGGACACAGATTGTAAATACACTATTGTAAAGTTGACAGCATCATTTCTGCCTCAGTGCAACTGCTCTGTAGTAAACCTGTGCTGAATGTGTGTCAGAGCCATATGGGTGTGAATGTTAAACAATTAAATGTGATTGATGTGCCAATATCAGAGAATGGTGAGAAAGAAAGATCAGACTCACTTCAGATCTCATTCTTTTTGCTCGGCGAGCGATGCTGCAGGTCTCCTGGGGCTGGACAGACTGCCGCTGCGGCAGGTCATGAGGGGTGTACTCTTTATCTTTAGTGTCATTGGTCAAGGTGGCCTTCTGCGGAAAGAAGAAGGGGAAACCTTCCGTCATTAAACAATGAACGAGTTAAAAACTAAGTCAAACAAAAAATAACCGAATTATTTTTCCACTGATGATAAATCAAATGAACAAAACCGACACATTGTCTCAAACAACAAAGATAAGAAAGACAAAACAAAGCATGTTGGTATAATCACATGCTATTCAGGCTGAAAACATTTTAAATACCAAAATGAGAATTTAAGTGCATATGGGATTGCATAAGTGTTATACTGGCTGTACAATGATCTAGTTGTTGTGTCCAACACCTGAAGATAGCGGCACTAACAGTCCACAGTAAACAAACTCACTGCCACAGTCTTTCATCACCACTCCAAAAAAATATGGCTCAGAAACCACAGTAAGAAACCAAACTGTTTGATACCTGCTGCAGTTTTACTGTTGTTTTTATGACAAGGTCCAGATTCAAAACTATAATACTGTCAAGTACAATAATCCTGCATGCAGTAAGCTGGTGGAGAAAGTCAGTACCTCTGAGTTTCCAATAATAGACTGAACACCCTGAAAAGACACTGTAATGGACTGCAAATTCTTCCAATGAACATCCAATCAACAGTGAACAAAAAAATCTAGCAACTGCTGCTCTACTGGGAAAAGAAAACATGAGTGATGTGACGTACGGGCAGATTGGCTCCAGTCTGGAACAGGTTATACGGGTAGAGGATCCTCTCATAGTGTGCACGCAGATGAGAGCCAATTGCCTTGCCTGGAGCAAAGCCCATCTTGGTGGATATCTTAGTCCAGCGTCGCTCTCTGCAGACTGCATCGAAACCTCCCTCTTCGTTCACCAGCTTTGCAGAGAGAGAAACCACGCATTCAGTATCTTAGTAACCTGTGTAATTCTATTGTAAACAGGTTTTGGTTCTCATTTTAGACTATTAATTATGAACCTAGAATTTGCATGTACCTTATTCAGCTGGTAAAGATCCAAAATCTTTCTCTCCACATGAGGAATTTTCAGAGTGCATCCTTGGAGCTCCCAGAATTTAGCTATTTGATCCAGGAAGTTGAGCTTAACTCTGGTCTGAGCCTAAAAACAACATGAAACAAAGGTTAGTTAGTTGTATAATAAAGATTTAATTGTTGATTATTTAGCATTAATTGTCAGGATTTTCTACTTTCCAAATACACCATTTACACTTCCTACATTTTAGGCTTCTCTTAAATACATAAACACAATATGTGACTTTACCTCCAATTCATTCAGCCTTTGTATCCGCGGTGTAAATTTCAGTCTGTCAACATCACAGGCAAACGGTGGCTGCCATTCCTGTGAGAAATTAAAAAAAAAAAAAAACATTTCAATAAACAAAACGAGACCAAATCTTTGATGATCATACTGAAACAGAAGCCTTTGAAAACAGATTTTGTTTATGGATTTGTCAGTATGTAAAAATATGTCATGTACAACAAGACCCCATGAGAATGATGCGTATTTCAAGTCAAACCACTCAAAACAAGCCTGAGGCCACGAATACTCATCTTACATAAAAGTCAGTTTTACACGAACGTTATTCAAACAGCAGGAAAAAATAGTGTTTTTCTTTGTGACTATTTTCAGCTGTAGATTTGGTGCATTAGTGAATCTGTACAGCAGTGGGACAGTATGTGGTACTGACCTTAACATTACGGTGTTTTCTTGAATAAATATTAAACCATTGAGAATCAGTTTTCTTTTCATCAGAGGAAATAAACGCCCTTTGACTGTTGCCGCTTCCCACTTTAAAACACTTTACCATCTGATCCTCTTAACCGGCCAGGTTTGAGTCAACAGGGATGAAAAATATACAACCACTACTACTACTCGAACAACGATGTGACTTTATCATTCAGTCAGCGGGTTTATTGGGCTGCAGACAGGCCAAAAATCACTTCTATGGTTATCCTCAAACTATTTACCATTAACTGACAATGACACACTACAGTGACAATACAATTTACTTATCAAATTTACTGCAGATCTTGCAGGAAAATATATTAATATGAGAACAGAACAAAATTAAAAGACTTAAGTTTTATGTTACATGGTTAACTGTACATTTGTAAGTTATATAAATGTTTCTGTGAAGTAATTTTCTAATGTGCCAATACAGTTTCCACATGCATCTGCACATCTATCTATAGCTAGCCACCCGTGAAAGATCCCAGCATTATCCACAATGCGCAAACGTCCAAAAAATAATGCCCCCACCGCCTCTGCTTAACGAGTCCCAGCCTTTGTCAGCAGGACGTGGCCACAAAAACGACAGAATTGATAGGAGCAACGGCTGGTGGTTACTAGCTTCCACAGACAAAAGCCTGCTGCAGCCACAAGAGGGCTGTAAATTTCAAGATGAACACAAGCAGATAATATCAGATCCTTTATAGGACAGAATGCTGTTCTGAGATGAAAGGAGAGAAATCGCTTCCACTTTGTTTCAGTATTGTTCTAATGTCTATTTTTAGCTTTAACGGGTCAAGCACTGCTTGTCTTGTTTATCCTAATGGCACACCCAGTCTGAGCATCCAGTAAAAAGCAGTTCTTTAAGTAACCCCAGAGACTACCATTGGAGGCAGACCTACACAAAGTCATTGCAATTATGACAAGAGCAATATTTTGGGCTGGACAGTATGGCTGATCAATAGGGGTAATCTAACAATAGTTGATTACATTATTATTTTTTTGTGACATCAAAATACACACACACAGATATACTGTTTACATACATTATATAAGCTTTGAGTGTATAACCTGCCTTTCATTAATTTCATTAACATTGCAATGTTAAAACCAACTATTAAAAATGTCTTTAAATGTTTGTCAGTAAGAAGTTCTCTACAGCAGCTTAACCACAGCAGCCATCTAACCAACAGACTAAACAGTAACTGATATAAATGCATTTGTACACTGTATTAAAAACAGACCTACTCATGCTAGACCACACAACTTCCTGCTAGACTAGAGAACACTGATGGCTCAATAATCAGGAAGATCATCTCAGTTTTATACCAGAAAATGTGTAAATACCACAAAAAAAAAACAAAAAAAAAACAGTGAAATTGTGTCCTTGAGTTTGATACAAAATCTGTTATCTTGGCTAACAAGAGGCTGATAATGGTATTCACTGTCATAGACCACCATTATGAAATAATCTAGCTAATCCCTGAGTAACAAAGAACAGGATGAGTTACAGGTTTTGCATTTGGCCTTCACTGAATTTGAAACAAGCATTTTCAGGAAATAAAAACAAAACACATCTACTAGCTTCACATGCTGCTTTTGATGTGTTCAAAAACACCAAAGCCTATAATCTCTAAAGAAATCCATAAACTGAACGTGTGTATAACCACACCTGCTCTCACACAACACCAAGTGCCTGGTTGTTTTTTCTTTGATGCCTCAAATTCTGGCCTCAACTCTGAGTTTTAAAAAAAGACCACAAACTGAAGGAACCGATTGCTTCTCTTTTTCTTAAACATAAAAACTGCATTGCATAGCTGTTAAGAAGCATTAATTTCACCCTACAGTGTATCTGCAGTTTTTCTTTTGAATTTTACATTTTACTTTTAGATAGCTAAGCATTTCTAATTCATACTGACTGCACAGTAATTTGTGAAGACGCAGTAAATTGTTTTTGTGATTTGCATCATAGCAAAATGGACCTATGACCTATCACTGAAATAAGATCATAGTTTTGCTCTAAATAACACCATGTTCACATCTTGGAACCAAACCACACTGCCGTGAAAAAGGAACGTGCTAAATTAGCATGAAAGATATGCAAACTGATCACGTGACCCGACTTGGCTGGGCCTGGAAATTAGGCTACAGCTCTGGATCTCATTCAAACTTTTAATTATCACAATATTTCTTAAATAGTGCAGAAACAAACAGTTCACTTGTGAAAATTGTCAGCATTCCCTTTATAAATGACCACCTGTTACTGTGGGATTAGCAGTGTAAAATGAAAATGTTAGACACAAGATTTACAGGGTCTGTACAGGCTTTTCTTCTTCCTGGGTTGACACTGCTAGCCAGAATAGGGACAACAATAGCTGCATTAACGCCACCTTATCATCCGTAGACAAAACTGGACAAATGTCTGGGCACAAAAGGAAAACAACTGTTTCGAAACATATGGAAAAGCATTGGGTACAAGTCTGACCACACCAGTCAAGAGTACAAGCACGATTTTGGTCTTAACATTACTAGCCTTCTCTCTAGGACAAAATGACAAATACGAGTGTTGAGAACTTAATCACAAACAGCCGTAACATAATCACTGTGAATCGTTTGTGCCACTAACATCTACATTCAAAATGTAACCCCTGTAGAAACCCTGGAGGAAACACTCACCACATACTGAGCACCCAGAAATCACTGATCAGAAACAGGTTGTGGTGCAATGTCTTCTTCCTTTCTAAAACACTTTTTCTTTTTAACGCTTTATACGAGAGAAAAAAAAAGAAAAGAAAAGGAAACAAAGAAAAAATCTCAGGCCAGATCCTATGATAAAAACACAGGATGTTACATGTACACAATGTGTGCCTTCACCATACAAGCCTCCAGGATGTCCAATGCTGTCTTGCCTTTCCACTCTCAAGAGCTTAGACTCATACTGCTGAAGCATTTAAGATTGTTTATTGGTTTGTTTGGCCCACTCACCACCCTGGAGCCAAAATTTTGATCCAAATGTGCAAAAGAAACTGATGTGCATGACACAGAACTGCAGATAATGGGGCTCACACAGTGTACAGAAAATGGTGGACTTGAAAATGAGACTTTTTTTTTCCATAAAAAAAAAAAGTATCCTGTATGTATACACCAATATACACTTAATGAATGGGTATTGTATTTGAACTTTTTATTTGCTGATCTGCTGTTTCTTAACCATATGGTACACAGTCAAAAGAATTAACCCTGAATTTTGAAACGTGTCATTGCGGTAATAAAGATGCCAGTGAATTTGAACGACTTGCTGTAAAATCCTGAAGCCGTTCGGGCTTAAGTGTTAGTGGGCCAAAACTTTGTCCCCCAATATATTTCTAAATGATGAGATCAACTACAGGTCTCTTTAAAAAGGTATGTATTGCAGACAAGAGTGCAGTTAAGCACTGGTCAAAGCAGCGCAGTGAACAGGCTGTCCCTTCTTTGACTAGTACACGTCAGGAAAATCTAGACAAGCAGCATCCAGTCTTTGCTCAGACCTTTTGCCACTGCCTTCTTTTGTTTACATGAGCAGTGCATTTTCAGCCACAGCACCAGCAAACACTAAAAGCAGTCCCTCACCCACCCTTTTTTCTTCAAAATAACAATTCAGCCCCTTATCCCCACCCGCCCTGTTAAACCGTGCAAAATGGGCTTTTACAGCTTCCTAATTTCTGCTACAGATCAGTCTCTGTATCATCTCATGTATGTCCATGAGTCTCTGTGTCATCTGAAGGCATACAGATCAAAGACAGCCATTCTCATCCAAGACCTTAATGTTTTTAAACTGACAAAGGGATATCTGCCATCAATCACGTTAGTCATAGGTCATGGTAATATCATTTATTTAAGATGAATTTGCTCTTTATCTAATTTGCGTGGAAGCTTGGACACACCCTTGAATGCCCTCCTCTCCCACAGTGTATCAGAAATAAGGTCAATGTAAGATTAATTTAAATTCGGTCAATTATTTCTTTCTTTATTTTGGGGGTGGGGGTCGGGGGTGTCACAATTATGTCCTTTTCTTTGTGTTTTGAAAGACTTAATATTTGACTCCTGTGACGTTGGGGAGGTGTGGACTGGGGCAGAATAATCCTCCAATTAGAAAAAAGAAAATGTTATAAAGACAGCCACTCGTCCGACAGTTGCGTTCAAACTAACGATATAATGTTATCCTTCAAGCCCAAAATACTCAGCTAACTAACTGACGCCGTCAACAACCAGATTTAAAAGCATCCATGTTGGTTTTGCGTGTAAAAAACGGTTAAAACTAAAAACAGAAGTGTCCATTAAGCTCCGTGTTTAAGCGACCCCATCTCTCCATAAACAGTTGGTCACCGAGCACGTAGGTAACGTTAGCCAGCGTTAATGTCAGCCAACTGCAGCTTTAAACGGGCCTAATTAACGCTGGCTAGCTTACCTCACACTAGCTAAATCCGTCAAATCCTGCCGGGGAAAGTCGGGCTTTACATTTAATAAACTGTTTAAAAGCAGTGGCCGAAAGACGAGTTTCTGTCTCTGGGGGTTATTTCCGTGCGCAGACTCCAGGAAGCGTCTCATTCTGCGCTAACGTAAACAATTTGTTAGGATTTGCATACAGGCAAACTTTAGCGTTTGAATTATTTTTAGATATCGTACACCCCAAAGCTGACGGTTACAACAAACACACGGCCTGAGTGTTTGGGGGGTAAAAAAAAACTTGACCAGGACACGGGATTTCCTCCTGAATGGCATTATCTGTGTGTGTGTGTGTGTGTGTGTGTGTGTGTGTGTGTGTGTGTGTGTGTGTGTGTGTGGCTGTACCAAACACAACACACTCCGGGCTCAGGCTGGCTGACAATTCAACTCGCAGCCGCAATCCGCCATGTTGAAACCTGTCTAAAAACACAACTTTGCCTGCAAAATTACCAACAGCACCAGAGGCCAAAATCGGCGCACGAAACCAAAACAAAAACCAAACAAAGACGAGACAAGAACTCGAATAACTGTCAAAATGAGGAAACACTCACCGGCGGCGGGCGGACCTTGCAGATGCCAGTTTTCTCTGCAATGGGTCGGATTTTGTTGATGTACGCAAAAGGGTCGGCGAATTCCTCCCAGCTGGGCTCAAAAACGGGGCACTCCGGAGGAGGAATGAACTCATTCAGCTGAGGCTGAGTCATCGTTGCATCTTCGTTATGACTATAGCTGAATATCTAATTTTTCTTTTACCCCCGACTAATTCAGTCTCTCAGTTCATGTCCACTCTCCACTCATTGAACTCAAAGACGAATTATCTAGTTGGAGGCGAGAGGGTGACAGCCAGGGACCGTACTCTTCCGACTCAAAAAGTAGACACCCACAAATGATTTAGGCTACAGTCTATTTTACAACCAGTCGCCGTATGGCGGCGTCCCACGCAAAAACACACGTTCACTCATTAGTTCACACGATATAATAGTGATTGTGTGCGTTATTAGTATTTTTATTAAACTGATACAGCTCCGGTGGTGCGTGTTCATATTTGTTTGAAGGAGTTAAAATGCCTGCAGGGCTGTGGTAGAGAAGAGTAAACGCCTTCAACGTCATTTCAGTTTACTTTAATAACGTACAAAGCGAACTACAGCAGAGTTTGCTCTCACACAGTTAACACGTTGTGAGTACAATACTCTTTAGTTAAGGATTATATAGCTTATTGGTTCCGTGGTTTCCTCACAGATGATCGCTCCCCTCGCTGGGTGAGTTTGATTCGTCTCTCCCTTTGGCACGCCGAAGCACTGAGATCGCTCGGATTTACAAATGATAGGATGAGGTGGATTGGCTCTCCATATCCCGCCCGGCTGTGCCGGAATAATAGACGCTTTAGACGGCACGTTGGGGTTTTTCTAATCGAACACACCCGCTAGATCTCTACGCGCTGACCGGCACTTATTTTTTAAATGGTCTGGAGGAGCTCGTTGATTGGTAGATACTATAGCCATATGGTGATGGTTGGGCTGTTTATGTTTGCATAATAAACTTTTAAATTCAGTCATTTATGCCTTGCAGCCCCTGAACGCATCTGGCATAAAGTACGTTGTTTATAATACAATAAAACACTTTGTATTGAAACTGTTTTTCTTTTTAAAATATGTTTAATCATGCCAATGTGCATAACGTTACGTTATGTATAGTGTACCAACCATATAGAGAAAAATAAAATCACACACTTGTTTATCAATATTTTGTTAGGGTAGCCATCTTACTGGACAGTCCTCATATTAGGGTCCTTTTGTTGAAATATACACAGATTTTCTGCAAAGTCCTGTTAAGTTAAATTTAAGAGTTTAATCTAAGTAAAAAATTACTTAGAAGGAAATTTAATATCAGTTGTTTCCCATATTTGTTCACACACTTACATGTTGATGATGTTATACAATGTCTTGACATAATCTCTTTTATTACAGGTTTTTTTTTACTGAGCACAGTTTTATAATCCTATAAAATTGTAAGGATGCCACTGATGTAATTTCACACAGAAGTTAATTATTCCCTAATTTTAGCACCTATTGACTGTAAAGTCCTTCCTGGCATATTTGTGATTACATACTGTAAATGTAACTGGCTTGATGTGACTGATAGGTTGACATTTTTAACCCAGTCTCATAGATTTTGCCAGTTAACTGCTACTAAACAGACGCAGCAGTTCACCACAAGTATGGTCTACCATTTCACTTGTTTCATTCTGTATATGAGACTGATTTGAATGTCCCTGTTCTCTGTTTCGTTTGAACTTCCCGTTGGTGGATTCTGGACAGCAGACTATAACGAACAAACATGACAGGTGTCCTTCATGCTTGGGAGAAAAATCAACGGGGCATATTATGTTAAGGTGCTCAAGATTACTCTAACAAAAAACTCTGGATAAACACCAATTATTCCAAGTGTCTGGTCTTCACTATTATGTATAGTAATTTGTTTTTTTAAAAAATATAAATATGGACATAATTCTGTATATTCTTTACCTTTGTACTTGTACTACCTGAATAATCACCAGCAATTAGATCTTACAATCTTAGCATATACGCCCTTGATCTGTTCATGTGAAATGAACTTTTGCACAACTCTTTTAATTCACACTTCCTAATGTCCATTTATATTTACATCCTGAACAATACTTTACGTCAATGTTTGTTTTCATTCTAGAAAACATACAAAGGGAAGCACACAGCTCCACCACTAACACACTCAGTGCATTCACTAGCATCTCTGCCAATGGGTGGGGGCTGGCAGATCCTTTGACTGACACGTGACCAGCACACACAAAATAACAATGGACCACATCATCTAGAAAATTCGCCATAAAATTATGAATTTATGGAGGCTGTAAAAGGTTAGTTCACCAACGCAACAAACAGTGAGGTCTGTGGATTAACCAGAGTATTCAGGACATTGTCTCTGGAGAGAAATTATATTGCATTATTTGCAACCATAAACTATCTGCATGGCAACAAACAACCAGAGATATGTTTTGTGTTTGTTTTGATAATCTGGGTAAACCAAGCCCTTTAGCCTGTTTTGTTGCTGATGTTGATTGTTGGTTTTTGATTAAAAGCCATCTGCATTTTTATTACTGTGGTCTGTTCACACTGCTGTCCCTGACACATTTCAAGATTTATTGGTTAACTTTCAGCAAATACAAATTTGGTGAATAAAACACAGCTGACATCATGTCTGGATTACCTAGCAAGCGTGTCTTGCACACAGCCAAATATCTAAGAGCCACAACAGCCCTCAGTGCACCAACATTAATTTTCCTGCACATCTGAGAAGCAGACTACTCTTGGCTGTTGTACACTGAGCAGGATTTGTTGGTTACTTAAGAGACCATGCATATGCTTTGATAGCAATTTGATAACTTGAAATATTTAGCAAACTAGTATAGTTACAGGGTAAATATGTAAGTACAACATGGAATCCACTCCCTGTGTCCTCTAAGCAAACGCACACAAACAAGGACCTGATACTTGAGTAACAGTGAGTAGGATTCAACAAGTGACTATTCCCAGAATTTAATAATCTAATATTTCAGAGTAATCAGTTAACCTATGAAATGTAAAAAAAAAAGTGAAATCACAGGTTCCTAATACATGTGTCCTGATGAGTCATCTTTAAATTTTACGTTTGGCCCAAAATCCAAAAAGTAACAAACCAAAATTATTAACATTATCTGAGCAAGTGAGCCGAGCATAGTCAAGCAAAAGATAATTGATGAATCATGTTTTCAAAGATTTTGACTTATTTTTTGCAGATCAACTAAATGTTTTAGCACTCACCTATTTCATAAACTACTAAGTCCTAACTTTTGAATACAGATACAGACACATAATACAGATATCTCAATCTTATTAATCTGACTGGGAGCCATTTTTTTTCGTGGCTTAGAAACACAGAGATGAAGAAACTAACATCATGTTACCCAGGAAACATCTGGAGGATAACATTCGACAGCCCCCCCCCCCAAAAAAAGTTTATTAGTACAGAATGGTCGAACTGTGAATGGTAGAGACACAGCACTGTTATCATGAATAATTCAGTGCACATAACAACACAATCCGCATGTACAGAATGTATCAAGTGTGTATGATGGATTAGGTTGGCTGGGGGTCAACTCTGTGAGTAAATCCATGAAAAGATGCATAGCCTGCGAGCACATTTTTTTTTAAAGTTCTGTGGGATTACATATGCATTTACACTATGTATGATTCACCCTTTCCACAGCGATGTAGAAACTTTTCTTGTCATCCAAACAGTGCCAGCCGATTGGTCCAATCTCACAATCTGCACAGATGAGATACTTAATTCTCCCCACGTCATTAGTGAAGCCCACATTCTCAAAAGTGAACATGTCGTCCACTAACCAGTGGGCAGTCAGAGTGTCCCCGTCCACTGAGCCCTCTGTGGCGCTGAGGCCGCTCTTTTTCCGCATGGAGGGTAGGAACAGCTGGTGGGAGAAAACACAGTCTCTGATAACATAACAACTCTTGGCAGAGATCAAAATCAGTTGTGCAATAAAAGGACAAAAAAAAAAAAATCAAAGCACATCACTGCTTTTCTTAGTAACCGCCACTGGCTACCTGTTGCTTTGAGAATGCAGTTTAAGATCTTCCTGCTGGTATACAGAGCTCTAAATTACCTTGCTCTGCAGTTCATATCAGCCTTACTTTCAGTTTGTGAACCCAGCTGTTCTCTCAGGTCACAAAGCACCAGTCTGCTTCAAGTCCAGTTAGATTGAATGTAACATTTATACCTCAGGTATTTAACATAAATACCTGAACAGTCTTCTTGTTGTTTTAGACTGATGCTGATAATCTGACTATTTAAAAGCAGCATTTTTGTTCCCTTTAACATTCTGCTAAAGTAATTGACTGACTGCTTTGGCACTGTTGCTCTTGTATATATGTATGTATGTATGTGTATGCAATATGTATATAAGTCTTTGCATTTATATAAATGCATGTGTGTGAGTATGTATAGAGGCACATGTACCTGCTTTGCATTCCTGCTTATTGTCTTATTCAGTGGTAGAGGAGTTTTTAGACTGTAAACTTAAGTTAAATTTCAGTGGAGTAGACGTATAAAGTAGTATAAAATGGAAATAGTTCAGTAAAGTACAAGCATTTATAATTTGTACTTGAGTAAATACTCTAAGTTGCATCATACCACTGGTTTTGTGATCCTGTGAAACACTTTGGACTCCTTTTGGATGAGATGGTGAAAAGCAATTCAGACACATAAATACCAAAAACTCAGTATTACCCAGAACTTAAAGGCAACTATATGTATGTGTCGGCCCACCGTTATGAGCTCAGTGCCTTATGCTTATGTCTCACATCATACCTCTTTTTCTGCGAACACAGCCATCCCCGGGCACAGCACCTTGGATCCGCAGCGCTGACACAGCACAGACTTGCTGTTCTTCCCGTCTTCAGAAACCAGGTCGGACCGGTCCGTGCTTTCTTTGGACTCTTGACTGTTGTCCATCGCGAACCCTGGCAAACAGCAAATGTACTTTGATGATGATGCACAAAAGGCTTGCGTGAGGGTGTCTTTCACCAGCCCAACCGGACGTATCCGGGGAACAGTAATTTACTGTTATCAGCTCATGGGGCGCACGGACTGAGTGGATCGGAATTAACGAACCTCCGCAACCTTTGAAGTGCGGAACTTAGAAATGTTCACCTAAAGTTTAGCCTTAGTTTAATTTAGTTTTATAAGCTATTAGCCTGACACAGTCACTGTAAATATAAGCCCCGCCCCTTGTGTTTATGCTAACGTGAATGCTAAAACTGGATTCTACTACTACTTCTGATACAAATAACTATATAATATTTATATACATGAACATTTGTTACATGCATATGAAAAAGTCAAATAAGACGTACCTAAAGGTTGGAGAAAAAACAAGCGCTATATATGACAACAAAATCGTAAGTCAGGTTCGCTAAAGCTAAGCTAGCATACTAGCTGGTCTTGAAGAGTACCAGCTACTAAATGCTCTCGGTCAGAAACACACGGTTGTAACCTTGGTTCCCGATTAAATGAGCTCTCTCGGAAATACTAGGTGTACATTTTCCATCAATATTTATGCTTATTCAACAGTGTGCCAGAGGGTAACGACGTTTAGAAAAGAAATGTGATGCAACAATGTCTTAGCTGGACTTTTAGAGACCATGTACCTCAAAATTGTACATTAGAACTACTTGAATAAATGTATGTGGTTACTTTCTACCACTGGGGTTAAGTATCCAGATCATGAAACAGTAGTTTATATTACATTAGACTGGGCAAAGAATTTCCATCAGTATAGCCTGGGAGGAAAACGAAATGCATGTTTTGCAATGCATAATCCAGACAGAAGAGACAAGAGTAAATTATTGGAAGAACTGGGTATGTGATGGTGTGGAGCATCACATTTATCACATTTAGTGAGCCGAGGTCATGAGTCATTTGATAGTTTGTAGAATTCATCATTGCACAAAGCCCCAATATTCAGAGGATTTAGGAATTAGGATTTAGAAAAAAAAAATCTGTACAATCGCATGCATTTTAATGCGGATCTGTGTTGAGATGGAGATTGAACACACCTTGACAAAGTCTAAAAAAATTGCTAGATGACTTTGATTCTTAGAAGGGGACATGTTAACACTGATTGTATCTGATTTATACTCTAATAGTCTGGCATTTTGATACAATTATGAAGGATTTTCAAATGATCATCATCAGCTGAGAATACATCCTACACATCTTTACTGCCAACGATCTCCAACCAGCAGCTGATACTAGTAGATCACTGATAAATGATGAAGCGCTGTTGTTTAGCTGAGGTTTATGAGCTCAAATCATAATAACAGTTGATCCCTAGAGTTCAATAAAACTGTTTTAAAGATAGAACACTAATGGTATTTTCACGTTATGGACAAGTGATGAGCAGCAGATGAGGAATCCTGTTGTCTTCACAGTTGCTTGCCGCTGATGTGACATTTTCAAATGTCAAGGTCTTACATTTCTAAGAAACCTGCTCACTCTGCTGAGTGTACGTCACGCTCACCAGCTGCTTGTGTTGTCCGACTCTTTGAATATTCATTGGAGACACCCGGACATCATGTTTGTACATGTGGAAAAAAATTTATTACAATAATTTTCCAAGATTACCATTAATAAATATTTATGTTTACATTTCAGTGAAATGTATGATTTATCACTTTCTACACAGGACATTACACAAAGTCAAGAATACACACGGTTTTAGTCTTTGTAATAAAGCTTGAATAAGTTGATCTAGAAAAAGGAGTCTTAAACAGCAGTTGATACAACCTATCAATGGAGTTGTAAGTTCAATAATGATTCGATTGTATATATATGGCAAGGAAAACAAGAAAAGTCAACATCTGGAAATCCTTGAAGCTCCCTTGACTGTTAAGATAGGCCGTTTCATTTAAAAACATTTCCGTTGGCCTAAGGCACAGGAATACTAAAAGTTTATATCAACCATACATAACACATTTTACACCCCATATGGTGATTTAAAGTTTAGAATTTTATAGTATACACTAAGGTGCATTTGATATTTACACCTCTCATTGCATCTGAAGTCTAGCACAAAAGAAAGATCTCTAGCTGACAAAAGTTAACTGATCCAGATCTGTACATTGTGCGTAGCCCAGGAACTAGAACTCTAGAAATCAATTAATAGTGTGTTGTCTGACTGAAAAATGATGGCAGGTGAGTTCTTTTCAATTCAGCACTTCTTAGTCTAACCTGAACTGAGCTAATATATTTATCCACAAAACCTACAAACTTTTTCAGCTTTTCTTTGCCATTAAACAATTTGAAAATCATTTGTTTGGGACTTTTGTCAATTAAAATAATGCACCAATGCAAAGGAACTTACAATACAAATTTCAGTAGAAAATTCAAAGAAACTAAGAAATATCCAACTCACTAATTCATTTTGGTCAAAAATCTGATTACAGTCATCCCTAGAGTTACTCAGACCCATCTGCAGATTATATTTATGGGATTCAAGCTATATCTTCCTTCTATATTAATGTATTTTATTGTTTTTTAAATGGGATTTTAAGAGTATTGACTGGGCTTTCAGAGTACAGTTCATGTTTTATTGCAGAGCAGGCATGGGTAGATTTGTGGTGGTCCTAAAGGTTTTAATGGAAAGCTGCACAATCAGAGTCACCACACAAAAAATAACATTTGGTGACATCCATACACATTATATGTGTATACTTTCATCCTTCTCAAACAAATGTGTGTGCAAGCCTTCACGTCCCTAAATGGTCCTGGACTGCTCTACAAGATAAACCTGGCTGACAGTACAGTCGTCCTCTAACCTGCATGGAAACTGGGAGGGAGAAAGGGAATGGTTTATAGCATGTACTTTCTGCTACAGCACAAATGTTGCTCTCTGTACCCTGCAATTGTAACAGACTATGAAGACGGGCTACTAGTTGAGCTTCTATGTGACCATCACTTACAGGGATATATGATTTTAGTTACAGTCCCATTTTGATCTTCCTTGAAAACGTAGACTTTAAGCTTCATAATTACTGAAGAAGTGGTGCCTGTTGAAGATTCCCTCTATAGTCCATTGGCTAGTTAATGCTACTTTATTGGAGCAAAAAGGAGCCAAAGCAGAAAGACCACCAAAACCCAAACAGGATGCAAGAAAACAATAAGTACAGAAGGAGCAATAAGTGACTATATTGAATTCCAGCAGCATTTTAAGTGTGTTTGTGTGTTGTTTGTGGGGCTATAAAGAAAAGTATGACTAAGTCACAGTCAGGGCTCTCAGAGTAGAGAGTCATCTGTGCATCCTCCCTCGAGGCCGTAACGAAACTCTTGCAGGTTGGAAACGCCGTAGAAATGGATGAACGCTGCTGCCACAACCAGGACATGAAAAATCTGATGAGAATGGAACTAGAGAGGGGGAAAGAAATATGTGTGCATTAGTAAGATTCATTACCACACTCCTGCTAATTCACAAAAAAAAAAAAAAAAATCACAATGGTTAGTTCACTAATTAAGTCTAAAGAAATCACTAGTTTGAAAAGGCACCTTCAATGATTTTAACCTATTAAAGTCAGTTACTAGTCACAGGGATTAACACTCAGCCTGTAAAAAACAGGAGTTTGAAAAATGGTGTTTATGAGGCAAGCTAGCAATACATACTGTTGGTTTATATTATGGTAAGTGCAGGATCCGCTGTTTTGGAAGGTGATTCACACAAGGGACTAATGGTGCATTTTGACCATTGTTTAATATATTTAATAAGTCTCCCAACTTTAAGGAGGTACAGTTCTTTATTCCTGTAGTATACAAACACACCTTATATCCTCAACTATTTGTACAACCAGCCACCTGCCTCTATGAAGTTCTGTTACGTAAACACATGAAATATTTACCCAGATGTCACACTTTCCAGGGAAATAGCGTTCAGGGATCCTAGCTGCATACAGACCAGCGCCGGTGATATACATGGCGCCCATCAGGTAGAACCAACCCATCTGGCCGACTGTGGTGGCCTTAACAAAACCCTCCTCGATGGTGAAGTGCATGGTGGGGACAATGCCGCTTAGTCCTAAACCCATGAACACACCTAGGAGAAGCACGGACTTGAGTTACTTGGTCTCCTTTTGAAAAAAAAAAAAATCTACATTTCGAAATATAACAAGACAAACGACAGATAACTATTTTAAAACCATTTCTGACACGCAGACAAAGCCCAACAGTCATTCATAACCACAACATGTTCTCAGTGTTTCCACTGCAGTTGTTGGCTTGCTTTGCAAGAGGATCATCACCACTGCTCAGAAAAGCAACGATGACAGATGTGTGATAAGATTACAATTACAAACCAAAGCAAACAGCTGCAGGAAAGTAAAGACGAAGGCAACACATCTAAAAAGTGCTTATTAGGTGAGCACCTGCTCTTGTAGGTCTGTGACGAGGTGTAGAGAAGCGGTCCCACTGGGCCACTATGATGGCGGCTATGCCGAGGACACATACAATGGTGAGGTAGATAAGTCGAGGCTGAGGGGAACAATAGAATGAGTAGTACAGCCAGGGCACGAAGGAGCCCATGATCAGGAGGGCAATGCCCGAGTAGTCAAGTCTGAGGAAAGAGTGGAGAGAGCAAAGAGACAACAGGTAGTTAGAAGACCTGCTGGATCAAAGAGAAATTTTTATTGTTTTTATCTCATGTAAATTGCTTCTTCGTGTAAATTTCCATGTCTATCTCAATTTTGTACTCACTGCTCATGTAGGGCATACTGTACCACATGCAGTTATTATGAGTCATTAAGTATTTTTGAGATTGTAGTTTGTTCAATGATAAATGCAGTGGCATGAGGTGACTTTTACAGATCTCTGTAAAAGACAAACCAAAAGTCAAGTCAGCCACACAGCTGTTTACTACACTGACAACTAAAATGGACCAGGCTAAAACCTTCCTTCTCATGACAGTAGTTGTAGCAAATCTCTCTTAAATTCAGGGCCTGTCTTATGATTTTTGTCCTGCCTGTTGTCCCTGTGCTTATTATCCTTTCATGCATCTTTCTGCACTCTGCGTGGACACCTTCAGCTTTCAGCACTGCTTCAACGGGTATTAGGATTATTTCTTTGGACTGACAGTAAACATATCAAATGTGCAGTATAGAGGAAAAACATCTAAAATATTTAACACTGACTGACAATGACATATTTCAGTGACAGTATTTTCCTGCCTCAGTATGCTGTCTCGAACAGCTCGAACTTACTGCAGATCTTGCACAGAGAACCCTACACCTTTATTAACAGAAAGGAAAAGATATTAATTGAAATGTATTAATAAATGAATTGAATTCATTCATATGAAAACTATAAAACACAATGGAATTGGGTGTTATGTTACACGGTTAACTGTAAATACTGAATAAATATGTCTCTGAATACTTGCTTACTTGCAACTGCCACCTCTTGATGTTTGGGAAGAAAAGACTGTTGAAGTGATTTTCTAATGCACAAGTACAGTTTCCACACACATAAGCCCATATGTATAATAATGTGTGCAATATCATAACTGATCTCACAACAGTGAAAGCTGAGCCTCACTTGTATGTAGCTAGCTATAGACAGTCACCCATCAAAGATCCCAGGATTATCCACAATGTGCCAGTGTCAAACCCCAGCCTTTGTCAACGGGACACAGCCACAAAAATGACAGAAATGATAAAAGCAACAGCAGGTAGACAACCTTGCTTCCAGAGACAATAGCCTACTGCAGCCACAAGAGGGCAGTAAATGATAAGATGAATGTAAACAGCTATGAGCTCCTTTATGGGACAGGATGCTGCTCTGCGATATATAGAGAGAAATTGCCTCCACTTCAATATCGTTCTAACTGACATCTATTTTTAGTTCTAACTAGTCAAGTGCTGCATGCCTTGTTTGTCTTTGGCGGTATGCCACAGGATGAATGATAATTCAGCCAAAATTAACTCGAGGAAACTCAGAGAACACGTTTACCCTGCAGCTTTAACCGCAGATCAGTATAAAGCTTGTTACAATGCCACATATTCATCCATAAATGGCAGAGCTGCAATGCAAAGTGCTGGCAGGCTCAGAAGGGGAAGTTCAGGGTTTCTTTTCTTGTTCAAGGACATTTGACACACTGACAGGAGGAACCAGGGGTCAAATCATCAACCCTGTGGTCAGTGAACGACTCTGTTCTCAAGCCTGAATTTTCTTCTTTTAATGTACTTTGTCCTTTGATTATTGCACCTACTACATGTTGGAGTCAAAAACATTTTCTACAGAAATTAAAAAGCTAGACTCTGAGCTTGAGGAAAATGTCACATCACCTGATGAAACATTCATACTGTGTGGGTGAGAAACTGTAACGGATAGATGTAAGGGTAAAAAAAGATCAGGAAAGAAAGCATCTCATTTAACAATAACAATAATGTACATTCTGGAAATAAATTAAATTCACTAAGACAGATTGTTGTAACATCTTGTTAATTTTGGCTGAACTATGAACCATTTCGCCCTGACCATGATGGAGGGCTTATCCCTCACTGACTGCACTGAAAAGTAGGTGGCAAGCTGGAGCTGCATGTCCACTATGATGACGCATATGGATGACTGAAATTAAAAACCCACCTACTACAAGAGCGGTGAGTCTAAAATAGGCTGAGTCTAAAAAAGAGTCTAAAAAGACTTTGACAGTTACAAATTATTCCTGTAAGACAGTTTGACAGTATGAGGCCTTACTTGGAGAAGGTGCGAGATACTTTCTCAGAGTGGCAGTAGACGGTATGGAAAAGCCAGGAGAAGCTGAGGCAGAGCACGGCTCCTAGGAAGAACATCCCAAACACCACTTTCTCTTGCAGCGGGGCCATAAAATACATGTTGGGCCGCAGCATGGTTAACGTGCCCAGACAAAGGAATAAGATCAGCCCTGAGGGACAAAACAGACCAGTTTTACTGACAGCTGACAAGAGAAGGGACTAGAACCAGTTTTCCAGATAAAATATGTTACTGAACCAACATGTCTGGTTGTAAACCAAACCAGCACATGCTGCTAAAAATCTATGCTCAGAAACGTAAGAATGTTATGTAAATGTTCTTTAATACTCACCTAAGAGGTGAGTCCATATGTTTCCTGTTTCAGTGTGAATTCTGAAGATGCTTCCAAAACAGGCCCTGAAGGAGGGCATAGGGGGGCGATGTCCATGCAAGAGGTAATCGTTGTCCTTTAGCCACTCTGGCAGGACATGAAAAGGGATGACCCTCCAGCGCCCCTCCCAAACCTGAAAAGCAAGACTTTTACTCACATGCGCCCAAAATCACAATTACTGTAAATCTAAAAAGGTTGACCACTGAGAATTGTTATAGAGAAAAGTAAAAGTAAAAAACCAACACAAATAGTATTTTGTGTTATGGGAAGTTGTAAAGGTTCCAAAATATTTATTTGCCAAGTGTGCTTTGCTCTGAAAAGACCAAAGATGTACAGTGCCAGTCAAAGGTTTTGAACAAGTTTTACAGTGTTTTAGTGTTTAAAGTAGAATCAAAACCAGTTATCACTTAGTTTTAAGTACCCCAAGGTTTAAAATTATAAGAAATACAAGTCATGGGTGAAAGAGAATAGAGACATTTCTGAGATTATTTAATTCATTGGAAAAAAATTGGCTCTTGATCACTCTAAATTGTGACCTGTAGCATACAAAATAATTAATATTTGTCTTATAACTGATGCTGGCGTTGTCTTTGTCTTTTTTAAATTTGGGCTTTTTCCAATTTCTAGATGTAAACAACATCTAAGTTTGTTTTCTACAATTTCTCTGTTGGGAAATCTTTCATTTCTCAGATTTCTGACACTTCATTACAGTTATCTGTTAACTCTTTTTGTCAGCTATACATAAGCTTATATTTGTTTCCCATGGTGACTGGTGGGCATCTTATATAACACACAAATCCTGTCCCTGACATGGACTTTAAAAACACAGCAAACTCACATATGACTCACTCAAACTACACAGCAGTCACAGGTTAATCCCTGATTGTTGCAACTCATCCACATCTGCAACTGTGTGTCCATTAACCTTGCTGCTAAACCGCAGGACTGTACACCTGTACGCCTACAAGCTGAGCAGTGTGTTGAGTTTCAGCTCGTTTAAGGTGGCCTCTGCAATATTTATGCTGGTTCAACTTAAGGATGTGGGCCAAGAAAAAAAACGGACCTGGTGCTGTAATGCATTGGTACCTCTACAAATCCAGTGTTTGTTCAGTAGAAAAGACACCAGTACCTTGTGTACAAACTCCTCCATCTTCTCCATGGCATGGTGAGCCTGAAGTGGTAAAGTCAGGACCTCTCCCACCTCATCATCCTCCTCTTCCTCATCAGCAAGCATCGCAGCTCCCTTCAAAGAGACCACAAGAGAATACTGAAGCCACTGAGAGGAAACAACTTTTGTCTGGCATTTTCTCAAACAGTCCTACCTCTGGATGGACGCCTTTAGATGCTGCCTGTCGCCCCCCTCCCTCCTCCAGAAGTGGGCCCAGCTCCATTAGCTCAACTTCTGGGACATGGCAGTCCTCAGAGATCCGACAGTCTGCATCACTTGCAGACCCGTTTCGGCCTGACATAGGGAGACTGCCTGATGACCCACTCACACTCTGTATTCTGCTTCAGATGGTGTACTTCAATTTCCTCCTGAGCAACCAGAATCACAATCAACTTTACTGATCAAGTATGTTGAGACATTCAAGGAATATGACATGAGTTTGTCAGTTTCTCTCAAAATACTCAGCACGGTAGAAAACAAGTTTAAGGATGGATACAAGAATAGACACAGAGCTACATTACATACAAGCAAGAGGTGGAATACAGACAGGATGTGTATGCAGGTCAGACTGTTCTCGTGTTTTGTATCGTGTGTGCAAAAGTGCAAAGCAACACAAAATAAAAAAAGCAGGAATAAATATTGTATAAATAACAGTAGAAGAAAAGCAGATACGCATGATATATTGGTGGCAAATACATTATTGCCAGTAAATGGGAAAATTCAATTTCTGTTGAAACTTCTAATGAAACTTCAGATGATAATTACATCATGTATTGTGGAGCTTTTTAACAATTGCTGTGATCCAGGGATATGACATGAAACCCGGTTCTGCGAGAAGACCAGTTGTAGATAAGTGAACCCAAGTATTTTAAAGGTTGGTTCTTCTAAAGTTATATTAATGCTTTTTAGTTAATAATAACAGGATATGGTGTATGTGCTCTAAACGTTGCTTTTGTTAATGGGAAAAGGAAACATGTCAAGCTATCATTATCATGTAAAATACCTGAGTGATATTATTGGTTACTGATCTGGTACTTGCCACAACAAACAGGTAATGATGAGTTGTCCTTATCAGCCTTGTGCATCATTGATAATAAGTTGCTTGATATGTAAAGGTGATTTTATGTGTATATATTGTTGGATGTACAATAATTAGCATTTTAAAGTGATTACTACTTTAACAGATTTGCCATCAACTTATTACTTAACCTTTATCAATACCACTTCCTAATCAGGCACCATTTGTTTTACAGCTTTTATAAGGTGTAATTAATGGTTTCATTAATGGTTAATAAACTGTTTATGGATGCTTTACAGATCAGTTAACAATATTATTAACAATGGTCCAGATGCCCTGCAATGCTTTAACCAAAGGTGAGTGATCAAACAGTCCAGTGGAGAGGTCTCCCAAATGAGTTAAAGAGCTAAAAATCTACAAAAGTTTCGTGCTGGAGAAGGATTTTCCACAACCTGGCAACCCAAAAGTTGTTGCTATTAAAAGCTTATAACTGATCTGAAAAGCACTGGTTAATGATCTGTTAACCATTAACAGAGCGATTAACTACATCTTATAACGCTGTGACAGAGTGGTACTCATTGATCTAACCCTGATTTAAAATGGCTGGTGAATGTATCTGGGTCTCAGAAATCAGAAATCACGCTCACATCAAAAGAACAAAGAAGCGGCTGAACTTACTTAGGTCTGAGTCACCGGTCTAAATTACCGGCCGACACTTATAGTCGGACAATACTGACTGAAGACCAGATGCGAACATATGATCCAGAACTGAGGCTGACAACCCAAACAAACCTTTTAACCAAGTTACTGTTTCGCAAAACCTGCCAGGCGGATGTTGATTAGCAGCTTCACACGAAACATGGGAATCCAAAATGTAAACAACCGCAAGATACTGACAAATTAACGTGAAGCCATCGTCTCTATACTATCTGGCACACTTTATAGCAAAGAGCTGAATCAACATTTCGAGAGCACCGATACATTTCTAAGTCAGCTGGCCACGTATTGCTTACATATCGGTGTGCTAACGTTACCTCTTAGCTAGCGCTGAGCAGCCGAGCGGGCGACGCTGTTCTGTGGTTTTAAACCTGAATTAACACAAAAGTGTGAACGACGACACAAACCTCTAAAACGTTAGCTACACAGCCTAATGTACTGACATCTGCCGTGGTCATTTCTTTAAAAGAACACGAATTACCTGACAAGGTAGCCTTCAAACCAAGAAGGTGAATTATTTATCTATATGCGAAACACAATCCTTTCCGGAAGTTGAGTTCTCTTCCGTAAACCTAATCCCTGTTCTTTTCAAAATAAAAGCACTCATTTACATATGGAAAACCAAACATCTTTATCCTGTTCACTTAGAAAAGCCTTAATTTGTTGAGATTTACTTCTTGAACACCAAAAGGGATTTAAACTGAATTACTTAATTTTTTAAAATGTAAAATGTTAATCATTTCAAAATTACAGTTTTTCTACTTAGAATATGTTTGAGACAATATAAAGATGTAGCCCATTAGATGCATTGTTATTCAGCTTTTATAAAAGCAGGTCTTGCTTATCAAATCTGTCTGAAATGCACTGTGGACAGAAATACCACACATGCCAGAAATATTGCATGTTACCGTTCTGATACAGTGAGTAACCTAATTCACAGTGAAAGTAACAAAAAAGTTGAAGAGGCTGGTGCAATGAGATCAACATACCAGAGTATGAGATAAAATATGTGGTTGCATGAAAGTCTCTCTTCTCACAGCCTGCCATGACAGATGTCTGTCTACTCTGATTAAACAACAAAACAAAACAAAACACTTATGCCATTTTTAAAAACTGTTCCAGAGAGTGTGAGAACACACATAGCGATACACATTCTTTCTAAAGCAGGTCCATACACTTTGTACATCTTACATACAAAATAGTGGATTGTATCAGACAAACATTGTGTTTCAGAGGGTAAGAATAACACACAGCACATATTGTATGTCAAAGGTGTCCTAAACTATGAATAGCTGCAGAGAGAAATATGCTGCTTTAAACTGATTTTGTTCGGTTTGAAGTCTGCCTGGCAGTTCTAAGTATTTTCGCAGCCCCTTTCCTCAACTCATTATACAACTAATTACTTTATTCCCATTAAACATTTCCCTTTACAAATAACAACCTTTAAGTACACAACTCTCAGGTCATACTAATGACATTAAGTCGTGAGCATGCACAGTATTAGGAGCATGAAACAGAAGCAGCTAAATGGGACAGCACATGACACGAGTAAATGAAACTCAACAATACACAACATTAGTCTTTATTTACTTCCACAGGAAAAACATTTTCACAGATCTTTAAAAAAAACAGCAATTAGGTTTAACATTATTAAGTTCACTTAAACTACTGTAACTGATAAATAGAAGACAGTAAAAAAAGAGGCACACAGCACACAAGGTAACATGATTGTGGTCTGTTTTTCATATATATATATATATATATATAAACTAGACACAGTCTTTACTGATGCTAGATTTTGCAAACTCAGGTCCATGTCTTCTTCTATTTCAAGT
Organism: Toxotes lorentzi; assembly: GCA_037833715.1. Classification (NCBI taxonomy): domain Eukaryota; kingdom Metazoa; phylum Chordata; class Actinopteri; family Toxotidae; genus Toxotes; species Toxotes lorentzi. The sequence goes on from JBBMJY010000018.1 coordinate 11,834,245, forward strand.
CTGACTTTCCATGGGTTCAATGGTGCAAATCACAATAAATTAATACATAAATAGATCACTGTGTGAGACCAGTCAGTGTATAGCGGTTTCTGCATTTGTAGTAATCAACTCTAATTCTCAAATGATCTACAATAAAATCTTGCTTGGCTGAGAGACGTGGGCTTCTCCTTGTGTACATCACATACTGGCAGTGTGTTGAATACCATTCACCTTAGAGTTAAATCACTTTACGAGACACTGACAAAGATACAGTTAAAGCTCAGGACACTTAAATTTATATTTGATACAGTAATAGCTGCCAAGCATCAAGACTCTGCTTTTGTCTTAATTTGCTACTTTGCATCTTATGTGAGTGAGTTAATTTCTAGTTTCAACTTTTGATTTAATCAGTCAGAAATTCAAGTTAACTGGCACAGCCACAGACACGTGTAAGTATAAAAACAAGACGAATCTGACTCCAAAACTACGCGGCAAAGAGGACAAACCTGGAACTTAAATTTAAGCAGCTCAAGTTCATTAACATGGTGACTAAAATCAATGTAACATAGCAAACGCTTCAAAAAGGGATATGTTGCTCATTTACATTATTTTACAATGGATTTATTTCCTTCATAAAGCTAGATGAATGGGAGAACTTTATTCTCAGACTAAAAAAAAAAAAGAAGCAAGAACAGAACTTCTCATTCTTGATTCTCCCACATTTAGCATTATTTGGCTACAGAAAGTCACATCACATGACAAGTTAAGTACATAAAGCAGTTTACCTGACTTCTTTACATCTGATGTTGATTTGACGTGAAGGAAATCATAATTGGTCGTAAATTAACACCAGCAATGACCTGAATGAAAAGTTATTTTCAAAACAATCACATTTCTCAAAATCAAATTACAATGAGCAAATTTATTGTCTACTGCTGTGTAAGAGCTCCTGCTGTCCCCAACCAGTTTGGTGCCAATTGCCGTTTCATTCAAACCCATTTCCACAAAGACTCTGTATTTCACAACACAGAAACTACGGGATGATGAGACTTTGCTTTCTGAGAAACTGATAAAGCAGTATTGAGCTGGCAACTGATTTATGACATCAGACATAAGACACCTCACATGCACCATAACAGTAATAAAGAGCATTTGTCCCCTTTTCAATTCATATAATTTAACAAGCACTCAATGCTTAATTTGTGCCTGTTATTACAGAACTGCATACAGAGAGTGGATGAAAACAACAGTCACACTTTACAGTTGTACTCCAAATCCAATACAACTGTGTCACGGGTGTTGTTTCAACTTTGTAGTAACTCTGGCCGTAGTTTGTGTTGTTGTTGTACTGGATTGAACTGTAGCTCCAGCTTTCATGAAAAAAAAGAAGTCTTTATGGGCATTACCAGTTAATCCAACTTGATTTTCTCACTATTTTACTTTGGTTTACTGGGAATTGATCCAGTTGCAGCCTCTGAGTGAACATGTTCAGTTCGGTGTCCGACTTTCATCTCTTTACACTTGACTTATGAAGTGAGAGCCATCGTCTACAACCCAGTGCCCTTGTGTGTTGTCTGCGGTTCTTTGAAGAGTCCTTCTCTGGACAACCTAAAAGTCAGCGACAGAAAAAAGCAGCAATCGTTTCTGGATGATGACTGAGAAAACATTTAAATGTAGTGACACAGTTTATTTGGTAATATGCAAATACTCAGCTCATACTCAAAGTCACACATAAGTGGTGTTAAATTTCATATCTCTGTATATATTCAGCAGTTCTCCGTTACCATACAGAAAGAAAGAAACAAAAACAACAAAAACAGAATGTTGCTGCATCCAGAATTTTCCAGACAAGCTTGTGTTTCAAAATGAGTGAGGCAGGGGAAAGTCTAAGTAAACTGAATGAGTAAACAGTAATCTAAATGTGTCATCTGAACTGAATGTGTTAAAAGTGGTACTAACATGATTTCCCCAAGATGTTCAGTACTGCCTTAATCAGTTTAAGGTCACATTGTCAAAGTGCATGTGAACTTGCTGTCTGTGTCCTAAACATAAACTATCAAGAAACCTAAAATAGCATATTTAACTAAATTACTACTAAACTCTAATTCCCTGTAATTTCCACGTACTATCAATTAATTAAAAAGTCCCTTTGGCCAGCACATTCTGAACATGTGACGAGAAAAACTGATCATTTATTGTAGTAAGTGGAAAAAGTAATGTGTGTAAAATGTAAAAGTAAAAATGATTTCTTGCCCTGACAAGAAATCAAGACAATTAATTACTCATTAATTACTGACTGACAAATTGTTACTATACTCTGCTGTCAGACTGATAGACATAGATAAAGATAGTTTAGTGTGGTTACCTGTTCATGGCACTTTGGATTTTGGTAGCAGGGCGACTCCCGAACTGACATGTTTTTCACTCTGACTGCTCCCTGTCGGTCAAGAGAACGGGACCTGGGTGGTTTCAGCTGACTGCGCCGATGCCATGAATTGAGCTGTTCACTCACCAGTTGTCGTGCGACACCACTGGAGCAGTAGTTTGGGTGGTCCCATTGAGCTGGGGAGGGGGAGAGTCTGATATCAGGAGGTAAAGGCCTCTGTGCTCTTTGATGAGGAACAACAGGGTCTTTATACCAATAGTCATATCTGCTGGAAGGACAGGGAGCGTGCTGGGCGTAATAGCTCCGTGCAATGTCCATATCAGGTGAATAGACCATTTCATTGTAATAGGCTTTTTGAAATGTGGGGCTGGACTGGTGCCTGGAATTATGGTAAAATCCAGCGCGTGGGAAGGCTTGAGGTCCATAGCTGCCAACTGGGCTAGAGTGCGGGAATGCAGGTTGAAAATGTTTGGGCAAATCACAGGGCAACTCCTGACATGGGGAGCTATTGTAAGAGTGCTCAGAGTGGCTATCCTCAGAGTTAGCATGGCTTCCATAATTCACCACAGGGGGAGGCGTCTCTGGTAAAGTTACTGTGTATTCCGTCAGTCGCCTCCTTGGACCTCTGGTGCGACCACGGTCCTTTTCATGTGAAGAGTCAGGGTTGGACAACCTGTGGAAATCACAGCAATTTTATATAGCAACTATAAGATACTCAGCAAAGAAAACTGCACAAATTCTAAATGTGTCCATCTCACAGATTTTTTTTTAAATAAATGAAATTGTGAACCTAAATGATATCACTGTGATTTACTCTTAATTACATGTACAACACAGGTGTATTACTTCTAACACAGTACTGTGGATGTCATGTGTGGATGTCATGTGTAGATGCGGCTACCTGAGGGAGAGTTGTCTGTGCACACGCATCTCTGGTGTGGAGGGCGTGCTATTTGACTGGGTGCGGCTCAGCCTCAGATGGGAAAGTTGCTGTGGCAGAGCTGCAGACTGGGCAAAGCATGCCTCCAACGGTGGCAACAGCTCACTTTTGGCTGGACTGCTGAGTACACAGGGATGCAGCACAATTTGTGTTTGATCAACAAATCTAAACAAAAATACCTAGACATTGTTCTTGTTTAAAAAAAAAAAACTGCTAACTCAAATAAATGCAGTTTAGTTTAAAGGATTTTAACAAATTCCAAAAATGATTGCTGCCTTGCCTCTGTTGATGTTCAAAGTAGATGAGTACAACACTGATCTATTACACCGTCAAACACCCATTATCACAGTGTGGAGTTTTTTATTGCAGCAATCGACTACTGGACAATAAAGATGAATGATACTTTTGTGTGCAGCTGCCACTATAAATTACTAAGATTGATAGCCCTGTGCTCTTCACACTGGCTGTTGTAGCACCAGTGCAAAAGCAGATGGCAGTGTTGTACACTGATGAACACTGACACAGACGTCTACATCGTGATCCAGGGCAGGAACAACGACAGTAAGATCCACTATCCTGAATTCATAGTCATCTCCACCCTCTTTGTTTTTATTGCCAGCTCTTCCAATAATCCAACCAGCATCCTTTCACTCACAAGCTTGTTAATGCAACATCTAGATTTCCCACAGCTTACTACAGTCCAAGTGCTATAGGTCACACTTTGCTTTTCCTACACTACAAACTTGATGAACAGGAAAGGCGTCATGATAGATGGCCTGTGTTACCTCGTCTTGATGGAAGAGCGCGATATCTTGCTCTTCTGGTAGGGTTGGTCCAGACTAGACTCTGTCCAAGGGGAGTGTTGGATGGGTGGAGCATCGCATGCTGGGCTTGAGCAGAAAATCAGCGGAGAGTCAAGACTCGGGCGAGGAGACTGACTCGGGGTCAGCAGCGTGGGTTGTGAAGCCACAGATGGAGACATGTAGGAGCTGTCGACGGAGGACTGTGGGGGAGGCTGGGGAGGATCTGGCTCTACTGGATAAGGGAGTCCTGAGGATGGCTGTGATGACTGGCTTGCCACCTCTAGAAAAAACAGAAATTACACAGTGTGTGGTATAATTATTCAGCGTGGAAACGCATCTCCTCCGCAGACTTTTATGAACAGAAACTGTGACAAATACTTGTTGGACTTTGCTCACATTGCCACATGTTCTATGGATGTCTGGTCACAAGACACACACTGTCCAGCTTTCAAACTTCATAAATATTCTTTAATAATTCTGCAACCAAAAACTTGGGCCAGGGAAAGTCTTACCTTCATCTTGCACTACAGAATCAGACAGGGAGCTGTCATCAGATGTTCCCAGATCTGAAAAAACAAACCCAGACAAGACAGACAAGATGCTTTGATTCTGTTTAGAAGGGCACATTTCTATTTTTCTAGGGAAAATCAATTTATTCCCTCTACAGACAAGTATGAACGGGATTTGACACCACACTATCTCTGTGTCTCACCTTGTTGTGTAATATTCAGAGCAGGGAGTGGTGATGATCGGCCGCGCTCTAGTCGCAGTTGAAAGGCCGTCTCTTGTAGTTGTTTGAGTTTCTTCTCCTCCCTCTTGCACTGCTGCAAACGACTCTTTCTGACAGCCTTACTCAGGTGATCCTCCTCGCAGAGCTTGCGTGCTGCCTCGTATATTTTCATCTGAAGCGCCAACTGAGCATCCACTATGCTCAGTTCTGACTCCTGGAAAAAAATGTTGTGACAGGGCGGATAAAGAGGATCAGCAATGTGACTCTTGACTTTTGAGGTTTGTGCTTTGTTTAAAAAAATAATAATATTCGATCTTGCAGTCTTTAATTGCTGCTTGTACCTCTGCTCCCCGTGGGATGCTTTGTGCATCCAGTTTAAAAGCAGCTCCAATACGTCTGTGAATCTGCGGAGGCTTCTCTCCAGGCAGCAGAGGGTAATCATCTGAGAGCCGCCCTGTCAGCTCCTAAACAACGCAAACAACAATTCAAATCCAGCTGTCCACAAAGCAACGTTTGGAAATGACCAATGGTTTATTTTTCCAATGACAGATGAAGGCTTGATGACACAGTTGATCAAAAAGAAAGACATCTTATAAATCAACACTTAAGCATCTCTTCAGTTTAACTGTTCAACTAACAACATACACATCTCTTCAGAGAGTTCAATGAACCATATCTGGGAAAGTTTTGAAATGATGTACAGGTATCTTTGCCCTCCTTACATGTTGAGGCATATAGGTTCAGGGAATCTGTTGCACAATTCTGTGAGATATCCTTTCACAACACATTCTTTTGGTATCACTTTCTCACTGCAACGCATATCCGTGTCAAAACCAAATTCAGAGAATGACAATGCGCTGTTACTGATTTCATTTAAGAACAGCCATTATACACTGTGACTTTGAGTCACCCCTAGACAGACGCCTTTACGCACAGACAAAAAACAGGAGAGCGGCCAGTGAGCTTACTTGTTCCTTTGTCACTGAGAGAAGGGAGAGGCATCATGTCTCCCATTAGTTCACCTAGGCATGTCCCAACAGGAGTGCCCAGCCCAAGTGTCAACAGGAAAGAATGATCAGTCCTGGGATTTTACCCTGGAACAGTTACGCATGGCAGCAATACTCCAAAACCTGGGTATGTGTCCAGTTCTTAAAAACACTTAATGAGCCTTTATTTATGATAGTTCATAATGCAGGGAGAGAAAGGGAGAGAGAAAGAGAGAAGGGCAGGAAAGACCGAAAATGAAAGGGATGACATGTGACAAAAGTCTCATGCTGAATTCAAATATGGGCTGTTACTGGAACCTTTGAATTGCTTCGGACGACTGAACCACCAGAATACCTGTTCAAAAGCTACGATACATGAAATAAAAAAATCCCTGGATGCTATAATTTCAGTACACAATGTATCTGAAAGGAAAGGGATGATGTTTGTATTCTGCTTAGTGGTAAGAGCCAAAATAATATTGTCACAAAAGTCATAAAGGAGAGGAGGTCATACTAAAAGAACTTTTGTTTCCTCTCAGTGGAGCTCCTGACTGGACATTACCACTGTGACATTAAGGATAAGCAAAAGTCAGTGCAGACACATCTGAAAATGAATCAACTTCTGGGCTTTTTTGGGGTATTCCATACACAGTCACTATTTTTGACCACTATCTGTTTGAAACTGCTGCTCAAAGTGGCAAATCTTCTCTTATAGTTGTATGAAAATGGAGCGACCTATGACTGTCCTGTGATCTGCTATTAATTTGCCAGGTCAAGTGTCCCGTGCACAGAGATCGGGAGATCTGAAAACACAGGCGAGGGCCGAAAGGTTTTGACACAAACACCATTTGCTGATTCATCCCCATTAGTGTGGACATGGCTGAACACGAAATGTTCCTCTTGCAGGTTACTTTGCTAACCTGCAGTAAAATGTGTCACTGTACATCCTGCCACAGAACTACTCCACCTATTTAATCCTTCAGAAAAGCTGCTTAATCTTCTGAAATATGGCAATATGGTGAGTGTACCTTGTATTGTAGGTCTACTAAAACAATCATTAAGATTTTAATGAACATAGATTATCATTATTATGTGACTCATTTGTTCGGTAACATGTATTTAACGTAACTTTTGTGCAGCCTCATTAGTTTTTCATCTGTTGACCTGTTGTTTTGTTTATTTCAATTACTCACAGCTTCACGGATGCAGAGTTTCTTCAGCTCCAGTATGCAGCACTCCAGTCGGTCTTGGAGAGCCTGGTGTTTGAGTTTCATGGCCCGGGTGTGTGTGTTCACATCCTTCGTATGCGTTGTTGGGCTGTCAGAGCCTGCGTCATGCAACAGGAAAGAAGCAAATGCTCTCATCTGAGGTTATGTGACTTAAGTGTGATTTAGGTGTGAGTTAGGTGTGAGTTAGGTGTGAGTTAGGTGTGAGTTAGGTGTGAGTTAGGTGTGAGTTAGGTGTGAGTTAGGTGTGAG
>JBBMJY010000018.1:11854353-11867742 GCA_037833715.1 Toxotes lorentzi
GTTTGTGTGTGTGTGTGTGTGTGTGTGTGTGTGTGTGTGTGTGTGTGTGTGTGTGTGTGTGTGTGTGTGAGTGTGTGAAGCTCGTGGACTTTGGTCTGTTACTATGTCGCACTGTCCATTAGTATGCTGCACATATGCGCTGTGCAAAAACACAGAGAAAGAAGTACACTTCTGTTACTTAAACAAACGGAAAAAATAGAAAAGATTCTTTTAAAATTGCTTAAAATGTTATCAAATGAGTAAAATTCAAAATTCCATTAAGGAAAGCCACACACTCTTATATATATCTATTTTTCAGCTTGTAAAGATCAACATTTCATCATCCTGAAAAGGGCTGTTTTCTGAAAACATTAATCTTTACCAGCTGAAATAAACACATCAGAGTTGTGAGTGTGTGGCTCACTGTTCTCTCTTTTTTTTTTTTTGCCACCAGCCAGCACCTCACGGGTGGGAATGCACTACTTCTTTTAAAAATAGTAATTAAAAACAAAGGACTGAAAAATATTATTTGAACTGTATTGTGAGAAAAGCTGGTAACAGTGCCCCTAAAACAACTCTGTGTCAAGAGGGGAAATTCCTGTGCCCCTGCACCCACACCCTGGCACCTGACCTGTTTTTTTTTTTAGTTTTGAAACCCTCAGATTCATAGGACACCTAAAACTGAAAAACCAGTGGGGACTTCAACATTTGAACTTTCAAATATCTGACTTCCCCGTATCTGTTGATTTGTCCGTGAGGTGTTCCTGGGTGACAATACAATACAATATACAATAAACAGGCTTTTATAAAGGAGAGGAAGAAAAAGTTTGTGCACATACACACATGTTCCTTCCTGTCTGAGGACATTACAAGAGTCAGATCTGAGTTGCCAGTTGCATATGTATGTGTCTGGCTACAAGTACAAGTTGTGACTTGGTAGCCTTTGCTCAACGTTCTAATTCTAATTCTCACTGAGCATGCAGCAAGCAGGTACCTTTTCATGTTGAGCCACCCGCTGATCATACGTGAGAATCTCTACTCTCTTGTTCTCTAAACGCTGTTGTTTCCTGTTGCAGCTGCCTGCATTTGTTAGTTGTGGGTTGCCAGTTCAGTGCTTCCTTCTATTAATAAGTGCCACTTGTGCCTCGCTCTTTCATATTCCCTCTTATGTCCTTGTTTTCTTTTGCAAACATGTGAAAGTAGTGAATTATGGCCTCTGATTTCACACCTCCAATGGGGTTACACAGAGAAATCTGAATGATGTATGTATGTATTTATTTATTTATTTTTCTCTGTCTAGGATTTTAAGAGGATGATGAGCAAAATCAGTCATTGGCATTTTCCAAAAACTTTTTTTTTTTTTTGAAAAGTGGTGTCTGTGATTGATTTCATAAACAAATCAATGGGCAGAAATTAATATATCATATGTATAATATTCAGTCGTATGTTTTTAAAAAAAATCCTTGAATAGCCGGTGCACATATTAATTTTGGTACAACAACTCAAATGTAATTCACTGTCTCTTGTTTCTGAACAATACAGAAACTTTCTACAATAATTTGTGTTGTGATGTCACTTTTATGATGTAGTGTTTTTATCAGGATGTTCTTGATTCTGCAAGGTAATGTTTATACTATGAATGCTTATTTATAGAATCAACTTATCATCAATTATAATTTAAAAATAGGCGGTTTCATTTTACAACAACTAGAACACTCTGAAAAACACTCTGCTTTCCTCAGTTAAGGATTTCAATATCAAGTTATGAATGCACAAACATTATTTTATTACATTTTTATTTTAGAAATGCAACTTTCTTTAACACAGCGATATGTACATTTCAAACATTATTTGTGGATCAGACATTTTATAATAACTAATTGGTGTATAATAAAACAGGAGAAAAATGCAACAAATCAGTTGTTCATATTAGATTTATACATTATATTTACTCTCTCCTCTCTCTCTCTCTATATATATATATAATATTTACTCTTAACAATTGTATTCTGCTACTAATGCTCTGCTGTTAAGGGTTTTCACACAAACAAAAGATATTGGTGAATTTTCACATTTACATCAACACTATTGTACTGTATGGTTCAGTTCAAGCAGTGTAAACAGCATACACAATATTTATAGAAAGTAATAATAAAAGGAAATGTACGAAAAAAGAAATTCACATGATTGTACTAACTGAAAAAAAAATCTATTCTGTGTGAACAAACAACACTATTCACCAGTGTATTCACAAATCATGCTATATATTTGATTTTAACATGTTACCACACAGCTCTTAAACGGATGATACAACAATGATACCAGGATAAGAATCTGCCTCTTGCTCCTACTCAATCGTCTGAAGCTGAGTTCTCCCACCAGTTGTTCCAAAGCTCTCTGTGGTGCCAAAATTGGAGAAAGAAGTTGACGAGTGGTGGTGACCCTGCAGGAACTTCGCCTGTCCTCTGCAGGTCTTGTACAGGATCTGGGCCCGTCGTCTGAAGTGATGGTCGAAGAAGAAGTAGATGGCTGGATTCACGCAGCTGTTGAGGAAGGCCAGGCAGCATGAGATGAGGAGCCCGTTATTTAGCCATGACTGAGTTTCACAGCTCTGCCTGGAGTTGGAGAGGTGCGAGGCGATCATGATGGCTTTGAAAAGGTTGAAGGGAAGCCAAGACACCACAAAGGCCACTATGATGAGGAGGACCATCTTGAGGGAGTGTCTGCGGCGGGCTGCGGCTCGAGGGTTCACCGTAGCAACGCAGTGCTTGTTGAGATGCACGACTATGGAGCCATAGCAGAGCACGATGATTAACACTGGGAAGACGAAGGTGAGTAAAGCCATGGCCAGGCTCAGGCCGAGGAAAAAATAGGAGCTGTTAATTTCTACACAGATGTATCCGTGATCGTTGATCTCCACTCTCCGATACAGCAAGGACGGGATGCCGAGCCCCAGGGAGCTCAACCAGATCGCAGCACAAGTGAAGCGAATGCACCGACTGCTCCTCAGGTACCTCGAATTCATCAGTTTCACCACGGCCAGGTAGCGGTCAATGCTCATGCACGTTAGAAAGAAAATGTTGGAGAAGCGGTTCACGGCAATGATGTAGCTGCTCAGCTTGCACAGCAGATTCGCACCTTCTCCAAAGTTCCAGTAGCCGCCCTGGCTGGCGGAGATGGCCCACAGTGGCAGAGTGAGGACGAAGATGAGGTCGGCCAGGGCCAGGTTGACAATGAATGTGTCCACCAGTCGCCCGCCTCTCCTGCCTTCGCCGCCCACGACTGAGATTACGAAGAGGTTTCCCAAAAAACCCGTGAAAAAGATGAGGCAATACGCAGTGGGGAGGAAGACACGGGAGCCGCGAAAGTTTGAGGTGTCACAATCCATCCATGAACTCAGGTTAAAGAGTTCATCTTTCAAGTTGTCGCTGTAATTGTAATAATCCAGTGAATAATCAGTGTAGGTCTCCATTCCGATCAGATCAGATCACAGAGAGGCTCTGCAGAGCTGCTGCTGTTTTGTGGCACGGTGGTTGATCTAACCATGTCAACACGCTGCTACTTGATGATACACGTGAAAACCGCAGAGCAAAATAGAGACCCTTTTTTTTCAGGTCTCTTCCTCTCCTCTCCCAGTGCCGTGTAACTGATCCTCGATATCACAGTTTAAATCCTGATGACCAAAAGCCGGTAGCCGGTAAAGTGGCAACATACTGTTCACGGCAGGCTGTATAATCCCTGATGGCGAGCCAATACAACAAATTATAAGTTACAATGTGAGTGTGAAATGGTTGCTTGGATTCTTTCTGCATCACATGTTGCACATGTTGCAAAATGCTTTTAATAATAAAATATTTCAGACAGACTTTATGTGTGGTATTCAGGAGATATTCGCTCACATGAATCATCACATCTGCCTTAAAACAACGGACGGAGACACATTCCTACCTTTATATTGCTGCCACCGAGAGTCTTCCATGGTGTATTAGATGTGTCTGACCAGTAGGGGGCAGGTACGATTTACTTGTGTTTTACATGGGGCGACCTCCTGCCTAAATTCAGGCAGACTGCGGTTCTTGAGCAAAAGCCACAGCTATTCTGCAAAAGAGAGTTTCATGAGAAAAAAACGTGTTTAGCCAGGCTTCTCTCAGGCTTCTTATGAAACCAGATATTTCTTAATGTTGTCAGATCTTCTCTATTTACAATCTTTTAATCCATTAGTATTTTCTGTCCATTTCTTTTATATCACACGCAGTAGTTTTTGTTTAATTTTGAAGATGCGGGATTTTCTATATTCTTGTTGATCAAGAATGATGTGATGTGATCACCTTGGCCTTTCTATTTTTAATGGCCTCATTCGCTAGATTCACGTTGAAAAGGCTGTACTAAGGAAAGCACAAACTTCAGTGAGTGAGGTTTTCACTTAAACGCTGCACGTAAATCGCAGTACACCTAAAACAGCATGACAAGAGGGGAAGCTCCATCTGTTGAGGCAGAGCAGCTAGAAACAGAACAGCTGCCAAATGGACCTCGTGGTGAGATTATTTGGTGAACTACGTTTCCAAAGGCAGGATGAGCTTTGTACCTCAGCTTATGTACAAGTTACATGAATATGCAAATATGTAAATACCAGCTTGAGTCCATCTCAGAATGTCTTTTCAAGATTCGTGTACTTTTCACTGAGGTCATGAGAGCTGTTACGAACCCAGACAGCTACTGTCTTCTTTCCTTTTTGGGCACTGATTGAGGTGTAAACTTATTAGTCAGAGTATTTACCCACTTGCAGATCGAGTCAGATTGAGAATTTGAACCAGTGACTTTTTATATTCCAAGTTCAATTCATTACTGAGTATATGTAGGTCGAGCTCAGCATCGTCTCGGCAGAGTAATGGGTAAGATGATAGCCAGCAGTTAAATAGCACACTGCTTTCTGCTGTGCACAGCAAGTCAGGGGTTATTTATCTGCTTATCTACCTTGTCATTCTGGTTCTCCATAGTGTTTTTTTTTTTTTTTGTGTGTGTGTAATTTTACTATTTTCACTCTGTATGCACATTACATGTCTGTCCTGTAAGAGAGATCTTTCCTCTGTTGCTCTTCCTGAGGTTTCTCCCATTTTCCCCATGAAAGGGTTTGTTTGGGGAATTTCTCGTTCAACAAACTACACTATACTATAAGTAAAATGAAAGGCCTGACTGTCTGCCACCTCACTGCAAGATAGCTAAAACCTCTAGAGAGCAAAGACAGCAGAAATATGTTTCATCCATCGCTGTCATAGCGTACCATGACTACCTTGTGCTCTGGCGAGGCAGATGGTGTTGTACAGCGATGAGATGTACAGATAAAGCTGTTTTTCTCTCTTGGCTGCCTGACGGGCACTGTGGAAACCCTTTACCACAACAGAAACCAGAAGCTACCTGAAACTGCTTGAAACGGCTTTTCTATGCATCTGCTTATCTTTACCAAACACTGTACTGGTTTTAGATTGTTTAGGTTTGTTTTTCTTTTCCTCAGCTGTAGGAGGTTCTGGTTTACCGTTGGTGAAAGATATTGAGACTGACAAGACAGAGGGGGCTTGCCAGCCATGGCCATTGTTACAGAGAAGGAAACTGTCATCACAACTACCTCCTCAAGAGATAATAGACCTTGGGAGAAATGAACTCCGTGGGCCAGCTCGCAGCTATTGTGCCGGGGCCGGGAACAGTGAGGTTGGTGGACAGGCCACATCTGAGGAGAGGCCAGGGAACGCCTCATTGTTCTGCAGGGAGTTTGAGTGAAGAAAGCACGGTGAATGAATGACCTCCTTATAGGATCCCTGCTCCACTTTCTGGCATTGTGCATTATTCAAACACTCCTTTACTTTGTACTGTCAAGGTGATGTGTGGATATACTCATCACAGCAGAAAATCCTGTCAGTCCTCATTGTTGGGTTTGACGTCGTTCACCCTCACGCTCAGCTGTACTTTTTCCTTTAAAAAGTTTTAATTATTTCTTCTGCATTCTTGCTGCTCTGTCAGTGGAGCGCTACATTCCTCTCCTCGAATAAGTGCTGTCTCACTCCAATTGAGCAGAGTAAATGTGAGAGCCAGTGAATGGAGCAGCCTCAATAGGAGAAAATAAACAATTGCATTGGTCCATGGGTGCAGCGGGGGAGAGCGGATGAGAGGAAGGGAGAAAGGCCTCCCTAACGTGCTAAGATTCCCATGGATACTTAGTCCTTTTTCTGTTTAGAGGAGGATCTCGTAAAGTACTTCAACAGTGGATGATTTCTCTTTTCCTTTTACTCTGTTTTTATTTGAGGAGAGAAAGGGTGGTATGCGTCAGGGTGATTGTTAGACATGGGGGGGTGGTCACATGCACACACGTGCGCACTCGTTTACACACACACACACACACGTACAATTTGCTCCTCACTTGTCGGGTGCTAAGTTTCAGAAAAGGAGTCTATTGTTTGGGTGTGAAAGGTTCTTGTTTTAGCTGTTTAACTAAATCAAAAGTTCGTCTAACACAAAGGATTGCACAGCCTCAGTCCTGCATTCTGTCTTTTTAATTGGTCAGGGGCTTTTAACTGTTCCCCTTTTGTTAAAGAAGATAAATTTAAAAAAAAAATCATCATTTTAACCCACTTTCCTCATGCTCTGTGCCCAATTTCTCCCTGATGTTCCCTTCATTTACATACAAACCACATAATCCACACATGTATGTCAGTATAAATGAAGATGAATTGGTCATAGTCACAGTTTGACAGTAAGTTGAGGATTTAAAAAGTAATCCCACTGTCACACTGCCGAACCACAAATATCATAACTCTGAGGTGTCCAAGAAGAGTTGACCCGAGGTTGCAGATGCTTGAAGACGTTCCCCTCTAATCCACGAAGCTTCTTTGGTTCTGAATGAGAGTTGAAACTTCCTCAAGTATCTACCTCCTTTATCTCTGTTAGTCTGAGGCCATGACCCTAGCCACTCCGTACAAAAAAGTTGGTGTCAGTGAGCATCGTACTACACTGAAAAATACAAAACAATACCTAGGTGCGACGTGGTTATTATTTTGCTTGCGAAGATGTTTGGTGTGGTTGTCAGGGTTTTGGTGAAACTTGGTGGTTACTAAGACTCTACCTGAAACCACTCCCTCATCGACTCCGTCACTGCTCACCAAACAACAGACAGGAAATTAATATTTCCGACCCTTAGTAATCATTGTTTGTGTCACGAGTGCCAGGGGTCTCACAATGCATTGTGGGATTGTAATCAAAAAGTAGGTAGTGAACAAGCCATGGACATCTATTTAGATACACATTTACTCATTCAGATTGCGACACTAAAATAAAATGGCTGACTGTAAATGTTGTGCACTATATGGTAACAGCCTGAGTTTGCTAGTTGGCTTTTGTTGGTAGCTAAAGTCTTGCTAGGTGGTTGCTATGGTTTGTGATGGGGATGGAGATGCTAGGGAGTGTTCTGTGGTTGTTAGGGTGTACTATGTGTTTGCAGTAGTCGCAGAGGTAGTGCAGTTAGTCCTGGTAGTAGCTGGAGTAAGGACAAGGAGTAATAGTTATAGTGACCACCATGAATGAAAACCCTGTGTTTATGCATATGACTACAATTACTGAATCTCAGTTGGTAAAAGAACTTTCAATTGCCTAGATTTTTACACTCCGAACAACAGTCACCGTAGCCAGATATGTTGACCTAAAATGTGAATTCACCAAGTTACAGTGTTAAAACAGTTACGAAAAAAATGGCACCAGAGTTTACAAATTGAATGAAAGTAAGCATATCACAACATTCTGTTATATAAAATGTGATTGAGATCTCAGTGATGTGACAAATGTGATTAATTTTATTTAAAAAAAAAAATTAAATTAAAATAAGTCAACCTGGCAGTTTCCATTTTAATGTGTATAAAAAGATGGTGGTTATTTTTTTACACTTCAGATACACTTTAACTGAATATACCCAGATAATTCAATACAATATTTTTCTGTCGTTTTCTATGTGTCTACATTTTGCCCTGCTCTACTTTACTAAGCAGGCATCACCGTGTTGGCAGAACAACAGGGGAAAATAGATTGAACATCAACATCAAAGGTAATTGCTTTGCTGTCTTGAAAGGATAAATGCGGCCCTATAAACTGAAAACAGCAAGATTTGTATTATTGTAAACCACATTTCAGGGGAGAAACTGAAAGAATGCAAATGAGTGTGATCAGCCTGTTTTTAGGACATTAGCCCCAGAGGCTGTGGTATAGAATGATGAAAGATTGCGGCGATGGCTCAAGAGTTTGTGGAACTCAGCAAGAGGAACTCAGTGCATGCAGTTCTCCTAGTTTTTACAGTCTAGCAGGACAAACATTTTATCATTTATTTTCTCACTGATAATTATCCAGTGTATTTTCTTGCTGACTGTACATTACGTCTTGCCTATGTTCTTTTTTAAAAGACTTGGTCGAAAATCTAAACGCACAATTGGCAAAATAAAAAAAAAAAAAGAAAGAAAAACAAAAACATTACTTGGCAGAAACCGAAAGCTTTCAGGTGAAATGTTTGTCCGCGGGAGCAGCTTGTCTTCCTGTCTCAGAACAATTACCAAACGCACAGCTTAACTGCTCAGAGAGTAGACTCAGAGTCATGTTTCATCTGCTGCTGACTCCACATGAGAACTTAATGAGCGGCTTTGAAAAAACAGGTGAAGTTACACTGTGGCTGGATCGGGTTTGTGTTAAACAGACTATGATGGTTAAACGGTTTAGCAAGAAAGTCATTGTTATTGATGCACTGCTGGCAGCTGGTGGCAGGAGAGTGGAAGACCACACAACAGAACTTTTTACATAGAACAAGTTGATGAACTGAAAATGCCTTGCACAAATTAGATTATTATTATTATAAATAAGATTACATGTACTGCAAAGTGTATGCTGTTTTGTCAGGTGTGATCCTCAGCAACAATGTCTCTCCCAGAGAACAACAAAGAGCACACCTTAAACATTTCCTTTATAGTTGATTATATACTTCACTTTGATTTCTGGTCTTGCAAATAGATAACTAACTACATAACTACAAGATGATGACCTGTTTGAAACCGGGCAGCATACATTAAAAATACTGAAAATAAATATACATTTTGAGTTGTTTTTTTTTTTTAAAGTTGCAAACGTGGTTATACATGTGTGGCGTGTAGGACTATGTAGCATTAATAATGTCCTTAGAGATATTTTTTTCAAATTAAATCCATCCTGCAACGTCTATTGAACAGGAAGATGTTGCAGGTCTTTCAAAGGGCTGAAACCTTCAACCATGTTGCACTGTTGGCAACACTATAGTGACTAATGTCAGTGCACCTTTTGCAAAATGTAATGATCAAGCATGTTTTTTTTTTAATTTTTTTTGTCTTCCATGTAGAGATGTGTGATTTCTCCCCATATTCAATAACACAATATGAATAATTCAATAATAATAATACATAGATTGAGTTTTCAGAGAGGTTGGACACTGGGTGAAACTGTTCTTGATGCATGCCTTTTGTTGGGAAACCGGTTGGCAACAGGTACCATCAGACATACTGTATCAGACATAAGTAAACAAAACATATCTCATTAAGGTTTAACCAATAAATGATCTAAACAGTCTTAAAGCTGTATTTCCTCTCATAGCATGAAATGCGTTCCTGAATCCAAACTTTCTGTTTTTGCAAATACCACAGCATTCAATGGTGTAATAAATACTAGACTGACTTAATTATCATGTCTTTACAACTACCTACTTAAAATCTGGACACAAATGAGGCACAAGAGACCTTTCCTATTGGTGTTGGGTCGTAACATGTTACAGTTTTATTACTTTGCATTACCGCTTTGCATGACTCAAGTTTATGACCCATTCATAATGTCCGGGCCTAATTAGAGACATATTGTACATTCAATAATGAATATTGTTATTGTTACTTTCCCTTTGTTGGTGCTCCTGCGACACAAACGTACATATTTCATGGTGTCATGTTGCAGTGCGGCAAAACTGTGTAAGTTTGTTGATGGTTAGAGTAATAAATTGTGACAGTTTCACACTCATTTTGGATGATAATGATGATGATGAGATCATGGACATTTGTAGTGGCTGAAGACTAGACCAGTCAGTTGACGGGTCTTACTTGTCTTACTGTACTGCTCATGTCTCCCAGGGGAAAGTTTTTGGAGCAGATGGTTGCCTCAGTGGCAACCATCTGCAGAGTTTAGTGTCAGCTGACAGTGAATGATCCTCTCAGCCTGGACCCAACATGTTATAGCATGTCCTTGTAAAAGTGAAGAACGAGGTTGTACCAAACTGTAACGAAGGATGTTTCAGTGTTTCTGATTATTGATCTACAAAGCGGGCGAGGGTTGGTGGTTGACATTGATCGTCCTCATTTGACTCAAGCAGAGCATCTGCTGCTGCTGGGCCAAGCTGATTAGGCAAGAGATGATCTCGTCCTGGGGTGATCCCAGGAAGGCAGGGGGGAAGAAGAGCAGGAAGTTTCCCGCTGAAGTCAATCCACATCTTAATAGTTCTGTGTATTCTGAGCAGAGAGGGAGACGTGTTTTTCTTGGCACGTTTAATGTCACAGTTTTACCTGTCACATAGTATCTGGGGCACGAAGAGCTGATTTGCACCTCTGAGCATAGCTCAAAATGTGAAAGCATCTCACCTCCTATGTGTGAGCAAGCACTCAAGCCCCTTCTGCTCACTCTGTCTTCACTCAGTGGGGCAGGTCACACAGATTTCATTCTCAGGTTTGTTATTAGCTGAGGACCTGTTCATATTAGGAGTGTTTTGGGTCAGTAGGTCAGAGGACAGGCTCACCAACACCTGGGGGACACAGAGTTCATCACTCAGAGAGCCGTTAGGAGCAGAAGGCTGGACCCGACCAATGACAGACAGGCAAATCACTTCTAGCAGCAGAGGGAGGTGATCAGTGAGAACATGAATTTGTGTGTAAGGTGTTTAGTGGTATGATTGTGTGCAAATGTGTGTGTGCTTTTAGCGAGTCAGAGGGCAGGCCGGTGGGAGCGTGCACAGCAAAAGCGAGGAAGTATTGTTGATTTTGGAGAGGGATTGTTTTTTTGAATAGAAAGAAAAAAGGGCAGAGGTAGGGTTGATGAATGTGTTGATGGTGACATTTTGATAGGGGTAATTTTGACCTGACAGGGCCCAGGCTCTCTCATGAATCAAAATGTGTCAGCCAGGTGCTGGAGATGAAGAGCCGCTCATTGTGGCTCTGACACCCATGTGAGGGGCTGAGGCTGCTGGGGGTCAAGTGTGACACCTCATTAGGACGATGTTGATTTAGTGTGGTCACAGCGCAACAGACCTCCTCCCATGGGGTATGGAGACGCGTTTGAGTGAGGGGGTGGGGAGCACCGAGCACTGGACAGCGAATGGGGGCCTACTGCTCTTCATCCGCAAGGCCATCATCTGACAGCTTGCAAATTATGCACCTACGCCGAACACACCACCCTACCCCCCTCTTTAATTTTCACCCTGTCGCTAGTTTTTAAACGTGCATTTCTTTAAACACAAAGACGCCCTGGGTGACTGTTTTTGAGAGACATAAATGTGTGTCTGAATCTATTTTTTTCTATTTTTTTTTTCCTTAAAGGTGGTTGCTCTGGGGGGGTCGCCCCCCCCCCCCCCCGGTGACCCCAACACCCCTGACAGAATAATTCTGACCTTTCACCTTTGATCTTTCAATTTGAAATTATTTTCTATAATGTCAAGATCACTTTGAGAAGCTGCAGTTGTGCTCTCACCTGAAGTGCAAACCGTTATGTGCTGATTTTAGGAATGAGTTCAAGATTGAAAAGCACCGGGTCCTCGTAGATATCTGTGTATTATTTTAAATTGGTGTCGTTCTTCATCTTGTTGTGGTGATATTTACAGAGATTAAACTTAAATTTGAATTATTAATTAAATTAATTAATTAATTACGTCAAACTACAAGTAATAATTGTGCATTATTTTATTATTATTATTTTTTGGTAATCTTAAAACACATTTTATTTTTACTCATGTTCGCTCTGTGTGCACTCCGTCAAGCTGTTACTGACTGGTGGTTGTTGGTTAAAGCCCCAGAGAGTGCTGTAATCAAACACCTACATTTTTTCTACAGAGTTTTCAAAGTAGAAAACAGTCACAGACACCATTTTCATATGTCCTGGCTTCAAGTCTGTGTAATTATTCAAGGTTTTCAAGCACTGCTGTTAAACAGTTTAGTTTAATAGTAGGAACTTTATCCATTGATGTTATAAAGCTGAGACAGAATGTTTAACCTGTGAACTCCTGACCACCACAGCAGCAACCAGTGCTGATCAGTATAAATGTCACTGTAATTTTAGGTAAATATAATTTTGTTGAATCTTTGATTTTGTCTAAAGTTCATTTATGTAAGTTTTGGTAAAGTTTTTTTAATGAAGCCTTTGTCACCAAATCGCCTGTGCTACTCTTTTGGTACGGTTAAGCAAATGTGAAGACTGAAAGAGTATTTGAGACCAACTTAAACTCTGACATTTAGCTGTAGTGCCCCCACCTGGCCAACTTATTATACTGCATTTAAAGTTGTGCAGGTGCAATTGCTGCAAGTTTTTCTCTCTACTAATTTATCCAACATCTCACAGGACATTGAAAACAGTTGTGGGAAATATCATTTAACAATGTTTGCCTGAAATGCCTTAGTGTTTTATTAATTACCAGTGTGGACACTTTTTAAATGTCAGCATTTAAATAATGTCAGCAAACGGTTACAAAGCATTATGATTGATCATCTCCATTATACTTTTTATTCAGGTAGCTTGACTGATCCATTCACGTCAGCTGATTGTCTTTCTTTAATTTCTTCATTGTTATTACATCTCAGATTTAATTACACCACAACGCCGCATGATGCTGGACTTGTCATCTCATCTCACTGGCTGGGAATTCATTGAAAAAAACGAACGTCTGTCTTAATGTCTGCAACTGCTTGAATTTGATTACACTGACTCAGGGGCGTCCACCAAATGTCATGGCTTGTCTCTGTGTGGTTTCCCCCTCTTTCTGCGCCACACACACAAAAGACATTAAGTAACCCTTTTTTGCATTAACTCATCATGCATACCTAAATCTAAAATGATGGAAAGCATTGAACTAAATTTGTGTATAAGAGTATGCATGAATAATGCACAAATTTCTTTTGGTAAAGATTTGGGATTGTGCTATTTATGCACAGAATTCTGAAAAAAAAAGCCCAATATATAAGCATTTAAATTAAAAAGAACCCGTCAATAAACCTGACCCTCTTCACTCTCTTTCTGTTTCTAAGAAGTGCAGGCACATGTGCGTGCACACACACACACACACACACACACACACACACACACACACACACACACACACACACACACACA